>QEPC01014287.1:1163941-1189203 GCA_003113815.1 Sphenodon punctatus
GAGAGAGAGGGGGTAGAGAGATAGAGTTGGGTGTCATCAGCGTAGAGATGGTATTGGAATCCGTGGGAGGCAATAATTTTGCCAAGGGACAGGGTGTAGATAGAGAAGAGGAGAGGGCCAAGGACAGAACCTTGGGGGACCCCAACAGAAAGGGGAAGGGAGGGGGAGGTCGACTATATGAAAAAGAACTATGCGCAGAGGATACAAGGCCTAGGCTGAGCATAGTACACACTTGTTTTTCTAAACATCCATTTGTATCTAAACTGTATCAAAGTGTGTTGTACGATTGTCTGATTTTGGAAAGAAGAAACCTGAGCTGGTTATCCAGATTTTACAACACTGGGTATAAACAGAAGTGATGGCAGAGCGCCGCCATCATGACCCAACCTGGGTTGGGAACTCACCGCTAACACAGTGCCAACTGGGTCAGACCGGCCAACAAATGTGCTGGCGGCTGGGGAGGGCAGAGTGCCACACAAATGTGCCCCACCCCCACACTCTGCCCAGCATCCCGCCCCAGCAACCAGCCATGGTGGACCGAATTCAGGCCATAACAAACATTACAGTCCACCGTGGTCCACTCTGGCCCCAGTGGGTAGATGGTAATCAAGGCTGTGATCCTGGAGGTCTCTGGGATCACAGCCCGGGCTCACCACTGGCACGCCTGGGAGCAATCTCAGGCAAACATCTGGCAGGGCACCAACAAACGTGCTGGTGGCTCATGGGCCTCAGCAGGGCCCTCACCATCACATTTGTTAACACCCACTCTCTTTCACCTTGAATGAAAGCTATTGCATATTAACCATCTTCTCTGCCTTGGCATGTCACTAAAGAACCAAATGATTCAGACAAAAAAACCAACAACCCATCAGTCTTGTATCAGAATGGCCCACTCTGGCCATGAGTCTTTGAAGACTCAGATCCCATAAATATGTAATTTATTGGTTTACTCCTGGCAAGAGGTGGTTCTGGTATCCTGCTCACAGTAAAGGCATTACTAGGCTGTAAGTTCATGCAGGATCAGGTCCACACAACACCCAATTCACAACTTCTTCCACTGAAAGTGCTTTTATTTGAGATAGAAGGAGTACAATCACCTGGTTCCCTTTCAGTCAGTACCTATCCTTGTAACCCACCAGGCATCCTTCCCAAGCACTCCTTGCCCTGGGTACAGATTCTAGAGGTGGGTCTTCCACAAGAGTAAGATCCCTCAAAGGCTCTGTTAGCATAGGGACAGGCCCCCCAAGGCTGTTCAGGAAGCTTCCTTCCAAGGCTTGCCTCCTCCTTAGTAATTCCTCATTGTGGGCTTTAGGCTTAGGTTTTGATAACTGCTGCCTTTCTGTTGGCCCTTCTCAAAGGGGCATGCCTTGCAGCCATTTACAGTGGCTCACCCCATCAGGGCAGCACCCTTAGGGACTTAGGGATGCTTATTACAAGGTTCTAATAAAAAGGGTAACAATTTTCTTAACAGGCTGGAAGAGAATTTATAGATGAACCAGAATATCAGTAACAACTACTAAGACCTGCATTATGAAGCAATGACCTTTCTTGTCACTGTTCCTTATCTAATAGGCCACTTTTACACATGACAAAAATGCGTTGTTATAAGTGCTTGAGATAATACCAGATATTATAAATGCTGGAGTTTTGTAATGTGTGAATATTCTCCTTTTTATACAGCGAGATCTCGCAGCCTTGTAAGAGTCACATTAGTTACAAGGCTGCGAGATCTCACTATATAGAAGGAGAATCATGTGTTCACACATTACAAAACTCCAGCATTTTTAACACCCAGTATTATCTCGAGCACTTATAGACCCCAATTTTTGTCATGAGTAAAAATGGCCTAAGATTCAAATTCTCTTTGAATTTCCTCTTGATTTACACCAGTGTAGCTCCACTGAAGACACTCAAATTATCTTCACACAAAATTGATGCAAATGAGGAGGATTAGGCCCCCAAACCGCTCCACTAAACAGCAGTGTCTAGGACCACCACCACCTTTGGCCCAGACCAACTGTACTAGGCTGAATTGCATTAGTACAATGAAAAATATCACCCCTCCCTGATGTCTCAAAGAGTCTGCCATCTAATTAAAAAGAAAATAATAGGCAGACAGGAGGAAACTTTTTATGATTAATCTTTGCATGGTGTGTAAAACTAGAAGTAAATTATTTCCAAATCCTACCAATGTGATTGCCACACAATATATGTCCAAGTGCCTTATCAAATGTTATAGATAAGCAGCTACTTCCACTTCAAAATATTATTTTAAAATTTGGATAGTCAAAAAGGGCCACTAGAGTAGTTGTACTCCATTAGTGAGTTAATTAATATACTTGAGATTCACTTGCACTGTAAAATGTCTCGAGAAAGGAAGCGACACCTGTTAGCAGCACTTGTGCCACACTCCCTAATTTTTAGACACAAACTACAGTATTTCACACTAGGGATGTGCAAAAGGCACAACATGCGTTTTCATTTTTTATTCCAAAAACCCGTTCATTTGGTGGGGGGGGAGGGTTGTAAAGGACTCTACTGGTGGTTTGGGGGTTTTTTGGTTTTATTTTATTAAAAACAAAACAACACTACACATGCATGAAGGTTTTATTTTTAAAATTATTTTTAATTTTAAGAAAATGAAATCAAACAAATGTTTACTTATTCATTTGTTTTCATTACCTTAGTTACGAAAATACAAAATTGCACAACCCTATTTCATGCAACTCACTTCCACAATCACAAGGAAAGCACTTTCCCTATATCTGCCCAACCTGACATTAAAACTAACTTATGATGACCTCGCAGCTGTAAGACAGACGCATTCTCCAATTCACTCCAATAAGAGCCAAAAATGATGGCAGGCTCACTGAGCATCTGAAAGTCTGCAGGGGGTAGTTTTTAGAAGTTGATCCAAAGTGAAAAGTTTATTGCTGTTTTCAGAATAGCGTACAGCTGGATAAGAATCAGCCTAGATTAATGCTGGACTGTGTCATTAACTGGCATGCTTTGGTAAAAGGTTTTAGTTATTTTTAAATAAAATAATACTAATACTAAGACATTTTTTAAGTGTTTGACTCTGCCCATAAATAGTAAGTAATCTCATCAGTAAATATTGCCAATTTATCATCTTACCATCAAGATTCAGCAAGCAACTAATTAGTCGGGAAACAAAATTTTTAATTGGGGGGAGCGCAGAGCACCAGCTAAATAAACTGGAGTAGTTTCACTAGCTGGGCCACTGGAAGACTGTGGATAATTTCAGACATAAGCGATACCACGGTCAACCACAGTGAATCCCCTGTGGTGGCCATTTGTACCGTTACATCTAAAGTATTCCCGCCAGATGTTCACCCCAGTGAATCACTAGTGGGAATCGTGGTGGGATCAGGCCCCAACCGTGGTTGGATTGGCCACAGGTAACGTCTGTTACCTTCAGTCCGGGCAGATCATGGTCCCGATTATGGGACGGGATCAGGCGCAGTGGCTGCTGCGCCTGCCCGTCTCCCGGAGGGAGGCAGCCAGGCAAGTGCGCGCGGGGGGGGGGGGGGGGGGGCGGGGCTGTGCGGCCGCACGTAGCACCGCGCTGCCCCCTCCCAATCCCCAGTGAGAATCAGGCTGATACGTCTAAAGGACGACGGCCTGTTTCCTGACCAGGATTCGAAACAGATCCCGGTCCGTGGTTCAGTGTGGCAGGCCTCCGGGCCCGATATGTCTGAAATTACCCATTATAGTGAATTTGTTTTGATACTTCAATAGAAACATCCACTGTATATTCATATTGAGAACAAGGTTGTTTTCCATGTCAAGAGAGTTTAAATTGCATTGTGTAACTGACTGAAAAAGGTCACAGTGACATTCAAGCCATTCATAAAAATCAAGGAGATATTTTGGTTTAGGCAGCGTAAGAACTGGCCACTCCCATAGAGAAAGAAAGAAAAGAGATGCACTAAAAAGCATTGCTCCTGCAAAGCTTCTACCCTGCAGTCCAAGAGGCTGGTCAAGAGGCATCCGCGGTGGCTGCCCCACAGCTTTGGAATTCCCTTCCCTTGGAGGGTCTCCTAAGCCCTAGTTTTAACATTTTCCGGAGGCAGCATAAGACCTTTTTATTTGGCCAGGCATTCAATCGGCAGGGCTAGTTTGGGGGGAGGGCGATGGGTGTCTTAATTTTGTGGGGGTTTAATTATTTATTTTACATTTGTATTTTATATGTTTGTGAGCCGCCCTAAGCCTTCGAGGACAGGGTGGGATATAAATCAAAATTAAATAAATAAATAAATAAATAAATAAATGCAGAACTACGGGGTTGGCACTCCTACCAATTATCTGAAGGTTGTGTCCCCGTAGTCTTCACGCAATCAATGTTTAGCTAAAAAAAATCCTGTAAAGTTCTAACTTAGTTGAAAACATGCGTACAGAACAAAAAGGTATGCCTGCCTGAGGCTAAGGGACAGACTAGATAAGAGATGGGTAAAAGGTGGCTTGCGAGCTGCATGAAGCTCTTGGGCACCTGTACTGTAACTTTCACCAGAGATGGTGGCTCTTTGGGGGGGGGGAGGGGGTCCATGAGGCGCCATCTGGAGCAAGAGGAGCCAAGCCACCATTTCCACCTGCAGAGTTTCCTGGGGGGCTGTGCCCTACACTGCTATTACTCCTGTCCAAACATGCCATACCATCTGGGAGCCAGAGCTCCAATGGGAGTGGGGGGGGTGGAGAAGTTGAAGAAAGCAATGCTGCCTGAAGAAGCAGCAAACAATGTAATGGGTCTTGTGGCTCTTGGTAATATGAAAATGTGGGGAATTTTATCCACCCCTGAACTTGATCATTGTGGCATATATTACAAGACCTCCTTCTTATCTGGCCACAAAGAGAGTAAGATGGTTTCCAATTCCGTAAAATATTTGATTTCCCTGAAAGTAGTAATGCCAGACTCACCAATTCTCAGCTTAATAATGAAGCTCTTTTCCACCTCATTCTAAAATTGGCTCCTATCCATCAGTTTTATGAATACACATCATGTCAGTTTTGATAAAAGTTTCAAAATTGCCCTCTCAGGATCCCAACTTGAACCCTCGTTTTCAAATTCAATTTACGATAAAAGGAAGCTATGCTGGACTTCCCATAATTAATTCTGCATCTCAGTTTTCAGTGACTTTAATTCCCATGTCCAGTGATTGTTTAAAGCAATTGATATGGGATACAGCAGTGAAGAAGACTGCTAAGCTTAGTAACTTCAGGAAAAATACCTTAAAGTTTGCTAGATAGCTATATTTCACCTTTTCTGCCATTACCAATTCTTTCCTAAATGTAGTGAACAGACCAGAAGCTTCAATTTACTAATATAATCCAAAAAAACTTGTAGTTTTTTTTAATTAAGAGTGTTCTTTTTTTTTTTTTTTTTTAAAGTGCTACTATATATAAGGTGACATTGAATGGGATGAAGGTCTAGAAAAGCAGTTTGCAAGCACATGCTCAGCCATGGGTTTAAAAAAAGACCTTAAAAAGGCTTACAAGGTTTTGCAGCAAACTGCCCTAGGAGATTAAATAGAAGTTGCTGCTTTTTAAAAACAAAATCCATTTATATTTATGTTAAAGATTCACACAGTAGTCCAAATACAGTAGCACCAATAAAGACCCATATATAGGGAACAACATAAGCAGGAAGCCAAGCTTTAGCTTTCCCAAAGAACTACTGGTATAAACACTGCAACAGCAGCCTCTGAATGTGTCAGTGCTTCTCTACTTCCTGCTAAAACCCAAAGTGCAGAGGTTTGTAGACTTAAAAAATAGATTTAAAAAAACAAAAAACCCAAACTATTCTTTTTTAAACAACAAAAACAAACCTAGACATTAAAAGTTTGAAATAGGTTCAAGCAAAGAAAAGGGCAGTTTTCTTTAACCCATACTTCACCCCACCTCCCCCACACTATTGTACACTTACAATATCATTAGTTTGGCCTGCCACATTAGATCTATTGTAATGTCCAACTACCTTTTGGGAAAATAAAGAGCAGCAACTTCAGGTTCCAAAGCCTTCAAGTCATCCAAGTAAATGTCATCAGGTCCCTGGTGCTGGCTTCTCTTGTTCACCCCTGCCGATTGTAATCACAATTAGGTTAGTTGAGACTAACGGAGGTATTAAATGTAACTGTTGTGGGAAAAACATTTCTTCTGTGAACAATTGGGCCATGATTCACAAACCACTTGTTCCAGCGTAGACCCACTGAAGCTGCAGTGCTTCAATGGGACTATTCTGGAATAAATGGCTTTCAGATTGCAGCCTCTGTGTAGACACACCATTTCTCCAACTTAACAAAAATGCAAAAAAACCCAACAACTGTACATTGAATGTCTAATATTGGCAGGGTTAGGCTCGTCAGATTTCACAGATTATGTAAGACTGGACCAGAAGCTCTATAGCTGGTTTTCAATAAGAACTGAAGAGAGACCTTAACAATTCTTACTGGTTCATCATACTAATAATGAATTCAGGTTTGCATTTCATCCCTGTTTATTGCCAGACTGTCAAAACTTCCAAACATGTTTTCCACTTAATTTGTGTATATTTGATGCCTCTTAAATACCTGGAAACTTTTGAAAATCTGGTCTTTTAGTTTATTAGAAAGAATTGTTACCCCTAAAAACTAACAGATCTAATTAAAAAAATAACCTTTCTTCTTGGATGGAGAGTCAATTTTTTCTGGAGGTTTGGTTTCTGATGGAGACTCCGCTAATGGGGTACATACATCATCAGCATCTAACGTAGATGAATCTTGGAGAATTTCCAGAAGAGGTTCTGTGACTGCAGAAGCAAGCGGATCTTTAATATCTATCTGCTTAAAAAGAGGATGGGTTCTTGGCTCAGGTTTTAGTATTGTACAGACAGATTCTTTCACCACAACATCTTGATCTTCATCAGAGCTGGGTATGACCCTAAAATGAGTCTTCTCTGATGGGGTGATGGTAGCTGTTCTAGGATATTCCAATTTCTCCTTCTTGCTTATCTGAAAAAAACAGATAGGTTTTGTTCTAACATACTTCCATTTTATGTGCCATCCACATAATTGAGTTTTAAGAACGTAAGAGCTACCAACACTGGGGGCAGACCAGTCATTCATCTAACCCAGTATCCAGTCTTTGATGGTAGTCAGTACTGGGTATCTTCAGTGGAAATGGATGCCACTGGGGAATTATGAAGTGATCCAAGCTCTGTCACTCACTTCCAAAACTCAGCAGTCACACATGCTCAGGCACAAATGAGTGATCGCAGCAGCTGTATGCCAGATAATCCCAGCAAGTTAAATTCAGCAGGATCTTGAATTGTTTTTAGTTCAAAAGTGTAAGTCGGAGATGGCGCCCAGCAGCACCTTTCCAGTTCCTGGATCTGGTCCTTGGATCCACATCCTAACACCAGCACTGAAAACCTGACTTCAGGGCAAGTTAGGAGAGATGAGAGCATGCACAGAGTGACAGGGAACACATCCATGATCTGGACTCTCCTCTTCCTGAGAGCACCCTTCAGCCATCCCAGCCTCCAACTTTCATGTGGCCCTTGGAGCTTGTACTAATTTTCAAATTGTCGCCTGGGAGGGAAAAAGTTCCCAACCCCACCATAAGCTAACATGTTTATACCACAGCATATGCAAACAACTTTATACAGTAACAGCAATGACAGGCAACATTAGTAAAGTCCTAGCAATGACAATTCCATGATAACTTGTTTCACACAGTATAAAAATACTGCTCATATTCCATTTCCAGTCTCATCTAAAATTGAGTCCCACTTCTGCCAGAGTTTCATAGTTGTATAAAAGGCATGACCGCTTCCTCACAGTCTTTATGACAGACTAGGTCAGGGACTGCAATTGTTTTTTGTCTGTCAAATTGTCGGTACTACCAGAATTAAAATATACCTGGTTAAAATACAATTTAGCATGTGATCCTGAGGAAATATATTTCATCAACACATGCTACTGAGCAGTAACTTATGAATAACTGAGATGACCTGGATACACAATCCTACACTGAAACAGATCTCATTTAAAAGCAATAATCCAATTTCCTCTTTTTTCAGAGAATATTTCCTGTAGGGACAAACTTTAGGAAGGGCTCCTTTTGACCCAAGCATTACTGCTAACACTGGAGTTTTCTATTATGGCAGTTTACCATCGCTATACCAGGCAGCTATACCAGTGGACACCAGCAGACTACTTTCTAAGACCTACGTGTGTGTACTTGGCATGGGGCAAAGTGGAGAGTCTGCTCGGAGGTGCATGTGGGATTGGGTCAGAAATTCCATAATCTTTCTTAAGAGTACAAAGCCAGAGCTTGATGCAGCTCCTGGTTCCAAACTGACCAGCTATGGATTTTTTTTTTCAGGGAATAGCAGTTTTAATCAATCTTTTACTTCACCAGCCACAAGAGGGTGCTACTTTCCTCTTATTTCTGCTAAATTAACATTCATAGAAATCCAGAGATTGTTTGGTTGCCGTGTTGGTCCCAAGTGACAGAGAAGAAAGCAAAGTGGTTTGAATGATATCTTTTATTGGACCAACTGCTGTTGAACCATTTTGCTCATTCGAACCATTTTGCTTCCCAAATTAACATTAGCATTCACATACCCAACACTGGAGTTCTCCAGTACGCCAATGCTAAACAGATTTAGGCATGTTTACAGAAAGACGTTTCAGATAAACTACCAAAAAAACCCCAATAAAAGATCTATCTGAAAACAACTTTACCTTGGTTGATTCCGGGAACCCTCCCCAAGTCCATTCCATGTGGGACTCTGCTCTAAGCAAGTTGTCTGCAGGTCTCACTTCCAGTTCTGAATCACTTTTAGGACAAGCTTCCTGGGAAAAAGGGCTATCAAAATAAACACAAAGTTACAGTGTTTAATAGGCATTTGTTTGTAGCTACTTTTGTTGAGGGTTCTCTCCAGCTTAACAGAGGCTCAATTATTCAGAAACAGGGCAGAAAGCCCAGATGGGTTTTCAGATGGTGACAAAGGAGGTTAAAACTAAAATCACATTAAGGGCTTACATACTGATCATTCTAAACAGTTTTTTTCATTATACTCAAAATGTTCTCAAGACAAACTCACCAGTTATTTTATTTTTTTTTAAAATCTAGTTCGATAGTTCAGTTGCCCTCAGAAGACTGAAGTATTTATTTCAAAATAACCATTTTAAATTTCTGTACCCCAGACAAGAGAGTATTCAAGGTTGCTAGGGCCAGACATTCTCTGTGTCCTCTTAATTTTACAAATAAAATGTGACACCTTCAACTCAACTTCCAAGGAAAGCAAGCAGCAGCATGCTCTCTCCCAGTCTTAGATATAAAGGGCACCATACTGGTAAAGTACAGGATGTGGTAACAATCCAAGTTAACATTGACCATGAGTCCTAAAAATCATGTGATACCACTATTTCAGCCTGTCTTTTCTGGGAGCAGATAGGGATATGAAATTTGTGGAAAGCTTCACCCTTTTTGCAGGCAAAACCAAGTTTCAGGCTCTAAACCAAGGAAACGCAGCTCATCCTAACACAAATCTGGCACCACTAAGAAAAAGAAGCAGCCCGAGGTCTGCTTATTGTGACTATATTCTGTTCAAACAGCAAACACATTCATACCTCAGTTTGTACAGGGAGCAATAAGACTCAGGGTGCTTGCGATGTTACAGGAGCAGGGGGCAGGGATTTCAGTTAACAAAACTAAAAAGAGGGAGATCACGTGAGTCCCCAATCGTGGGCATGGGGATTCTACTATTATTTCCCCCTTCTATTAAATTCAATAACGCAATGCAGGGCTGGTATTTGAGCCCTTCATTGCGTTATTGGTTTTAACAGGAGATGGGGAAAACAACAATAGAATCTCCATGCCCATGATCAGGGACTCGCATGATCTCCCTCATTAGTGTTGCTAACGCAAGTTCCCCCCTGTAATGTCGGCAAGCACCCTCAGTCTATCTCATCTCTCCCTTCTCACTCAGTGCTATCCATTCTTCTATTCCTCCCACCTCCTACAAACAGCTTAAGGATTCCTCAGGCACAGAAACCACACTACCACCTAACAAAAGAGCACTTCATGCTATAGGAAGGGTGGTCTTGAGGCTAAGGCTTTAGGAGACTTCAGTTTCCAACTTTCTAGTATTACCCCAGGCAAGTCTTTTTTATTTATTTATTTAGGCATAGCTTTCACCATTTGCCAAAAGGAAGATAATAGAAAAAGAGCTATTGAGCGTGAACTTTACAAAATAATCACGCACAATGATTATTAAAAACAAAATTCAAACCTAGAATAATACAGCAGTTGGCATATTGGTAAGAAGCACAGAAATCCAATCAAAGTACTCTTTGTAACATCAAAACTAATGAGGAAATTCATTTATATTCCGACAATCATATTCAATCGAAGTCAGTTAAATAATTAATTCATTCCTTAGCTTATTCTACTATTTGTACTCATAATTAAGAAAAAGAGTTGGATATATATAACGACAACCTTAAGCTCTTCCGATTTGGTAAGCCCTAGCATTTTACTCATTTTAAGTTCAATTATATTCGGGCAATCATATTCAACCATATTCAGTCAAGGTCAATTAGACAATGAATTAATTCCTTGGCTTGTTCTTCTATTTGTATTCGTAATTGAGAAAAAAGCTGAATATATATAACAACAGCCTTAAATTCTTCCAGATTGGTGAGACCTAGGATTTTACTCATTTTTAATTCTATATCTAAGCGTTCTAGACCGACCAGTAGTGGTGCAATCCATCTCTCTCTAAGTTGGGAATACAAAAGACATGTAAGCAAAATATGGTCCATGGTCTCTAATTTCCTTTCATGGCATAAACAAAGTCGTAAGTCTTTCGGTATGGCCTGATACCATCCATGAGTTACAGCCGTTTCTATCAAATGAAATCTCAAAAGAGTATACTTTCTTCATAATTTGGGAAAACTAATTATATCTAGGTAGTTTTCCAGTCCAAAGATTGTTTTAATTTGAGCCAGTCTGGGAGCTACCTTCCAAATTGATAATGCAGCTAAATCTTCCTGCCTCCCTAGATCTATGGCTCTAATTTTTAACTGCATTTTTTGCTGAAGTGGAGTCATTTGCATAGTGCTACTACTGAAAATCCTGTTTTAAAGAGAGACGTATAGAGAGAACGGATCCAAGGATATATTATTGAACCAGTGTTATTTAATTTCTCTAAGATGCACTGATATGTTAGTGAATTTGTGTCTTAATGTATTATTCTCACCCAGAATTTGACAAAAGCCATTTTCTTTAAACAATCCATAGAAAACACGCCTGTCTCTGCAATTACTACTGCTCCCGGAACAGCGCAGGAGACTCCTAGTAGCCTCCTTAGGAAGTTCTTTTGGATAATCTCCAAGTTTTTAGTTGAAGTATCTGGGATTATTTCCTGCCCATACAGCAATAAAGATTGAACTTTAGCTTTAATTTTTTATATAATTTTTGATACTTTAACATTTATAGATCGCTTTGCCAAAGATATAACTGCATTAGATGTTAAAGCTGTCTTTTTTGCTATGTATTTATTATGCTCTCTTCATAATCCGTTACTGCTGAAAACTACTCCCAGATACTTAAATACTTTTACGTGTTCATGTTTTCCACCTTCAGGGGCCATTCATACTGCTTTGGTCTTTTCCCAATAACCATTACCTTGGTCTTACTCTCATTAATTTCTAACTTATTTTTTTCCTCATATCCTATGCAGGCTTCTAGAAGGGACTTATTTATTTATTTCATTAAATTTATTAGCCGCCCCCTCATGCCATCGGCATCTCGGGGCGGCTTACAATATTATAAAAACACAATAATAAAAATAAAAAATAAAATCATAAAAACAACAATAAAAACCCAAACCCACAACAATTTATAAAACATCACTAAAACCAACCCCCTACCCCACCCCCCCCTCCAAAGACCTGGGCAAACAGCCAAGTCTTGCAAATACGTCGGAAGGCCAACAGGCCCGGGGCCAGTTGAGCCTCCTCCGGGAGGGAATTCCATAAACGCGGCCTGGCCACCGAGAACGCCCTCTCCATTGTGGCCCCCCATTTTACACAGGGGAACTCCAAAAAGGCGCCCGCGGTGGATCGAAGGGATCGCTCTGAGGCGCAGAGGGTGAGGCGGTCCCTGAGATATGAGGGGCCCAGCCCGTGCAGGGCTTTATAGATCAATACTAACACCTTGAATCTGGCTTGGTACGCTATAGGCAGCCAGTGCAGAGCACGGAGCACCGGTGTTATGTGCTCACACCGCCCCGTCCCCGTAAGGAGACAGGCTGCCGCATTCTGCACTAGCTGCAGCCTCCAAACCAGAAACAAGGGAAGCCCCACGTACAGCACATTGCAGTAGTCTAGCCTCGAGGTGAGGAAGGCATGGATGAGAGTGGCCAGATTGGGCCCGGAGATATATGGCCGAAGCCTCCGTACCAGATACAGCTGGCGAAAGGCAGCTTTAGCCCTTTTTTGGTTTGAGATATTAAAACAATATCTGTGTATTGTAAGGCAATAACTGGTTTGTGCATAATTTTTGGTGGTTATGGAGTTTTAATTCCTAGCTTGATTATCTATATGAAGTTGTATAATCAAAGCTAAGATCACGATTAATTCCAAGCAAGTCAGTCTCTGTGTCCGAGTCCCACACTTGTAAAACTAAGGCAATATTCTTCCACCTCCCTGGTGGGCTGAGAGTAAAATCATTAATGCTTGTGAATTTACTCATACCACAGTGATGGATGCTAAATAGCTGAAATTATATGCAAAGGACATACTGCCATAATTTACAAGTATTAATATATACTATCTCATGTACATAGATTACTAAGTGTCCTGGCCACAAGCATACAAGGCTAACTGTGTTACAGCATGAAGGGAGCCCAAGAGTATGTAGTTGCTGTGCTCCTGGCTGGTTCTGGCATGTACCTGGGCTGTTCCAACAGTTCATACTAGTTAGCTAGAACTGGCCGATTTCCAGTTACCTTGTTTACCAATGCTAATCTGGACAATTCAATTGTTTGTGGTTTACACATAATCTACAGGAAGAGATTAAAACTGATAAACTACTGTTGTTGGTTTTTGTTTTTTAAATTGCAATGTTCAGCTCATTTAAAAGGATAATATAAATACATGGTGAGTTTTTAAATAGGGCTGTGCATTCAGGTTTTGATCACACACAAAAAGACTGCTTTAGGTTCCATATTAGAAACACAAATACTAGGGGCTGTATATTCAAGGTTCCAAACGAACCAAAAATGTCCTGGAAAACTTGGTATCCGAGGTTCCAAACCAGGTCCCCAATACTGCAGCATATATCCAGCTTGGACCCAGGCTGCTCTCCAAACCTCAAAATACAAATTTTGTTGTATGTATGTGTGCCCAAATAGTGAAGGGAATTGGTGATGTTGTTTTTGTATTATGGGATTGTTAGCAGAGAAGGTTTTCGCACCATCCCCTGGTGAGAGCAGGGGATGGGTGGGTGGGAATGGATGGAGGGCCCCCTCGTCTCCTGGTGGCAGCAGGAGGGGGCAGGGAGGGAGGTTTTTTTTTTTTTATAGAGGTTGGATTATTTTGCAAACTTTATTGTTAAACTTATATTAATTAATACGGGGTATAATACTGAATTGTTAGTTGGGTACTAATGGAATTGATGTAAACCGAGGCTTTATTATGGTTTATTTATTGTATTGATCTGACTATAGACTATTTGTTATGTTATGTATTATTGATGGTCTGATGTGGACCTTGTTGTGGTTGTTTTGTGACCCGCCTCGAGCTTCCTTGGGAAGGAGAGTGCGGGATATAAATTAAAGATGAGATGAGAAACTAGCTACCTGCTTGAGGAGCCCATAGTAAGCCTTCCCTACCTGCAGGGGTTACTGCTGTCAGCCCCAGCCTAGTGGAGACCAGCTAAACCAGGGAGAAATGGTGAATCCCCAAGCCAGCAGACTTACCCCTGAGCCAGCCACATATCCCATTGCCCCTCCCCAAACCAACAACCTCCCCTGAACCTAATCCCATGCCCCGTTCCCCCAAATCAGTGACCCCTTCCCAAGCCAGTGACCTCCTCTAAGCCAGATCCATGACCCATTCCTACCTCACCAAGTCAACAACCTCCCCACCAAGTCAGCAATACTCTCCACCCTTCTGCACACCAGTATCCCCATTTTAAATTGGTAGCAGACTTAGCAGCAGTTTTAAGCACATTTTTCTTTCCTTATAGGCTTGTCAAACTGGAAGATCCTTGCTGCAGTTCTGCACCAAAATAACTTATACAAAGGGACCCATGTCCATTGTGTGTTCCACATGGCAGCAATGGGGAAAGCACAGAGAACACAGACAAAAATAAAAACATACAAACAAACACAAATACTAAAACTCATATACTTGACCCTGTGGCACAGCCCCCATTTTTAAACATGTACAATTCAGATACAAGCTAACAGCATCCTCATGTCCCCAGGAAGTGCATCCGAAGGTATCAGAGGTTGACTTACCTACATTTGGTAGTTTTATAGGTCAGAAGACATGACTGAGAAGATGCATGAATCAGTAGAACAATAAACAGGGTAAAAAGACATACAGAAAGAAACCAATATAATTACCTACTTCTCCAAAGGGGACCAGTCTCCATCAGATAAAGGATAATGATCCTTTGAATGATAAATCAGCATTTCTTTATACTCTTCATTCTTAGGTGAAGAATTCCTGGAGCTTCTGTAGAGATAAAGCAGCAACTTTTTTTTTTTTTTTTTTTTAAAAGGTTTAAAGTCACAGATGACAGATTTCAACGAACAGCTCCTTTAAAAACTAAACTGTACCCAAAAAGTAAAAGTCAAATAGCTGAAATGGATAAAGGACAGATGCACTCTCATTATGGGGCTAGAAGAATAGTTGAAAATCGATACATGCTGCCTTGCCTAAATGACTATTAATTTCTAAATGGAGATTTTATTATGGACCCCCCCCCCCCAAAATACAGCAAACTGAAAACAAAAATTTCTAATAAAAATTGTGAGGTGCTCAAGAACTATGCTAGGAGAGACCACAACTAAAGGAGACTGCCTTTGCAAAATATTTTGGTAACAAAATTTAGTGTTGAATTGAGAGATGGGGATGGGGGAAGTAAGCAAATAAATAAAAATAAATAAAAAGGCAAAGCAGAACAGAAGTTATCTTCACATGAAGCCACCAAAATATTAGTATAAATGAGTACAGTGTACTCATTGCAAGATTGACCAAACTCTGCATTGGGCTGGTACGAAAGTCCATTTATTCAAAAGCCACTTAATGCACCTTAAAGCTAACCACACCAACCATTTATAGTACTGAGTTTGATTTGGAACTAAGACTGCTTTCCCACAATCTCTCACAGAGCCAAAATATGCGTAGGGGAGGTGGCATGAAGCAGTCTCAGAATATAACTGGGTGAAGATCAGCAGCACTGGACCCCACTTTGATTAGCCAAATAAATTAACAGGATCATAGTCAAACAGCTAAGGACCATGCTTAATTTATTCAAACTCTTAGAATATTTGCATGTATAAACATCCAGAGTTTTACAGTGGTCTTTTAAATATGTTTAATATAACTTTGTTTTAAATCAGCTCCCTTCACCTTGATCAAAGATAACTAAGATAAGCAGGAAGACATGTAATAGATGTAGTGAAGTTTGCTTTTTTGTAATCAGAGTTAATGACAAAGTAAATTTAACACTCAAAATATTCTTTTTGCCCAGTGACCTTTTAAGAGGTGCGGGAGGGATTGTTTAACATTCCTTAAGAGTTCCAAGGCTTATTTTAATCAAAAAGACAACTCCAAAACCTACTTATGACCTAGAAAAATTAAGCCACCAGCACTTCCCAGTGCGCTGTGAGAATCCTGTGGGAGGGAGCATACAGAAAATGGCAGAAGCCAGGAAATTGGCTGGGCATTTCCACCCAGTCTCTCCACAGCTGAGGAGTTTCCTGCCTTGGGGTCAATCAACTGGAGTTCCATCTCAGGAAAGAACAGCAGCTAATTTCTGCTGAAGGGAGTGTAAACTACAGAGCCTGGCTTTTCTGTGTTTTTTAAGTCATGTCAAGCTGGGGCTAGGCAACACTGCTTCAGAAGCCAGTGGCTTACTTTTGCCTTGAAGAGAATCCAAGATCACATGTAGATTTACGGTAACTTTAGTAGTTATTTTATTTCTATAGTGCTTCCGATTTTCAATGGCACTCGGAGTGCTTTACAATTCTAAAAACAATACAAAATATAAAACAATATAAAATCGATTTAGAACAAATTTAAAAGGGGAAGATAAAGAAGAAGGCCAGATTACATTAAGGGAACCTGCAGTGGTTCCTAAAGACACCTAGAGAATAAATCAGTTTTTAGGTGCTTTTAAGGAGGGAGTAACTCAGTTAGACATCTGGAGGGAGCGAGTTTCACACTGAGGGGCCCGCCACAAGAAAGGCTTGATCACCCACCAACCTAAGACATGATGGCAGGCTCCCCAAATAGTGGGTGCTTTCTAAGCGCATACATCTGTTTTACACTTGCATGTAATTCACAGGGTGATATTACATTAATGGTGGGCAGGGGCCCATGCTCATTGTCTTTTTCCAATTGGCAGCAATGGTGACAATGCAGTGAATGCAGTTTTAACTTGCAGTCAGTAGCATTTTCCCTTCTGCCTGGCTTTATTCCATTCTCACTGGCATCTTTGTTTCCAGGGAAAAAGCACTTAAGCAAATTAGGAGGGAAGGATAAGCTCTAGTTCCTTCCTTCAGGAGCCACTAGGAGAGGGAGAAGAGCATGTAGTTGCTGCCATTTGAGTATGCTTAGGAGGGAAGATCAGTTCCATTCTCTTCATCACCTCTTCTACAGAAGATAGTAGCAACTCTTTCCTTCTCATCCCTACTACAAGAGACATAGGGTGAAAACAGACATGACGCTAACCACCCTTTAAACACCCTTGGTGGTTATTTATGCATGTTGCAGGGCTGTATTGGTGCCCTATGCAGCCCTGCAACATGCATAAATAACCACCAAGGGTGGTTAGCGTCATGTCTGTTTTCACCCATTTGCCCTCAAGAGGAGACCAAAGTTTTGCTTTCACTTCCTGGCACTTCCAAGGTTCCAACAAAAGCCGGTGTAAGAGGACTGAAGTTTCACTTGTCAGCTGCTGTTCCTGACAGTGACAGGAGGATTTGTGTCTCAAAACATTACTTTTTCCTGGCGACACCCCAACTCCACTAGCAAAATGGAGTAGGAAAGATGACTTCTTTCTGAATGCAATTGCCTTTTACTTTCCTCTTAGCACAATTCTCCCCGATGCGGATGGCTAGGAGTGGTTGAGCCAAGCTGCTATTAGAGCAAACAGCAAGGTGCAGGGAGGAGGTGCATCAGCTACTGCTCATTCCTTTGGGTGTTCAACAGCACAATAGACACCCACCGTTGGGTGTTTGCCTGGCTATTTGTTAGCTGGACAAGTTGCCTGAGCACGCATTCACCATCGGGCACCCATGTATGGTGGCACAGCATGTTGTAAAAGGCTCAGCAGTGGGTGTTGGGGGCAGTGAGCTGTGCTTAACGTGTGGATCTGTGCTTGTGCAGCAACAGAGGCTTCTTGGTGGCTATACTCTGGCAGTGAAGCACAGAGTGGGGACATTATGGATGACTTCAACATGCACACTCGGAGACTCTCACCACGGCTTTCATGTTTCTCATTAACACCCTCTCTCTTCTGCAGGGACACATAATAGCATGAGGATGGGGGAATAGATCTTCCACCTCTCACAACTTCTCTTTCTCTGCATGGACACAACTTAGAAACAGTAGCAGAGTTGTCCCAAGATACAACGGTCATTCACTCCTTTCCTCAGCCAACTGCCTCTCCTCAAGCCACTTTCTTCTCTTCAGTCTCCACTGCAATCTCAGAGATGGGTGTCTATTCCTAGTTAACAATCCCAACTCCGCTGTTTTGCAATATCCATTCACCAGAAGTAAAACTGTTGGATTTTTTCCTGCCCCACCCTCTTATGGGTAAAAATGCATTACGTTTTAGAACTGACTGCATAATAGGAAGGAACCATTTTGTAGGTCACATTGAAAGAGACAATGGGTGAAAACAGACATGCACCTTAAGTTAGATTTAGCATTTTTTATGCATGTTCCAGGGCTGCATAGGGCACCAATACAGTCCTCCAATGTGCATAAGCAATGTTAAAGCAGTGTTAAGTGCATGTCTTTTCACCCAATGTCTCAAAAATCAGTTTACAGCACATGTTCAGACATGTTTTTTTTTTTTTTTTTTTAAAGAAAGCCTGAGTTGTCTATTTGGAATATAATATCCAACTGTGAAGTCACAAAAGTGTAAAAAAGCACAATATACTTAAATTATAAAAAAAAATACTTTAAAAACTCTTGTCTTTACATGTAACTGGTGCCTTTAGCCAGTATTTTTAGGTCCGTTATTACTATGTAAATAAAACCACCATATTCAGAAATGAAGCTCATTAAAAAAATATTGTACTTCAGTTTGCAACTTACAACTAAATATGTTCCTAAACTATAGTGGGACCTTTTTTAGTTGTACTAAAATGGAAAAACATGAAAGAACCTTCACAGGTGGCTTTTTTGCATTTTTGATTACCTTGTTGAAAACTGGTTTTCCAGTACCCTTTTTATGTTAAGCTAAAGGAAAGCTTCTTTTTGTCATTTTAATAAAAAAGACTTGGTGTCAAAGTGCCATCTATTATATAACAACTACAAAATATCTGCTGATGATGCTAACGCTTCTGTGATGTCCGACATTTTCACTGTGTGAAAGAATCTCCTCTCCGTCTGTTTTTTTCCCAGTTAAATTGTATAAACCGTGTTAGGTGGCTCCATCTTGTTCTCTATGCACCTTTCACTGGTACTCCCCCCTACTTCAACAACATTATTTTGCTTAAAATCAAAAACTCTTCAATATTCTCTAGCATAACTGTTATGCCAGAGCTCACATAGTGGGGAAGGAGATTTCCCCAACGATGTTCAGCACTAATGCCACACTGCAACTACGCAGAGAACGGACCATAACACCAGGACAGTACTTGTGGTGAAAAATGCCTTTTCTTTGTGGTAAAAAAAAAGGGGGGGGGGGAGCAAAGATCATTCCAATATAAAAATCAGTGTCTTCCACATTCTGCAATGTTAAAAAACCAAAAAACCACACCACCACTGTGGTTACTTAGAGTACCTTGCATAAGGGAAGGAACTAGCACACCATGTAGCCATGAAAAATATGCCCAAGGCGGCCCCTGAATTTTTCTCTTTTCAGGTAGGCCTCTATGCAGTTTATTAGACAGCATTATTGGAGAACAGAGTTCAGAGCTTGCAATTTCTGTGCTAAGACAATTCTTGTGATGAGACGTTTGGTAAACATGTTCTGTGTTATCTATGTTGATGCCACTGCTGAAAAGCTGAAAACAGCGGGACTGTGCAGCGAGGCCAAAGGCAGTCAGCGGACCAGCTGCATCGTAAAGGGGAACATCTTCTCTTCTCCTTCCTCCCCACCCCATCAACAGACCTGACAGTGGGCAGTGGCGGCAGCAGCGGCGAGAGCGGCAGGGCCAGGCTGGGCCCCACTAGGACTGTGAGTAGCTGGCCCCTGGTTCCATCTCCCCCTCCCCCGGTTGGAGGAGGGAGCGGGGCCGGCACTCCAGCGGGGACTTCTGGCCCACCAGGGCCGCGCCCATGGGCCCTTGGGCGTGGCCCTTGGCAGGGTCAGGGTCAGTGGGTAATGTTGGTGAGGATGGATAATTAAGGTATGGGGGAGGGGAATATGTTTGTTAGACGGGGGGATGGAGGCTGGGGAGGAAATAGGAGGAATTGATATGGTTGGGGAGGGGGGTAGTGGGATGGGGACAGAGAGGGTTAGGCGACACACACACACACCCTCAGTGTGAGGGAGGAGATGAGTCCAAGGGGGGTGGTATTTGGCCCTCCGGTGGCAGGGGACGGCCAGGGGGTGGAGGGAAGGGGAGGAACAGGTTCTGCCACCCGATGAGACAGGGGGGCAGTACCTGAGGGATGGGGGGGGGCTCCCTGTGAGAGAGTCTCCTGGGGAGGGGTGGGAATCTCCCTTGCCGTCCCGGCACAAAGGCTGGGGGGGCAGCCACGGCTATTGGAGTCGTGATGGGCCTGGGGAGATATTGTCTCAGGGGGGAGAGAGTGGGGGTGGTGAGGCGGGACAGGTACCTGGTGCATGTCCCGCTTATCCCTTCCCCAGCAGATGAGCAAGCGGATCTTGGTCTGGGGGCCCTTGGCCCAGTTTTGGTGCATGTTGAACGCAAGGTCGGTGGCGAATAAGGCAACAGTAGTCCAGGAGATGATCCTGGACTGTGCCGCCGATCTCGCGCGTATCACGGAAACCTGGCAGGACAACAAATCAGGGCCTATCCTGGCTGATCTTGTTCCGGTCAGGTATTCTGTGCAGCACCAGCCATGGATAGAGGAACCGGGGGTGGGTGGGCAGTGAAGCTATGATTTTTAAGGAGGGATGGTCTGTGAGGAGGTATCCAGTGCGGACCATGGTAGGCACTGAAGGTCTCCACCTTGTGTTCGATTTGGCAGGGGACAGTTGGGGGAGTGCTGCTGGCATACCATGCACCTACCAGTACAGCGGCCGCCCTCCATGCTCTGGCAGAGGCTATGTCGGAGGTGGTGTTGTGGTCCACCAGGACTATAGTCCTCAACATCCACGCCGATACATGTCTGCCCCCGGCAGGGTGTGAAACCCATTAGGATGGTCCACCCCCAGAGGCTGATGGACCTGGTGCGGGTTTAGGTGCTCTGGGGGAAGGTACCCTCCAACCTCGACAACAGCCTCATCGATGACCTCATCAAGCTATGGAACACCTTGCTGACAGAGGCCATCTATCAAATGGCTCCCAGGCATCCATTGCCCAGGTGACAGCCCCGCAGGCCCCCTTGGTTCTCAGAGGAACTGCGGGTCCTGAAGCAAGAAGGGCGACAGTTGGAGTGACGGTGGCGTCGATCTCGAGCTGAAGCCAACAGATTGCAACATAGAGCTAGTTTACGAGCCTATGCGGACAGCAAAGAGGGAGTTCTTTGCGCCCTCATAGCGTCTGCGAAATCCCATCCGGCAGAGCTGTTCTGGGTTGTACGGGGGCTGGTCAGTCCGGCCTCCCTCAACCCGGGGGTTGAGTCAGCTTCCACCTGCTGTGACCTTTTTGCAGATTATTTGGTGAGAAAATTGTTCATATTCACCAAGACCTTGATGCTGCACTTAATGCAGTAGAGGTGGTAGAGGCTGTAAAAGCCCTGGCTTACCGATTTTATGGGATCACTTTCAGTCGGTGAAACCCACTGACGTGGTGGAGGTGCTGGGGGCTGTTCGAGCCACTTCTTGCGAACTAGATCCGTGCCCGTCCTGGCTGGTTAAGAGCTGCCGGGAGACAATGGGGTCGTTGCTGGCCAGGGTGCTCAACGCCTCCCTGCGGGAGGGCAGAGCACTGGGCTGCCTCAAGGAGGCAGTGGTACGGCCTCTGCTCAAGAAACCATCACATGACGTTGACTCCCCTGCCAGCTATCGGCCTGTCTCTAACCTTAGGGAAGGTTATTGAACAGGTAGTGGGCTCAGCAGCTCCAAGGGCATCTCAACCGTGTCGGTTATCTGGATCCCGCTCAGTCTGGTTTTTGTCCGGGACATGGCACTGAGACAGCAATTGTGGCTTTGGTTGCTGATCTACGCCATGAAAAGGATACGGGTCGATCGACCCTTTTGGTCCTATTAGATCTGTCGGCTGCATTTGATACTATTGACCATGAGATGTTGGTGACACACCTGTGGGACGGTGCGGGGGTGGGAGGAATCATTTTTGAATGGTTCCGCTCATTCCTGACCGGAAGAACTCAGCAGGTGGTGCTCGGTGATAATTTTTCATCACACCGAAACCTCTTGTGTGGGGTCCCGCAGGGTTCTGTTTTGTCCCCTGTCCTGTTCAACATGTACATGCAGCCACTCGGCGAGGTGATCAGGGGGTACGGGGTGAGGTGTCATCAGTATGCGAATGACACCCAACTACCTCTCATTTTCAACCAACCCAGGCCCGGCTGTTTTGGTGCTTACCTGGTGTTTGACAGCTGTGGGGAACTGGATACGGGCTAATCGACTGCAACTGAATCCTGACAAGATGGAGGTGATGTTAGTGGGTAAGTCGATAGAAATGACGGCCCCCTCAATTGAGGGTGTTTGTTCTGCACTGACTTCCCAGATTCGGAACCTGGGGGTGCTCCTCGATGTGCAGCTCCGCCTGGATCTCCAGGTGGAAGCTGTGGCGAGGAGTGCCTTCCGCCAGTTACATCTGGTGCGGTGGCTTCGGCCACTGGTGTCTGTTCCGGATCTGGCCACGATCATCCATGCTTTTATTACCTCTTGGTTAGGCTACTGTAGCGCACTCTATGTGGGGCTACCTATGATGATGGCTCGGAAGCTGCAGCTGGTGCAGAACGCAGCGGCCAGGCTCTTGGTGGGGCTGGACCCAGATGGAGGGATCCTTCTCCCAGGTTGACTTATTTTCCACCGAGATAACCTGCTATCTTGTTCTGACCCTTGATATGATGACCCTTGTATTAGAGAGAAAAAAATTCACATCGGCCCAATGCAGTACACCATTACACCAGTGCTCCGATCTTTGCATTGACTGCCAATAGTCTTCCGGGCCCAATTCAAAGTGTTGGTTTTAACCTATAAAGCCTTACACGGCCTGGGCCCTGCGTATCTGTGAGACCGCCTCACTGTCCGGGTTCTAGATCGGCCCCTGCGGTCATTTGGGGGCACCTTGTTGGAGGTTCCCCGGGTTTCCCAGAGGGCCACGCAGGACAGGGCATTCTCAGTAGCTGCGCCTTTGGAATCCCCTCCCGGTGGGGGCCCGTCTGGCCTTGGATCTCCCGGCTTTCCATAGGAACTGTAAGACCTGGCTGTTCCATCAGGCATTTGGCAAAGGAGAGGGGTAGGGGTGGAATGGGTTGTGTTTCCCCCTGCTTTTGTTAATTATGTTTTAAAATGTTTAAATGGTTTTATATTATATTTTTATATTGTATTTTTATTGTTGTTAGCTTTTCTGGGCTGCCGCTTGGCAGGAAGAGCAGGGTATAAGTATGTTAAATAAATAAATACTTGTTAGCCGTACGTCCAGGAAGTAGTTAGCTAATCTACTTTTGTGGTTCTCTGTTGACTTCTGTCAAAGGTAATTTTAATGCTTTTTTAATTATCCACTTATAATTGTATATTGGTGAGCTTAATTAGGGGTTCTTTGACCCCAAGCCGTGGGTATCTTATATTGTTTGGTGGGCACTGGTCTATCATCCTGGCTCTCTCCCTTTTGCGTTTGGCTATCACCTGTGGGAAAGAGGGGAATGCATATAGCAACCCTCTGGCCATGGATGCACCAGAGCATCGCACATCTCTGCTTGCAGGTGGTATGTCCTGGTCGTGAATCTCTTGCTCTTCGCATTCGCTACCGGGACAAAAATAACGATTACTGGAACTCCAAACTTCTGTATTATCCGGTGGTAGGTCTCCAGATGGAGGGATCCTTCTCCCAGGTTGACTTATTTTCCACCGAAATAACCTGCTATCTTGTTCTGACCCGTGATATGATGACCCTTGTATTAGAGAGAAAAAAATTCACATCGGCCCAATGCAGTACCTGCATATCCTCTTGATGAAGGGTGAATGATCTCGATCCCTCGATTCTTTATATAGACAAGAGCAGTGGTATTGTCCGTCAGAACTCTGACATGTTCATCTACAATGGCCGGTGCAAATCCCTTCAATGCCAGATAAATCGCACAGAGTTCCATCCAATTTATCGACTGATGGAAATTGAAACTGGACCATCTGCCTTGTATACACCTTCTGTTGAGATGGGGTCCCCAGCCAAACAGACTTGCATTGGTTGTTATGGTTAACTTCTCTGGATCCTGTAGATGCCAACCCTGGAGAAATTGACGGAAGCTCATCCACCAATCCATTGATAGCCTCACCTCCTTAGATAACTGCAAGAAAACTGTCTTGTTTTCCAAGATCTGCTGTTGCCACAGACATAAGAACATTTGTAGAGGCCACAGATGCAGACGGGTCCACTGCAGATGCTGGATACAAGAAACAAACAGGCCTTGTAGTGATGCAAGCACCTTCAGAGATACTCTCTTCATAACCAGGATGCGTTGTATCAGCTCTCTGATTTTCGTCTGTCTTTGTGGAGCAATGAATATTCTTCCCAGCTTGGTGCTGATTACCACCCCCAAGTGTTCTAATTCTTGTGATGGCAGAAAATGGCCTTTTCCTTGTTCATCAAGAAACCATGAGCTTCCAGGTAACTTATGGTGGTTTCCAAATCCACTTGCACCTGCTCCTTGTTCATACCCGAGTAGAATATCATCCAAGTATGGATGCAATTTTATTCCTTGTAGACGTAGATTCACCACCAGTGAAACCAGCACTTTGGTAAAAGTTCTTGGAGATGATGCCAGTCCAAATGGAAGGGCAGTGTATTGCCAAATGTACTCCTTGATAAGCAAATCTCAGCCATTTCCTGTGACTTGATCTTATGGGCACATGGAGATTAGTAAATCTCGATTTGCGAGATGTCTATCAGTCTCCTTGTGAGATTGCTGCACACATTGAACAGAGAGTCTCCATTTTGAATTTGCGCAGTTGAAAAAACTTGTTCAGGCGCTTGAGATCCAAGATCTTCCTGCCAGGAACCTGTCTTTTCAAAATTAGAAATAATATTGAATACAGACCTTGATCCCAATGAACTCTGGGTACCCTCTCTATCATGGCAATCTTCTCCAACCTCATAATCTCTTGAATCGTGGCTAGAAGCGCTGTCCATCCAGCATCAAGGGACCCAGCAATGAAATAGTGCTGCAGGGGGCACTATTTCATTGCAGGGGGTAGCTCAGCGCAAAGGTCCATGCCCGCTGCCACACAGTAGGCGCCCGGGCCAGATTACTGTGGCTGGGGGGGGCGGGGGGCTGCCGCACAGCGGCTCTTAGGCTCTTCCTCCCAGTGTCGAGTCAAACTTTGACTCGACTCTGGGAGGGAGGGGAGGGGGAGCAGCTGCGTGGCAGCTCCCAGGGCCAAGAAGTGAACAGCGCGCCTCCTGGATTCCCGCTGCGGCGCTGCCTGCTGGTGAGTAAATTGCAGGGAGGCGGGGGGGGGGGGGGGGG
>QEPC01014287.1:1189330-1214695 GCA_003113815.1 Sphenodon punctatus
GGGGGGGGGGGGGTTCTGGGGTTTTTTGTGGAACTAGTGTGGGGTGTCCTGTGGAGCAGGGGACTGGGATTCTATGGTGTTGTGAGGTGTATGTTCAGTGGGGTTTTGTGGAGTTGTGAAGTGTCTGGTATTGTGTGAGGTGGTGGTGGACTGGGGTTCTATGATATGGTGGTGGTGGGGGTTCTGTGGAGTTGTGGGGTGTCTTGTGTGAGGTTAGGTGGGGCTAGGGACAGGTTCCATGATATGGTGAGGGGTGTTCTGTGGGGTGTCTTGTGTGAGGTGGGCTGGGGTTCTGTGATATGGTGGGGGGAGTTCTGTGGGGTGTCTGTTGAAGTTTGGACTGGGAGAGACTGGGGAATGGGGGAGAATGGAGGAAGGGGGTGGATGGGGAGAGACTGGGGACTGGGAGAAGGGTTGGACGGGCTTAGTGTCTGGTGTTTATGACACAGATCACTGCCTACGGCAGAATGCGAGTGCAGGTTCCTTTCCCTGCACAATGCAGATTTGGTTAAATGGGAATTAGGATTTATAGTGGATTTAAGTTTCTCATAGTTGGCTAGTAATAACCTAATCTCCTCTAGGGTTGCAGGGTAGTGAATGCTTGGCAATTTAGAGAGCTTTTAGGCTCCTGAACACCTATTGGTTGGGGGAAATAAGTGGCTCAGAGTGTTTGTAATGGGATCTGTGGAACATTTCACCACTGTGTTGGCTCTCCCCTAACTTTGTTTTATTTTAAAATTTCGTTCCCCAATCCTGTTTAAGTTTAAATTATTGTGTTTTAAAATGTTTTTATGGAATTGTACATCGCCCCGAGATGCCGTAGGCATTTGGGGGGGGGGGAACACTCAGAAATATTTAAATAAATAAATAGATGACCTGTCACACACACAGATTCCTTTAGCAGTAAAAATGCTGCACTTTCCCTAGAATATTAACTTGTTTTGGCTTTACTGGAGTGAAAGTGCAGAAATTAGCAGTAGACAAGATGTCTTTGCCTTGACTATTATCTAAAAATAGTAGTCAGGGGCTGGTTGAATGTATTTCTTTGCACTTCTGAATACTGCTTAAATCCATAGAAAGTTACAGTTTCCCTCTGGCCTATAGAATTATATACATTTCATACTTCAGTCCTATCCTCTGTTTGGATTAGTGTTAATAAAAACAGAGGATGAATTAGCAAATTAGCAGAAATATTTTAGTGAACAAACAGGGCCACCTTGCGGATTTTGGTGATGGTTGCACATCATTAAAATCCCTGTATCCCTAATGTTAGAATAAATTTGATCTTTAAACTGGTTTAAAGACATGTCATCGGAATAGTAATAGTCAACATATTTCACAATACAGATTCAAAATTGTTTTAAAGTATTTTAACTAAAGAATTGTGTATAAATTAAGGACAGTCCATAGGCTCTAAACATCTAGGAGAAAGATCAAAGATTAAAGACAGTAAGAATAATATATTTAATTAGTAAATTAAGGTTTATTTCAAAATAACATTTAGTTTCAAATTGTACTTGAATAAACCATTCAAATGAAGTAATTATTCCTTTGAATTGTGCCTTAATGAGGAATTCAAAGATTTATAAAATCACTGTTTTAGACATTTCTTTTTAGCAATTAGAACAGAGGCAGATTTGGCCTCTGTTCTTCAACAACTTCCTGAGAGAAATGCCATTTGTTAGGTGAAATTATGTAGAATAAAATTTAATAGAAACTTCAGTGAGTTAATAGACTCCATTGAAAGTCTATTGAGTCTAGTCTTTGGTGGTGCTAATAGACCCCATTAAGTTTCATAGAGCTCCACTGAGCTAATAGACTCCACTGAATTTCAGGGAGTTAGTGGGATAAAGGACAGGGCTGGTGAAAGGCTGTAGTGATCTTTGGCTCCTAGAAGCGAGAATGCATAGTCAAAACCGCCATGAAGAGATGTACCTAATCGATCTTCGCAGAGACATGAAACCCCAAAAATCTTTCTTTTGCATCCTCGCTTGGCAAGAAGCAAACTTCATTCTGATTGGTGCCACCCATGACCTGCTTGCCAATGACTGGAGGAACACCTGGCAGCCAAATTGTAAGAGACTGTCAGAAACCCTATAAAGATGATGGGAAATTGTTCACTTTAAGGAAGATCTTGTGTGCTATCCAGACCTGCTGAGGGGCAAAGGCCTGAACAGACTTAGGGTGATTTCAGACGTGACAAATTCACGATTCACCATGCCTGAACCACACTCAAACATGGCCCACATTTGACTGTGGTGCATGTCTGTTTGCTACCCGCCAAACGTTCACCACAGTCAAACGCGGGCCGCGTTTGCATTCACCACACTTCTGGACCCGAGAGTGCAAGCGGGTCCAGAAGTGTGGTGAATGGCCACCACAGCAGGGGTGAACAAAACGTCTCATCTGTTCACTTACCCCTGCCGGTGGTGGAAGCCATTCCTCCCCCCGAACGCAGTGTCGGGAGCAGCCAGATTGGCCGCTCACGCTGCCCGTCCGGCGGGGGAGAAGCCGTTGTGGAACATAGGGGGTGGGGCCGTGCGGCAGCACGTTGAGCCGCCCAGCCCCGCCCCCACCGTGATCTGCGGTGCGCCGGCAGACTTACGGCGGGCCCCATTCACCACGGGCCATGGTTCGCCCGTTCTCGTGGCGAGGCGGCGCACATCTGTTGGCGCGCCCCTTCACCCCGGGCCGTGGTCCGAACCACCCCATGGCCCGCGGTGATTGGGGCCCGCCGTAACGTCTGAAATCACCCAGTTTCTTTTCTGTCCTCACTCTTTTACTTTCTATTTTTTTGCCTAAATCTTTTATTTTTCTATTTTAAAGCTATTTAGTCCTGGGCCCTTTTCACACAGACACTCTTAACACTGAGATTAAGGATGTTACATTTTATTATACATGTTGCAGGGCACCCATAGAGCACACCTGCAGCCCTGTAACATGTATAATAAAATAATCCATTTATTAAGTGTTAAGAGTGTCTGTGTGAAAAGGGCCCTAGTTGGGACTTACTTCTCTCTTTTTCTCTAGTTAAAAGACATTTTATTTTACATCTTTTTAAGCTATTTCATTTATTTTTCTCATTTTTATTTTTAAGCTAATACTTCTCTCTTTTATCCTAGCAAAGATTTTTATACCTTTTAAAGCTCTTTTATTCATTTTTTTCCTTTCTTATTTTTAATTTTAAGTTATTCTTATTCATTTTTTTATTTTTAAAGCTAGTTTTAAGGCTACCACCTCTCATTTGTTTTAGCAAAAGGCATTCCTTTC
Source organism: Sphenodon punctatus (assembly GCA_003113815.1). Taxonomy (NCBI): domain Eukaryota; kingdom Metazoa; phylum Chordata; class Lepidosauria; order Sphenodontia; family Sphenodontidae; genus Sphenodon; species Sphenodon punctatus. Next base: position 1,192,601 of record QEPC01014287.1, read on the forward strand.
ACTTTTACTAGTATTTCACCTTTTTAAAAGCTATTTTTGCTTTCTCATTTCTATTTTTGCTTTTTCTTATTTCTCCACAATTTTAATTCACAGTTGAGATTTTCTGCTCTTTTGCGCAAGAAAAGGGCAATTCCTACTTTTCCTTTTATTTTTATTTGTTCCCAGTTGGGATTTTCCTTCATTTGCCTGAAAAAAGGGCAATTCTTACTTTTCTCTATATTTCTGTCCCTAGTTGCGAACATCACTTTTCTTTTAGGGAAGCAGTGTATTGGTTTCAGTTGGGACTGTTTCTTCCCAATTATTTTACTCAGCCCAATGGTCAGAGTCCCCCAAATGTTTTTCAGTCTTTTCCCCTCCCTTTTTGGAGCTTCCATGCTCCTTGCCAGTTAAGGGGCCAATTTCCTCAACCTCTGGATATTTTTTTTTATTATTTTTCTTTATCTTTTCTATATTTTATTTTTACTTTAATTCTCCTTAAACCTCCAGCATAGCAGTAAGTGGACATCTGATCTTCCCCAGCAGAACTTCAGAAGTCTAACCAATTTTGGGGACCTGTCTGTATCTGTGTGGCGAGATATATTCTTAAAAACTATAGATTTGTAATCAGTAACATTTTTACATGCTTCTGTAGTGCTTTTATACTTTCTTGGACAGTGATCCGCCTATTCCCCTGCACAGGGGGATTGCTGTGACAGTAGACAGCATTGGGTGCCACCAGCAAGAAGCAGGTGGAAGGGGAGCAGGTGAGAGTGCCCTGCACCTCAGATGCTGCTGCATGCCCGCCTGGCTAGCCCCTGAACTCCAGAGGGCAAGAGCGCTCCGCAGTCCCTCGCAAGACCCTGCCCCTCCTCCCGTACCTCACTGGTGGCACGGTGCTGGGTCGGGAGTTGTGCAAGGGCTTTTGCCCTCTAGAATTCAAAGGCTGTCCGGGCAGGCATACAGCAGCTCCTGAGGGTGAAGGCAGCCTTCCAGACGGCTGCACACATTTTAATCCTGCTCTGAGCAGAAGTACGGGTGCGCTGACTGAGGATTTGAGTTTGCCACAGGGGAGGGGGGGCTGGTAGGCTTGCTGGTGATGGAGTATTCTGGTGGGATACCCACAACCCCGGTGGGGCACTCCCAGTGAGCTGGGGCACTCCCAGTGGGCTGGGGACCCCAATCTGGCCTGTGGCCCCTTCCCTACAGTCAGCGCAGAGGGTGTGGCCATCTCCCTGACAGAGGAGTGTAGTCATCTAGCCAGAAGAATACCGCTTGCTCCAGCACCCACACACCCCCACTTGCTTATTCTTGGTCCTCCACCAACGCAAGGCCCCTTATGCTGGCGGAGAAGCTGAGCAGGATCACGGTCCTGGTGTGTAATTATTATGCAGGCAATAAATTATAGTTTTTAGTTTCAAAGACTATTGTCTTTATATTTTTGTCAGAGTAGTGCAATTTTGTGGAAGCTGGCTAAGAATATATCATATTCCGGCTAAAAACATATACTGGCTAAGGACATAGGCTAGTATAGTTACTCTTGCCTGTCCCAATTAAAGTGGAATAAGCAGGAAAAGCCAGCTTGGCAAGGTAATAAATTGTAGTCCATACAATTGTCTGTAATACCCCCTTGTGAGGAAAAACTGAGTGTTCCTGCAGCGACCCCTGACCACTGGAGTAGCTAATTCCTGGGAGAATTTCAGGGTAACACCAAGCCACAATTTGAAAGTTTAATGACATGAAAGGAAAAAGCAGCCTGAGCACTTAATAGTTTACCTTGGAGGTGGAACACCTCGCTCGTCATCTGAGCTTATTTCCATTTCAAAGATCTCTTCTGTCCCAGGAGAAGAGATTGGATCTTTTTTCTTGTTATCTTGTTTGTATTTCTTTCTTCTTCGCTTTTTCTTCTTCACAGACCCTGTGGTAAATACATTCTCTGTTTCCATGTGTAGAATTTCAGAACTCTGACACATCCTTTCATTTTCACCTGACTTCAGAAAATGGTCTTCAACATCTTTAAAGAACTGATCCTCTGTAGGTATTGGGGAGGTTGCCAGATATGCAGGAACTTTTTCCTAAACAAAATGGAGGAAAATTAAATCATAATGAAGTTACTTATATACACATTTCCCCCCTCCCCCAAAAATGGGCTACTGTCCTCTTTTTGGTTTAAAGAGGAGACTGCAGTGCCTCAGTACTGTAAGAGATATTAAAAAAGGACAACACTCAGCAAAGTGACTGGTGATGTGAGAAATAGCAGAGACAGAAAATGGAAGCACCTTTCTGAACTTTGTCCAACACGAAGACCAAGCAGCATTCAGACGTTTTTATATCAGTAAACCTTGTGTAGATGCTGAGTCAGGAGGCAGGGGGGACCCAGGTTCAAGTCTCGTCTTAGTCCGAAACTCCCTGGGTGACCTTGGGCCAGTCACAATACATTATCTCAGCCTAACCTACCCCACGGGGCTGCTGGGAGAATTAAAAGATGTGTTAATTTGTTATATATGAAGCGCTCCGAATGCCATTGGGGGGTGGGGGGGTGTCGCTATATAAAAATAAAGATTATTATAAGATTATTATTTGTCAATTAAATCAACCAAATTTTGAAGAATTTCTAAAGGAATTTGAGAGGACTGAATAATAGTCCATATTTGTGAAGCTTTATACTGTAAAGACAGGCTTTAGGCACTCAATTTACAATGAATTTGCTGTGTATAGAATGTGGTTGCCATGCTGGCTGCAGGTCTGAGAACAATGAGAGGGACTGTAGAAAAGATAACTTCTGCTGGACCAAATTCTGATAGTGAGTCTGTGCAAGTACAAGGACTTGTTCAAACAAGCATTTGTTTAAAGTGATCTAGAAAGTAGTTTCTTCAGTTTCACCAGTGAGCATAAGGGGAGTATTCTCTTTCCAAACAAGCAGAAAGTGGGAAAGGTGGTTCCTACTCCAGGGTATTTCCCTTGCCCATGCAGTCCTCGGGTGTTCCAGCATGCCAGCACTTTTTTGTGCCTCTCTTGTGCAGCGTCTTTGCCTCACCAAGTGCTTGCTATTCCAGCCCCACCTCACCCACTGGACATTTCCTACAAGTTACAAGTGAGGGAAACAGGTTTTTATCTCGTGATTTCCCATGTTTGTGAGAAGGGAAGGAGAGGGAGGTAGATACTCCAGAGTAACTCCTCTTAAGTAAAAATGTCTGACTTTGTATGCCGTGAGAATACATAGCAAGTGACAGAGTTGTTCGTGATGGGCCTGGTAAACAGCAGCTTGAAACGAACATGCCAATTAGCACATTAAAATGGGTGTAAGACAACATAGAGTAAACAAACAGCGAGTTAGAGAATTGTGGTGCTCCGCAAAGAACTCAAGCTATTTTGAAAGGAATACTGACATTTTTCCTGACTGTTTCTGCCTAAAAATTGTTACATAAGAACATAAGAAGTGCCATACTGGGTCAGAACAATGGTCCATCTAGCCCAGCATCCTGTCTCCGACAGTGGCCAATCACAGTGGTTTGGGAGAAGCACCCAACAGGTCACAATGGGGGATCCATTCCCTGTTGTTTTCCCCCAGCTCCTGTCATGTTCCCGGATCATGTCCGGCTAATAGCTGCTAATGGACCTACCTTCCAGAAACGTCCAAACCTCTTTTAAACTTAGCTATAGTACTGGCCCTTACCACAGCCTCTGGCCGTAGATTTCACAACCCAATTATACACCAAGTGAAAAAATATTTTCTTTTGTTTTAAACTTGCCACCCATGAGTTTCATGGAGTGTTCCCTAGTTCTAGTACTAGCTGAGAAGGTAAATAACTGCTCCTCGTTTATTAGTTCCACACCACTCATGATTTTATAGACCGCTATCATATCTCAACTCAGTTGTGTCTTCGCCAAACTATTGCCCCAACCTACGAAGCCGCTCCTCATACGGGAGCCCTTCCATGCCCTTGATCATTGTTGTTGCCCTTCTCTGTATCTTTTCTAGTTCAGCTATGTCTTTTTTGAGATGGGGCGACCAGAACTGCACACAATATTCCATGTGCAGTCGCACCACTGATTTGTATAGAGGCATTATGACCTCTTCAGTTTTATTCTCTATCCCCTATCGGATAGGGGATTCTCTATCAGAATTATTCTGAATAATTCCTAACATTGTTTACTTTTTTGACTGCTGCTGCACACTGTGCTGTGGATTTCACTGCATTGTCCACAACCACCTCCAGATGGGACTGCCCAGCTCTGCGTGGGACTGCCCATTGTGATGGTCTAGAAGTTGCAGCTGGTGCAAAATGCAGTGGCCCAGCTGCTTACAGGTACGAGCTGTAGAGAGCATATTTAACCGGTGCTCCGTACTGGCTGCCTATTGTCTTGCAGGCCCAATTCAAGGTGCTGGTTTTAAACTTTAAAGCCCTACATGGCCGAAGCCCCATTTAACCGGAGTATCACCTCACCCCCCCTTGTTCTGGGGTGGTCATCCAGGGACAGCCTCATGGACGTCCCGTGTGGTAGGTCTGTACGGACAGGAAGGCGTTCTCGGCAGGTGCACCGTCACTATGAAATGCCCTCCCGGTGGAGGTTCGTCTCAGCCTACATCTTCTGGCCTTTCGACGGATTTGAAAAACCTGGCTCTTCCTCCAGGCATTTTTCAGAGGGGAAGGGGGAGTGGTGGTAGTGGGGGGGGGGGTGTAGGTTGTTTTGTTTTTTGTCAGAGATTATATTGTATTTAAGAGTTGATTTTTAATTGAATGTTTATAACTTATGATTTTATATTTGTATTTATATTACTTTTTATTGTAAGCCACCCCAGGACGTCAGAGGAGCAGGGTAGAAATTAATTCATAAATAAATGAATAATAAATATATGAGCACAAGTGACAATTACATTCATGGCCCAAGCACGAATCACAGTCAACAAGAAAGCCAACCTAAAGTCAATAGTATCATTGAACTATTATGCTAAGCAAACAGGGTGAAAAGTGCAACAGGTCGCAAGTACAGAGCTGAAAAACAAACAGACAGCCTAAGGAAGTTTTTTGTTTGTTTATTTTTTACATAAAACTTCCTGAGAACAGGAGACGCTGAAATTCCATGCAGGCTTCCCCCACCTTGGAATGGCTATGTGAATGTTCCCGGAGACACAGTATTTCCTAGGTTACCCTGAATACAGGGGATTATGAATTATTAAACATCAAATTAGCAATGAACTCAAGAGGCATGAATAGTAATATGAAATAATTCTGCAATCTTGGGATTCTGCAATTCTGGAAAGGTATGGTTGACATTAATTTATCTTTTATTTATTTCTTAACATTTCTATGCTGCCCCCTCATGCCCACGGCATCTCGGGGTGGCTAACAACACAATAAAACAATAAAATACATTAAAGCCAACATCAATTTTAAAATAATTTTAAAACCCCCAACACTAACCCTATCCTCCAATTCTCCCAAATCCCCTACCCCACCCCACCAATCTCCCCCATTTACCCTTCCCCTCCCCCCGCTCCCCTCCAAAGGCCTGGGCGAACAGTCAAGTCTTGCATGCCCGCTGAAAGGCAAGCAGACCTGGGGCCAGGCAGGCTTCCTTCAGTAGGGAGTTCCACAACTGTGGCCCGATCACCAAGAACGCCCTCTCCATGGTGGCTCCCCAACTTACACGGGGGACCTCCAGATGGGCACCCCCAGTGGATCGGAGGGTTGGGCCTGAGTCACGGAAGGCGAGGTGGTCCCGGAGATAAGAGGGGCAGATACCGTATAGGGCTTTGTATACCAATACTAAAACCTTGAACTTGGCTCGGTACGCTATAGACAGCCAGTGCAGAGAGCGGAGCACTGGTGTAAATGTGCTCACGGCGACCCGTAAGGAGACAGGCCGCCACATTCTGCACCAGCTGCAGCCTCCGAACCAATATCAAGGGAAGCCCCACGTAGAGTGCATTGCAGTAGTCAAACCTCGAGGTAACGAAGGCATGGACGAGAGTGGCCAGGTTGGGTCTGGAGATGTATGGGCGCAGCCTCCGCACCAGATACAGCTGGCAGAAGGCGGCTTTAGCCACCGCCTCCACCTGCCGATCCAGGCGGAGGTCCACATCCAAAATCACCCCGACTCCGAACCTGCTGGGCAACTGGAGGGCATACTGGGGAGCTAATAGGGGGAGCAGACACCTCCTTCGCCCTCCCCACTATCATCACCTCCGTCTTGTCTGAATTCAGCTTCAGTCTGCTCTGCCTCATCCAATCCGCCACGGCCTCCAGACACTGGGAAAGTACCGAAATGGCAGGACCTGGGTCCGTTGAAAAAGAGAGGTACAGCTGCGTGTCGTCAGCATACTGGTGACAACACACCCCGAACCGTCTTACGATCTCCCCCAGGGGCTGCATATACACATTAAACAAAAGTGGAGACAGAATGGAACCCTGCAGAACGCCACAGGTCAAGGCCTGGGGGCTCGATGTTTCAGCTCCCAGCACCACCCGCTGGCTTCTATCTGAGAGGAATGAGTGGAACCATCCAAGAACGGTCCCGTCCAGGCCCCCCAGATCTCGCAGCCGTCTCAACAGCAGCCCATGGTCCACGGTATCAAAAGCAGCCAAGAGATCTAGCAGGACCAGAAATGTCAAAACGTCCTATATCCATCTCCCGGTGGAGATCATCAACCAAAGCCACCAACGCCGTCTCAGTACCATAGCCGGGGTTGAAAAGGGTCAAGGAAACCAATGCTATCAATATGCCGCTGGAGCTGCAGTCCCACTGCCCGTTCGATAACCTTCCCTAAAAAGGGAAGGTTAGAGACAGGGTGGTAGCTGGTGAGCGCATCCACGTCCAAGGATGGCTTCTTCAGCAGGGGACGCACCACAGCCTGCTTAAGGCTGGGTGCCAATCTACCCTGCCAAAGCGACGCATTGATAACCCTCACCAGCACCGTCCCCAACGTCTCCCTGGCAGGGCTCGCCCAAGGGTTTCAGGGGCCATGTGCCAAGCCTTGCTGCGGGGCCCCAAAGGCCGGCCGGCACTCGCTAGAATTGTGGGGGTGGGTGGGGGATTTTCAAGGGATGGGCGGCTGGTTACTTACCTGCAACTTGACTGTGTCAGCTCAGTTCTGCAGCATATAACTGGCCAGGAATTCCCAGGGAGTTTACACACACACACACACACACACACACACACACCCCGTCCCCCATGAGCACTGACTCGAAGACTCTCGGTGAGATAAAAAACAAAAACCGGCGGCGTCTGTCAGACTCTAGCCTGCGGTGGTGCGGGGCCCCTCCCCACTGCGGGGTCATGTGCCTGGGCACTGGTGGCACATGCCTCGGGCCGGCCCTGCTCCCTGGAGGCTTTCACCAACCAGGACGGGCACGGATCGAGTTAACTGGTGGCCCTAACAGACCCCAGGACATCCACCGCATCGTCTGGCGTCACTTCCTGAAACTCGACCCAAGAAGTTGGACCAGACGGGGCCTCCACAACCTCACACTCCTCACTTACTGCCTTCAATCCGGTGTAATAAGTTACACAATGAAATTAACCATGCTTATCTGAACTTAATCATGAGTGCAATGAACACAGGACTTACATATTTTTCCTCAGTTTCCTGCACAAAGAACGCTTCTCCATTGTCACCCAGCTTCATATGAAGATCAACTGCATCTCCATTAATTTCTATGTCTATCTGCAGGAGAAACAGTAGTTTAAAGTACAATATATGCATCATGACAAAACCACCTGCAATTCCAACAGTTCACAGCCTGATGACTAAATTCTCTCACCAAATCTTTGGTCACTCACTCAGCTGCTCTTAAGGTGGTTACTGTGTTGGTCTCAAATGTAAGGAATGGAAGACAAAGTAGTTCAGATACCTTTTATTGGACCAACTTCTGTTGGTGGGACTATGCAAGCTTTTAGTCAAAATTGAGACTTTCCTCAGGCATGTAACAAGTCTATATAGTTCTGACTTGTTATATGCCTGAGGAAGGGCCCTGTGTGGTCTGAAAACTTGCATATTCTCACCAATAGAAGTTAATCCAATAAAAGATATCATCTGAACTACTTTGTCATACTGCGCTCTCAAGTTGCTTGCTGTACCTCACAAAACCTGACTGGCTATTCACACACTTAAGTACCTTTGCTGGATTGGGGCCTAGATGGAGAAACAGATGGTAGGAAGTAGGAGTTCCACAGTAAAATTGCAGCAGTTAAGTTGTTTTCTAGCAACAGGACATAAACAGACCACGCATTTCAGATCTCATATTTACCAGCTTAAGAAGGAGGACTGCAAGGAATGAAAGTGTATTTCATGGATGTGAGTTTAAATGACACATACAGTGACTGATTATTCCAGGCATTTGTAAACAACAGCACTAAAAATTCTAACTGAAAATTAGAAACTGTTTCCGCATCCCCCAACTTGGGGGTCCCGAGGGGTACCCCTCAGGTCTTTTTAAGACTTGAGACCGGTCTGGTGCCATTGAGGGTGCTGGCAGTCCAGTCGCTGGTTCGCTTTTGGCTGAAGATCAATTCATTTTCGGCTGGTGGGGCTTCTTTGCTGGAGAGAGCACGGCACGAGGGTCTATTGACCCCTTGGCTGGAGAGTATGGAAGTGGTTATGGGGAAGCTGGGACTCCCGTTGATAGCACTGTTGTCCTCAAACGTAAGGCAGGCTATGAGCCTGGTCAAACGTAGATTGAGAGATCAGCAGATACAAATTGAGGCTGACCTGTTGCACTCACAGAGAGTGAACCCGGTTTATAAGATCCCAGCCTCTCCGTTGAGCGAAGGGAGCTATTTGGGGCTTTGGGGGGAGTTTGCAGTGAGAAGGGCATTTACCTGCCTCCGCTTTGGGATGTTCCCTTCAGCTGTTCTTCAAGGCCGTTACAAGGGGATACCCCGGCAAGATAGAAAATGTTGGTTCTGCGCATTGCAGGTCCCAGACTCAGTGCAACATATTCTTCTGGTATGCCCCAAATATACCGCCAAGAGGTTAACGATCCAAAGGATCCTGAATCAAATGTTGTTAAAGCTCTCTCATGTTGACTCTTTGGACTTATGTTTAAATTATAAGGTTACCGATTTAACCTGGGCGGTTGCAGTTTTTGGGAAAGCTATTTGGAGGAAGAGGCAAGATTACCTATTGGAGAAGGAATCTCCCTAAGTAACATTCCTAGTGAATAAGATTTAATAGGGGAATTATTTGCGACCTGGCTTTTTTCAGGTTGTTTTATTATTGGGTTATGTGATTTATTTGTATGTATCGTATTGTTGTAAATATGACATTTTGGTATTTGTAAGTATAACTGCCAATAACCTTTGGTTGAGGCAAATAAAGTTTAATCAAACAGAATCAAAAAACATCCCCCAAGGGTATGAAGCAGTATATAAAATTTACATACTTTAAAAGAATCACACACATCTAAGAGTCTTTTTGCCACATTTGGATGACGTGTCATTAAATATAACATTAAAAACTGACGTAATAAAATTGTGTTTGCCCAATGGAAAAGGCTTATAGTCTCCAACAGGAGCCAGAAACGTTGTGATGAACTTACACTTGGAACACAGCATGGTTGGCAGTGGGTCTGCAGTAAGTGAAATGACGGATTATAAAGGCCAATGTCACTGGCAAAGCCAAAAAAGGCAGAACAGAACCACAGTACCAGAAGGGGGCATAAGTGCAAGAGCCCAGGTTTATTTCAACTTTGAATAAAATTGTGTATATAGTTATTTTAAAAACCTAGAAACTTGTACTGAATGTGTAGGAAACTAGGAGCACTTCCAACTGAACAGGGAGCCACGATTACTCCTATTTTAAAGTATAAAAACAGGTGAGAAACAAATTTTCAGAGACATGAGGTCACTTTTACCATTTTTGCACTTTTTTATACTTTTATTTATGCGTACAGTAATCCAAAAACCAAATGGAAGCATGTTAGAGGCAACAGCTAGTTTTAAACACTGTAGGTACTTTTAGCAGATTTATAGGATACTATGGAAACTAAACACAATTCTGAACACACGCACGCACACACTTCTTTCTCGGTCTATAGTAGCTTCATTTTCAGAAGCACTAACTACGGTGCTACTCTAAATTTAAAATCTCCTGCGAGAAGCAGTCAATTCTCCTGGCACATTTCGTTGCCAAAGGCAATATTCATGAAGGGTCTGTTTTTAGGATTAATTCATTTGCATTTTACACCACCAAGTTAAACATACTAGACTAGAAGACTTTTAATCTTTACTAACACTGGTGGTCATGGTAAAATCAATTGGGGTAGGTTTTTACCCCAGGGTCTTTTTGGTCACATATAAAAAATGGTTAGTGGTAACCAACTTTCCTTTGAGGATTCTGTGTACCTGTATGCAGGTGACAATGTCCTAACACACAGCAGACAAGGGTAAAGTGCAATCAGCAGCAAAACACTGGTAGTGTTTTGTTTAAACTTAGAATACAGTTTAAAGGTCACTTAAAGATATACCTTCAGGACAGCATCCAATCGCCCTTATTGGTTATGTAATTATTAACATGCACAAATGTCTACCCACCCCACCTCTCAGTTAGCTATTATTCTTACAGAGCTCCATCTGTAAATGGGCTTTGTTGTATAATCCTGACTAGGTTAAAAAAAAAAAAATCCATTCAGCTGCTCCTAATCAACCCAAGGAGAACCCTGCTCAAGCCAAACATTTTGGCCCAAGCCTGACTACATTTGTGTCAAGCCCAGCCCAAGCCCAACAAAGCCAGGCCTGGTGTGTCCAAGTGGCCTCGCCGCCCAAGAGTGCTGTGATATCACAGAGCCCTGTAAAGCACAGAGCTACATGAGAAAGGGGCATGACTAAGGTGTTCCCCTTTCCAGTGAGGACCTGTTCCCTACGGGGTGTTGTGACGTCATGGCCGTCTGGGGGAGGTGAGAAACGCCTCCCACAGTTGAGAAGCCTGGCCAGCCTGAGCCCAAGAGGCAGAAGACAGACACGAGTGCTCAAACAGACCCCTGCAGGACCAGTTTATTCCTGTTGGGCTTGGGTCACAGGCTCTAAACCAGACCATCCTTAAAGTGATACTGAAAAGGTGTTGTTTTTTTACGTAATAAGTTATTTTTTTAAAAAATATCTGTATGCCAGAGCTAAACTTTTTCACACATATACACACACACACATATATATATCAAAAAGTTAATTTAACATTAAAATGCAGGATAAATTTCCTCTTCCTTTTGTTGCCCTTGCTTATGAAAGTGACAGGAAATGCTCCCATTCTGTGTACTCTTAACAAGGCACAGCTGGCAGTCATAAAATAACCTATTACCTAATGTGCACGATTCACATTTCCAGAAAAAGACACTTTGAATACGGCTGAAATTCTGTTCTCTCTGTTAATTTGTTTTAAGCTATCAAATGCTGGCACCTTTTTGCTGAATGGTACAGGCCCTGGCTAAATTAAAAGCCTTCTCCTGGAGTCTCACCCTGATGGTTATCTGTGCTCAGAAGCAACTCGTCATTTGGCGATCCCACCATCGTGCCAAGTAGGCGGGCGATCGGGCCAATGCTGTGGCAAGCCCCACAGTGTGGAACTTGTTCCCTCCAGATGTTCATCACACTTCCTCCCGCCTCACTTTTAAAAAGCACCTGAAGACTTATTTTCCAGGTGTTTTTAGAGGAGACACTGCTACTTCCCCTTAATGCATCTTTCCTCCCACTTTAAATTGTTTTAAATGGTTGACATGGATTTTCAGTGGTTTTATTTTTGTATCAATGTTGTAAAGTACCACAAGCACCATTTAGCGTCTGGGGGCACAGACAAAGAAAATGTATTATTATTATTGTAGCTCAAATACACATCTTAAAGGGACAGATTTAGTAAGATTTGGGTGGTTTTCTTTTTGGTAAGTGGCATTTTTATTTTACACACACTGCCTAAAAACCCAGATGAAGCCCATGTGTGATGGGCGAGACCTAAAAGGTGGGGACCCACACAGCACCCACCTGCATGGACAACATAGGGAGCCCTTCAAATGGGCAGATCCATACGTGGGTCCAGGGGTGTGCAAGCAGCCGCTATGCAGCCCTGCTTTTCCAATGTAACCCGGGAATCCCAACACATAGGCAGGACCCCAGGACTCCACTCTGCTGGAAAGGATCAGGTCCCTGGAGGAACCTACTGCCAGCTGCCTGTCTGCTGTTAGTGTGGCAGGAGTTTTCTATGCCCTGGCTGGCTGCCCATTAACCACTGGAGCAGACCCCAGGTAGGAGGAGGAGGCTCAGCCCTGGTATCCCTGGCTGAAGTGGCCACTTATGCAGCTGGGGACACCAGGGCTGATCCTCCTCCTACCTGGGGTCCTCCTACCTGGGGACAGCTGACGGGCAGGCGGTCGGGGCACGCAACCCTCCTGCCACTCCAACAACAGACAAGCAGCTGGCGGTAGCTTCCTCTGGGGGGGCCTGATCCTTGTGGGCACTGTGGCCTTGTCCACGGTGCTGGCAAATCTGTATGCAGGCGGGACTCCCTGTGGGAGTCCTGTTGTCTGGATTAACCCGCATGGCATACTCTGCATTTCTGGAGATGGCACTGTGCAGAGCTGTCCCAGCCTAACCCAGGGCAAACATCTGGCAGCCACCCTCCAACAGGCAGGAGGTGGATTTGGTGCAAAGGGGTCAATGTGGGGTCCTGTCTCATGTGATTGCACCCTATGTTAGGAAGATTGGGTTGGTATGTTTCGAATGCTGGGATACTGCCATGTGGATCCCATTCAAACCGTTGAGAGAGAAAGTGAGGGAACGAGGGCCCATTACAGGCAGACTACATCTCACCTTTGGTCTGCCTGGGGAGTTGGGGCAGAGGGGAAGGGGAGCTGTAAAAACAGCAGATGCAGGAAACGAAGTCAGTGACAGACAGAACTAGAGCCGTGAGGCTCCCTGAGCGCTTCCGGGGGCGTTCTGAGATCAGGCCCATGTCAAACTGATGTGTTAATCAGTGATCCTGATACAAGGCCTGAAATAAGGCTGGGAGCCCCTGAGAGGGTTGCCCCTGTAAAGTTGGCCAGGAACCCAGCAAGGGGCTCACCACAGGAAAGGAGGTTTGAATTTTATGAGGATTCTATTTGGGGCTGTGCACTTTTTGTTTGTTATATGGAGCAATAAAGTAACTCCTGGGGTGGGGAATAAAGCCTGAGTGGTGTTGCTGTTCATGGCCCAGATTCTGACAAGACTTGCTCCAACCAAGCACTTTATTATACTATAGCAAATGGTGGCTCGGGAGCTGCATGCAGCTCTTGGGCACCTGTGCTGCGGCTCTTGCCAAAGTGTCTGCCTGAGAGTGTGTCCATGAAGCTCACGCAGGAGCAAGAGAAGATGAGCTGCCATTTCTGCTGCCAGAGCACCCTGGGGGCTATGGGAGCAGGGGGAGCATGTCTTGTACCACTATTGCTGCTGCTCAAACATGCCAGACGGCCAGAGACCCAGAGCTTTGATATGAGGGGGGGAGGGAAGCCAAGCTGCCCTCAATGTAATGTGCCTTGTGGCTCTTAGGCGTGGGAATTTTGCCCACTCCTGCACTATAATATAAAACTAAGAAAATTATAAATGTTTGCTTTAATTTTCATGACTCAGCAATTATGTCTGAAATTGTCTATCTGCACGCTGATTGCTTTGCAGTTACTCGTCCTTCTCAGGTGATCTGCAGCAGGAAATGGACTACAATACTCAAATCATGACCTGGAACAGCTTATGTTACGCTCGAAGCTGTTCTGGTTGAGCACTGGTAGAGGTTATGTAGAGGCTGGCGGGAGAAGAATGGCAGAACATTTAGTGACAAATTCCATTGTTTTTGACCCATGTTATTTGTTGCACTTACCACTTTTTCCTTGGAGCGTAGGACACCAAGTTTTCCAAACCGGACGTGGAAAGGTGAACATTGGTATGTGCCATCCTGCTGTCGAACCACAATCACATCAATACATCCTGAAAGTGTGGCCTGGTTAATACCTTTGTATAATTCCTTCACTGTCACCAGGACTTGTCCTGCAAGCTGTCCCACGTAATTCATTGTTTGAAACTGGGGGGGGAAAAGCATGGGAGAGAAATGAATGCAGACTTCATTCACAGTTTAGCCTTGCAACTTACAAAAATAAAATTTTCATTTTTAGAAACATTTACAAAGTCCTCTGTTATTAGCACAATCTATCATTTTAGTAGTTTCTGAAGGCCTAGGTTCAAATCCTGCTTGTGTCACTAAATAGTGTGGCTAGTCTCTGAAGATTCTCTGTATCCAAGTTCTTTGGTACAACTAGCGTTTTTTTTATAACCATACATTTACAGAACTGCCTGCGGTAGCTAGCACCTCAATTTCTGTGTAGTCCTTAGTTTTCAGAGCAATAATTCAGATACAGCCTTTTTAAACCGTTGCATTAGGCTATTAAAGTTACCTAGTTTAATGCACTGCTAAAAGATAAGGCAATGTAAATCAAGAGTAGAAAAAAAGATGAGGATAAAAGGCAGGAATCTAGTTCTGCACAAGGAGTAAAAACAAATGTAGCAATGGACCAGTTTGACCCACTGCAGCACACTTGGACACAGACCCCGCCTGCAGGCATGTTGATCTGGGATTGCCCCAAGCATTGGTGGCTACCCCAGGCTGTGATCCTGCAGACCTCCAGGGTCACAACACAGGCTATGGTCTGCCTGACTGGGCCAAAGAGGGCTGCCCGTGTGTTCCAGGAAGTCATGGCTGGCAGTCATGGTGCGGGGACAGGGCGTAGCGTGTAGATGGGGACTGCTGGCTGCACAGCCATCAGGCCTGCCAGGCGCTGCCTGTCCCAGGTCAGCCTGGGACGCAGCAACCCGGCATCACATCTGTTTTTACTCAAGGTTAATTGCCTTCCTTCTCAAAAGAAGAACAGATCAGTGTGGTGTAGTGGCTAAGTGTGCAGTACCTAGACCAGGTGGTAGGGGGAGGCCCCAGTTCAAGTCTCGTCTTAGCCAGAAATTTACTGGGTGACCTTGGGACAGTCACAATATTCTCTTAGCCTAACCTACCTCACAGGGCTGTTGTGACGATTAAATTGTTCTATGTGAAGTACTTCGAGTGCCATGGCAGGGGGGCGCTATATAAAAATAAAAATCATCATGATGAATTTTCTAGTAAATGTGACAATATACATCCACTGCAGAGACATCTCTCAATACAGAGAGTCACAAGTTTCTCAAACCTTTCCTCACCTGAAAAAGCACTGCAATTCACCTGTAACTGCAATACAGAGATATGGAACAATTGGGTCTCTTACCTAGGAATTGTTCTTCTGTGGTTTATATGGGAGGATGGTCGGAACACTGGGTATTTCTGCCGCACCACCACTAGGAGGCGTTAGAAAGCTTCCAAAGTGCTTGCTTGAGTCTTTCCCACCGAAACTCCTCAGTTGTAAGAAGCCAAATACTCCAGGAATTATATGAACACAGACTTACAGAACAGTAACATGAATTAGCTTGCGTACGGCCTCCCTAACCTAGGGAACTAGGATCCGCCCCTAATGGGCCTATAACATGTAAGGTCAGTCCTGAAAGGGCCTATAACATATAAGGTGCACCCCAATGGGCCTATAGGAAAAGGATCTGCCCTTAAAAGGCATATGACTGAAAAAGGGGGAGGATCTGCCAAACGAAAAAAGGCAGGCCTCCCAACAAGTCACCCTCTGGAGTGACAGGGTCCCCGAACTGGTTGCCTTAGGCTCAGTCTGGGAGGGCCGACCATCCTCCCATATAAACCACAGAAGAACAATTCCCAGGTAAGAGACCCAATTGTTCCTTCTATGGTTTATTGTTCGGATGGTCGGAACACTAGGAGGCATATAGCAGTGTAAACTAGACAGAATGGAAAAAACAATTAGGGAGGGAAGAGCCTAAGACTGATCCCCTATTAGCAGAACCCCAGAGGGTTATGCAAGATCGGACGACAGGACTCCTTTAAGGACCCTGCAGCCGAAGGCCACCTCGGCAGAATCAAAAAGGTCCAATTTATAGTGGCACATGTAGGTATGGACTGACCTCCACGCCGCCTCTTTGCATATCTCTCAGTAGGGAGCCCTAGACCTAAAGGTCCAGGAAGAAGCCATCCCACGAGTAGAGTGAGCCATTACCCCCGAGGGAGGCGGAAAGTTGGAAGCCTTGTACGCCTCTCTGATACACCCCGCCACCCAGTTGCAAATATTAGTCTTAGACAACTTCTTCCCCCTATATGTAGGGGAGTAGTGAATGAAAAGGGCTGAGGATCGCCTGAAGGGCTCAGTCCTGTGGAGGTAGATCTTAAGAGCCCTGCAAACATCAACGGTGTGCCATGTCCTTTTGAGAGGATGACAAGGCTTGGGGCTAAAGGAGGGGAGCTCCTGTGCAAGGTGGAAATGAGAACTAACTTTGGGTATGAAAGAAGGATCAAGGCGAAGAGTAACCGACAATCTCTTGAATATACAGAGGGCGGGTCCATGGATAATGCCCCCAGCTCGAAAACTCACATTGCTGAGGTAATGGCTATGAGGAAAGCCACATTTATGGAGAGAAAATAAAGGAAGACCTCCACGAGGGACTCAAAGGGAGGCTGCGCACTGAGGACGATATTCAGATTCCAGGTGGGAAATCTATGAACCACGGGTGGCACCAACTGCCGAGCCCCTCTTAAAAATCTATGAATACGTGGATGGGATGACAGCCTGTCGTTCCCTAAAGAAGACAGTGTAGAGTCAATGGCAGCCAATTGACGCGTCAAGAGTGGGTGGCTTCAGCCAGATATCCAAGTCCCTTTGAAGAAACTGCAGAACCTGTAACATACTTGGTGACTCAGGTGAACAGCCCTGATCTCTACACCACTTGACAAAGGATTTCCATGAAGATCGATAAATCCTCCTGGTTGAATCTCTCTTTTCCGCTGTGAGAGTGTGAATAATGGAATCTGTACACCCTAAAGTCCGAGATTCAAGACCCAAGTGGTGGTTAGTTTGAGGAAGGTCGGGTTGTCGTGGACCAAGGGGCCCTGTCTGAGCAGATCCGGGACCTGTGGAAGCCTCCAGAATCGGCCTCCTGACAGCTCCAAGAGATCTGCGAACCATGGCCTGCAGGGCCAAAATGGAGCAATGAGGACTAACCTGTGGTTGCCTTGCCTGCATTTGACTATTGTTCGGTACAGGAGCGGAAGTGGAGGGAAGGCATACAGAATCTCCGAGGGCCACTAGAATGACAGGGCATCTGTCCCTAGTGCTGTCCTGCAAAAGTGCCTGGACAGGAAGAGAGTGAGCTTGGGATTGGCCTGGGAGGCAAAGAGATCCAGACGGGGATTGCCAAACCTCTGGGTCACCTGGTTGAAGACCGCCTGGTCGAGGCTCCACTCTCCTGGATCCGCAGTCTCTCGACTCAGCTGATCCGCCGTCTCGTTGTCTTTCCCCCTGATATGTCGGGCTACTAGGGACGCCAAGTTGACCTCCACCCATCAGAATAGGTGAGAGGCCTCTAGATGAAGCTCTGGCGATCTGGATCCCCCCTGGTTGTTGATATAAGCAACCACCGTTGAGTTGTCAGAGAATACGAGGATATGCTGCTGTCTGAATGTCCCGGGAGAGCGCTGCAGGGCTAGCCGGACTGACTTCAGCTTGACCCAATTGATGCTGTTGCTAAGATCTTGCTGTCACCATCGACCCTGGGTTGCCCAACCGGAGGCATGGGCTCCCCAGCCTAATAGGCTGGCATCAGTCGTCAGGATTTGCCTGGGCGGGTCCTGTAAGGGGCTTCCCTCTGAAAACCAATCCGGATCCTCCTACCAGCATAAGGATTCTGTTGTGCAATCGTCTAGCTGTAAGTGTTTTGTGGATCTGGACATGATGAGGTGAATCCAGGGGCGCAGAAACCTCTGCAATGGCCTGGCATGGAATCTTGCCCACTGAAGGTGGGGGAAGCACAGACCATCAGACCCAGAAGAGAGGCCAGAAGCATCAACGGAACTGACTGGGACTGCCTGGATTTCCGGCAGAAACGGCGTATTCTGTGTTGTCGATCTGCTGGGATAAACACCTTGTGCTTTACTGAGTCTATAGTTACCCCTAGATGGGGCATTCACTGCATTGGGGACAAGTGGCTCTTGTCCTGGCTGATCACAAAGCCGTGATACTGCAGGTAAGCAAGTGTGGCCTGAACGTGGGATGTAGCTTCTGCCTCCGAGCGAGCACGTATCAGCAGATCTTCCAGGTATAGGAAGACTGCTATCCTCTGGAGTCTTAAGTTGGCAACCAGGGGGATCAACACCTTGGTGAAAGTCCGGGGAGCAGTGAAGAGGCCGAATGGTAGGACATGGTACTGCCAGTGCAGGTAAGAGAAACGAGCCACTTCCTGTGGGTCAGGAGGATGGTCAGGTGTAAGTAAACGTCCTTCAGGTCCGAGGCAGCTAGCCAGTGGTTGGGGCGAACGGCCATGCAGATGGAGGCTACCGCTTCCATCTTGAAGCGCTGGTACCTTAGGAACTTGTTCAGCCTCTTTAGGTCCAGTATACCCGCGTTCTTCTGAACCAAAAAGAATACTGAATAAAGTCCCGTAAATCTTTTGGATAGCGGGACAGGTTCGATAGCCTGCAAGTCCATGAGCCTCTGGATCTCTGCTAGCATGGCTGAATGCTCCTTAGGGTTCCTGGACCTGGGAGACGGTCGAAAGGATTCCCTGGGGGACCGTGTGAATTCTATGGAGTAGCCCTTTGACACTGTGTCCCTTACCCATCTGTCGGAAGTGGAATTCAGCCACCTTCCTGAAAAAATCTGTAACTTGTCCCCCAGAGCGATAGACTTGAGATCTACCAGGGAAAGGGCATCAGGAGTCATGTTTCTTTGCCAAGGGGGGTCCCCTCCTACCATATGATGTGGGCTGGTAGGACCGAGGCCGAAACCCCTGGCTCCTCTTGCTCGGGATAAGAAATTCCAGGAACAAGAGGAACTAAAGTCTCTGCGTTGTCCTGAAAAAGGCCTGTTGAATGACCGGAAAAAGGATTTAGTTGACTAAAGCTGGATAAGAGATGTTTTCTTTTTCTTACTTGAGGCCTGTCTGATCGCCCTATCGAGCGCCAAGCCGAAGAGCTTTGCACCTTTAAACTGGCTATTCACCAAGAGATTACGAGCATGCGCATCCACTCTCCAGGAACGGAGCCAAAGGCGCCTTCTGGCAGCCATGTTAGCTGCCATGCCCCTGGCCACCCAGAAGACAGAGTCCAGGGAGGAATCAACCACAAAGAATTGCTCCATGGTGAAATTTTCAGCTAGCTTGTCTGCTTCAGCCTCAAACACTTCCTTATCTTTGCTAATGTGAAACCATTTAAGAATGGCTCTTGAGGCGTAAGAGGCTGTGACTGCCATTCTCAGCAGGTTGGAGAGGCACTCAAAGCTTCTGCTAAGGCCAGTCACAATGCCCTTGTCAGTAGGATCCTTTGGCATGACATCACCCTCAGAGAGGAACACTGATTGTCTAGCCAGAGAAGAAGCTGCTTTATCAATTTTGGGGTCCCCAAAGATAGAGGAGCAGGCTCTATGGAAATCATAAAGATCTAGCTGGGCTCTAGAGAGCCCGACAAGCTTGGTAGGCTGTCTCCATTGCTCCCTTATGAGGCGGTCAAATTTATAATCGAGTCAGGACACCCTAGTAGCCGAGCCCAGCTTGGGGAGGTAGTCTCTGTCAGAGTCAGAAGAGTCAGACGAGGACTCAAGACTCCTTACTCTTGCGTGGCTTCTGTTTAATGCGGAGCACTCTCTCTGCTCTGCTCAACATCTTATGGGCTTGGGGAAAAGAGAGTTCCCTATCCAAATCCTTTGAGCAATGGGGCAGGGCCTCCTTTACTGAACGGGGCTCCCTGTCCTCGCCCGAGGCCACTGTCTCCACCTCAGAATCGGAGTCTGAGGGCTTGGATGTCTCCCTCTGAGAGAAAGCCCTTTTTCTACTGCGTTTGGTGTGGAGCGGGGAGGAAGAGCTGGAGCAAGATGACTCCGCTCCTGAGGGCTGGGCCTGTCTCCCCCCTTCCCCCTCCTCATCCGAGGAAGAGCACAGGAGATCGTGAATGGGGGGGGGCATGATGAGCCCGGGGGCTTCTATGCTTGCCCTTACCAGCCCGCTTGGACTTGCCTTTGAACCCCTAACAGGGGGGTCTGCTCTGAGAGGAATAGGCCTCACTCTTCCTCCTCCTACCTCACTGACTTGACTGGGTCCTGCTGAGACGCTGGCGGTGGGCGGGCTGAGGCCCTGCGGAGTCTTCGCTGTCTCTGCCATGTCAGAGGGCCCCCTCAGTAACACATGCGCGGGTCCGTTCACAGTCAGCCTGGCAGAAGGGAAAAGGGTGAACCAGGCTGTGCCCCAAGAGTAACGCAAGCCTTGGCCAGCAGCACAGATCTTGTGAAGATAGTCTTCAGTCTGCCCTTTTTCTTCTTTTTTTTTTCTTTCCCGGAGTGAAAAGCAAGCCTCCTGCCTAACGTGAGGCAAAAGTAAAACTGAGAAGTTTCGGCAGGAAAGGGTCAAGCAAGCACTTTGGAAGATTTCTAACGCCTCCTAGTGGTGATGCGGCAGAAATACCCAGCGTTCCAACCATCTGAACAATAAACCATAGAAAACACAGACCAATGGCTGGAACAACGATACATTGCCTCAATTAGTATTTAATTTGAGGCTACTTTACAATAAGAGTTGGCTGTTTAGTTAGAAATTACATATTTGATACTTAAACTGCTCATCATAGCTGTACCAAAGAGCAGCTCTAACAGATAAAGAGCAAAGATTTTACCTTGCATGATTCCTATTTCAAGAACCAAAGAAGGTAGAGAGAAAAGTTACCATCTTCTCAATCCAAAGGTTCACTCAGGAGGTTTTCAAACATTACGATAGCCTGCATTTCCATGCATTGAACTGCGTGGAAATGCAGGATATCTTAACACCAGAAACTGCCACCAGTTGTTAGCCCAGGCTGTTCCTCAGGTGGTGTTGGCACTTAGTCCAGGCTATGAGTTAGGGATTTTCCCCAACTCACAGCCCAGGCTAAGTGCCAATACTGCCCAAGGAACGGCTGCCTGACCAGGTGTAAAGCTTGCCGTAACGTTTGTACAGCTGCTTTCCATACCACAGTCCAGGATCGTGGCAGGAGCCTGGAACCATAGCGGCCGTCATTGGATGCCATGGTCACCTGTCTAACGGGTGGAGAGGGCACGCCACACAGCATGAGGGCAGGACCAGGTAGACGCATGTCTGTGCGTCTCCCCACTCCCTCCCCAGCCCAGCTGCCATAACATTTTTTAGTTGGCCCAAGCCAACTCCCAGCCAAAGTGATGGCTCCCGCCACTGCCCAGAGAAGTCTGTGGCAGTAGTGGGACCAGTCATGTTTGAAAGCACCCTCAGTCCAAGATTTTGTGCTACAGCCCCATGATTCTCAGTCTCCTGAGCCTGTCACTGGAATCTCAGCACCGATTCCCAGCACCTTCACAGCCCCACCCTCAAGACTGAATGGATTGATCCCATAGGGCTTGGTCATCTTCAGAGATTTCTACTGCAGCAGCAGGTCCAGAAAAAGGTCAGAATAAAAAGATGCCCAAACCAGCATTTCAAGTGTCTGTACACAGCTTCCACTATAGCTTCACAGCCATTCCAATCAATCACTGTGTGGATTGGCATAAAACATAGAACACATTGTAAACTGCAGCTATGCAGAAAATACAGGAGACAGTGAAGACTAGAACGCAAGACTCTAGAAATTTGAAAGCTTCATCACCTAAGTCACACTGCTAATCCTGCTATAGCTTTATAGAAAGCAGCTGCTAAAACTATTTAGCTACTAGTATAGACACAAAATACGTCTATAGCTTGCCCTGTAACTAAACCAAGGTCTGAAAGTCCAGAATTCAAGTTCATGAGGATGTGTTGTGTGTGCATGTGACTGTGCAATAAATGATTTTAAAGACAGAACTTTAAAGAAAGCGAACATGGAATAAATGTTCATGAAAAATAATTGCACACAAAAAAAAACCCAGAACCTTCAAACTTGCAAATAAAATTGTTGAAACAAGTGTTGACATTATAGAAGAAGCTATTAAGCAACTGATTTTTAAAGGATGTAGAAGGGGGGGGGGGGGGGGGGGG
>QEPC01014287.1:1214995-1306319 GCA_003113815.1 Sphenodon punctatus
TTTTAATTCATCTCCAATTACTGTAAAGTATTTATTTACATTTGTTATCCTACCATATCCCAAGGGCTCAGGGTAGGTTACAACACAAAAACCATACATAACATGGAAAAAAACAGTTAATAAACACATGAACAAAAACAGTTAAAATCCTCTATTCCAAACTTCCCAAACGCTATCCCTGACTGCCAAATGCCTGGACAAATAAAAAAGTCTTACATTGTCTCTGGAAGATGAGCCGACTCAGGTTTAGATGAACCTGCAGAGGTTTGAAATATAGCAATCTTTTGGTCAGCCTTCACAATTAAAGATTAAAAAGGTGAATTAAGACTCTGAGATCCTCAAAAGTTTAAAAACTACATAGCACAAGCAGCAGCACTAAACATTTTCCTCATTTGTCATATTACCGCTACATTTACATGCTTACTGTCTGCCCTCCTC
Source organism: Sphenodon punctatus (assembly GCA_003113815.1). Classification (NCBI taxonomy): domain Eukaryota; kingdom Metazoa; phylum Chordata; class Lepidosauria; order Sphenodontia; family Sphenodontidae; genus Sphenodon; species Sphenodon punctatus. The sequence continues at coordinate 1,215,434 of QEPC01014287.1, forward strand.
TGCAGACTGCTGCAACCAACCTGATTGTAACCAAGCCAAGCACACGCACCTGAGACTTTGCATCTGCCTGAATGTTTGTCTGTCTTCTCCCCCATCTCTCCCACTGTCCCCTCTCTCTGTCTCCCCATCCTTGTCTTTTAGATTGTAAGTCACAGGCAGGGACCGCGTCTATTTCTATGTTCTGTACAGCGCCAGGCACATGGCTGGCGCTATATAAATGTTTATAATAAATGTTTATAATAATAATAATGCTGAAATCCTAGAAATAACTATGTAAACGACCCAAAAAAACACCTTATTCTGTGTCACTTTAGAGTAAAGGACATTTTACTTGAGCTCTCATGCGAGCTTCAATATTGGACTTTCAATAAGGCTGATCATACTATAAAGCTGTTCCCTCAGGAAGTTTACCTTTAACTCTCATACTTTCGCAAAAACGAGGAGGGGGGGAGAGGGAGAAGGTATACATACTGTCTAGTATACATACTGTCCTTTATAAAAACTGACCCCCACCCTCCTTCAGCTGATTTTAAAAAAATTAAAATAAAGACTACTGCCTCCACCCGTATTTGCCCCTCTCTATGCTCATAGTATGGCCACATTTAGTTCTTCAGTCTTGCAGGTATAACTTTATATGCCTCAACAGTAATACATAAATTGCTTCAGAAAGAACTTCAGACATAGAAGAGCCAAAACCAAAAGGCAGGCAAAAAAGAATGCTTTTCAGCACTCTAAAGGTCAATGAGGGATACATTTCCAAAGTTGCACAATACTTTATTTCTTTGGAAAGGATTCTAAGAAAGCAAATATTTTCTCTTTCTTTTCAGCTAATCAGTAATTATTCTCATGTGACTGCTAAATGCTTCAAAAGGTACTTCATAATCTAGATGAAGCTTCAGTTCAATTTCTCTTCCCTAAGAAATCTGTACATTCTTAAAACTGGGAAGTTGGGGGCAGACCTAGAGTGCTAGCATGATTAGTATTCTAGAAAGGTTTAGAGGAGAAAAGCCTAATTTTGGTTTAGCAAATTATGAACAATGTTCCCTCAAATTTCATTTTCCTCCAAAGTGCAGAATGATTTTGTACATGTTTCAAACCCAAATATGCATGCATACACAGACAAAGAAATCACTTCTACTTCCTATTTTGCACGTGTTCAGCTCATGTAAACTTAGGCAAAATTTAAATCATTCCAATGCCTACCTGAAGCTGGGCAGAAAGTTAAACAAGTCTATTACGCATAAAATAGTCCCCCCGCAGCTCAAAACTGGCTTTCAGATTTCCTTTTTTAAGCTGCAGTTTCTACTAACTGAGCTCTAGAGGCAACTGCTACCGCTCTAACTCATCCACCCAAGAACTGTTGTTAGGCTGCTACAGCAGTATTAGCGGTCTGGCTGGGCCGCTGTCATTTGGGGCAACTATGGGTGCAGCCACATGAGCTGCAAAGGGCCCAATCTCCATGCAGTCCTATAGTGGGCTAGTGCAACTGCCACACTCCGGAGCCAGCGTGGGGAAAAGGGCAGAAAGTTGTCACCCCACCCCATGGGGAAGCCAGGTGGGTGGACCACTATCAGACCTCCCACTACAGCATGGGGTGGGCCAAGGCACCGGTCACATGAGCAGGCACCTGGCCCTGCCCTGCATTCCTCCCCACGCCCAACCACTATCCCGCCCCAGCATGACGTGGCTGTGAAGGACTGGATTGTGAGACCATTGCTCAAAGTCCCACAGCGGATCTCGCCACGCAGCAGGGCAGATGGCAACGGGGCAAATGAGCTGCCATGCCTTGGGCAGCCTTACCCCATTTTGGGTAAAGTTACTGCGTGCTGCCATGCGGCAGGGTGAACACCTGGTGGCCACTGGCCACATGATGCATTGCATTGTGTGGTAAGGCTTCTCAAGGCATAATAGGCATCTCATGTGGCTGCACCCTATGTTATGAGCAGGGGAAAAACATAGTGAACAGTAACATGGGTCCCTAATTATGAGTCCCAAGTTCTATTTCTCACCATGTCAAGTTTATAAAATGAGGGAGCAGCTCCTAGAGATTCTTATCTTGTACAGCAAGAGACTTGTTGAAAGGGAAAAGGGCAAGGTGTATACAAAACACAGTGGCAGCAAGACTGATTCAAAGCCAGTTGTATGATGAGCATTCCCTAGACTACAGGACATCTTTGGATAGAATATCTCATGTGCAGTGGTGAAAAGCACTGTCAGACAGCATGCACACTAGTTCAGTCATGAGTTGAAACAGTTACCAAAAGCATTTCAAGGAAGCGTCTATTACAGGCAGTGCTACTTGGAAAATGTTTTAACCAATGTTAAGTCCATGCACTTGCAAGGTAGATTTTACAGACTAAGGGTTCAAGTTTGAGGAGGCAAATAGCTTCCACTTAGTTTCCAGACCAAGGGATCAAGCATAATGAACGTGGATTAGAACTCAGGCATTCCAACTATCAGACCATGCTTGAAATATTTCTGAGCTGTTAAGAGATTCAAGATATGTTTAAATTAGGCGCCAAACTTGGGATGTGAGATCTTTCAGACAGGACTACGTTGGGCAGGTCATGAAAGACAAACATACTTGTAGGTGTTATGAAATAAACTCAACAGGAGTACACAGCTTTTATATACTTTAGAAATTTCAAGTAGAACGTCTGTATCCAAAGCACGCACATGACATAGCTGAAACATCAACAGAAAAGGGCTTCCTGTGTCTACTTCTTCAGTACAGTAATATAAGAATATCTGTCCACCGACTTTTTCTAAAATCAAGGAGGCATAGTACACCCCCCTTTCTAGATTACTAATCTCAGCTCTGATGAGCTAAATATATAGTAGTGCATATCTTAGCAAGCTCTTCTGAGTAGACACCACTACACATTCATAACATTAACAGAATATTTTCTACAATGGTACCAAAAAGGTCTGAATCATAACTATTACCGTGAAAAATCATGACTTCAAAGCAGTGCTAAATTGAAAGAAGACTTAACTTCTATCAATTCTGTATTCTGTATCAACACCTTTACAACAAATGCTAAGCAGAACTCTTAATCATCCCGATTAATCGCACATTAAGATTTGAAATGCAGATGCTACATAGTTTAAAACTGGTTGACCTAGTCGGACATTTGACCAAATATAGCAAAAATAATGTTACGTAAGTATTGAAGAGACCTCTCCTGTCAAATGTTGAACAGAACTGCTGCTCAAATTTTTACAATGTTTGTTCCTTACAGTTGAAAAGTTTGCAATCAGTTTACAGCTTTATATATTTTTAGTTATAGCATAGCCGTAGTAGTTATCGTAAGCAGCTTGCTAGCTTCAATGTCACTTATTTTCAGATTCAGTATGAATACTGAATCGTAAAGTTGTTGCCTAAATTATTTTTTAAATGATTCCACTTAATTCCTACATTGTGTTTTTCATTTCTGAACCCCTTTTTATCTACATTCTTCATAATTCAGCTACCAAAAACAGGATATTTCCAGTGTGACAAAAAAGATGTAGACGTTAGTTAGCAGTTTAAGCTTTACTGCAACTCAATGTGAAAGCGAAACCACCGATGCTTAAAGATTTTCTGAAACGTTTAACTAAAAACAAGCTTGAAACCATTAACTAGATTGCCATTACCAAATTCAATGAAATCTCTGTAGTTAGTATACAAAACTCACCACAATACCAGAATACACCCTTTCATAACCATTCTTGTCTAAATAATCTTCAGTACCATTCTCCTGTGCATAATTTCACAGAGCAGCAAATTTAACTTTACACACTGCAGGTAACTATCAAAGTAAAAAGCACCAACATTGTTATACTTATTTTTAGATGGAAACACAAGAGTTGCTGGTAAAAGATTTAAGATCTTGCTGCTCCTTCTCAGAAGAGGATGTTGAGTATACAGAGTGCACAGCAATATAGCTTTAAAAAAGGAAAGGCTTCTTTTAAGAAAGCCAGAACCTAGGAGCCTGCTTACCAATAAGATTTGCTTGAACTGCTCACAGCCCCTTCTACTCTAACTGAGATAAGGAATGACAGATATACTTTAGCATATGTTTGTGCTGATAGGTAATGATGCTGCATTACACCAAGTCACATGACATTAGCTGGCATACCATGAAGTATAAAAGGGATTTAGTTAATTATTCATGTGCCTTTGGCCACACTACGCTTACTCTATTTTTTACCACTGTAGATTCAAGATGTAGAAACATCAGGAATGCTGTTTGAGACCAGAGCCTCCTAAGGAGCAGAAGGAGAGGTCAGTGGACTTAGAACTGAAGATACTACCACCACCACCACTAGCATTAAGCTATCAACAAAGGAAGGTTTAAAAAGGAGAGTAGGCTACAATAGACACATCCCAAGAGCTTATGAAGTTTGTGTCATTTATACACTCAAACAATAAGAACTAACGATCTGAGGAAATGTAAAGTAGAATAGTTTTCCACCTTAGCAAGCTGAAGCAACTGAAATTCAAAGCATAAATGAAGCAATTTTCTCCTTAAATCCTAGGTGAGATTCTCTGCCCCATAAAAAGAAAAAAAGTTAATTTTAAAATAAAATAAATAATAACTAAATAAATAAAAACTTAAAACTTCTACCAACTGACGAAAACAGTTGTCAAACCCGAGTTACATTTTTTCCTAACAGCAACAACAACACTATCTTCTTGCAGATTCCAGCTGTTTAGTAGCATAAAGCATTAGTTCCTAGTTTGATAAATTGTGACAGATTTTAGAACTTCAGCTGGAATTAGAACCAAGGCCAAACCCAACACAATAAATTCCACTTTAAAATTTCTTTCAACAAAACAAAAAAATCTTTAGATCCTCTATTTCTCCTGCACATAATTGCATGTCAATAATAGTATATTTGGGATCTGTCCTGGTTTTAACCACAAGGCATTTAGAAAGAAGATAACTTTCCACTCTCAAGTTAGGCTTCCTTTGTTATAAGCGGAGGCGAAAAGGGGCTAGTTAGAATGGCATGCTTAATTTTAAATTTCCATTTAAAAAATAGGAACAGACGTTTCTGGTGCTCAGGGTCACAAGGGAACTTCCAAATGGGAACCAATACAGTTGTCTTTCTGTAGTTTGCAGACATTCCCACTGCCTCTGCCACTTTCTGCAGCATTTCAGATGTATCCTCCACAAGTTTCTATTTTTCAAAAATATTGTCGTGGATATCTAAATAAATAGATTTCAATTATCTTTGATGCCAACTACATTAGCCACCTCTGAGTACATAATTTTGAAGCAAGTCTACACAAAATTCTAATGGTTCACACTAACTTGTAATAACTGTAGTCAAGAACTGCAGTCAAAATGTTTCTTTCCCAGTTACTTTGTAACAGGAATGGATCATCACATTCTCATGCTGCATCTACAGACTACAATGCACTATTAATAGTCCTTACTGGTGTGCCCTATTCACTCCAACAAGAATTACCCTGTCAGAGTTCTCTGGGGATAAGGTCATGTCAGTCTGCTTAACAGTTGATGACTGCCAACCGCAAAAGCATCAACCCACACAACAAATGTGAATTACTATTTTAAAATTAGGAACACTGATAAGACTTTTAGAAAAGTTGGGTTGTGTTAGTTATCTTATACTGCATGAGATGCTTATTAAAAAAGAATTCTAGCCAAGCTGTTCATATTACATTTTCTTTACTGATAGTCGTTAGATCTGTGAACACAAAAAACACCCCATCTTAAGCACTTGTGAGAAAAATATAAATTTTGTAGGTAGACAATGAACTGGATTGGGGAATTTATAGATTGAAATCATTCCCTTGAGGCAGGAGTGGTCAGACGTACAGTGCATGTCATCCACTGGATCCAGGTGTTAACCTCAAGCGATCTACCAGGATCCCTCCTGCTAGATCAGGTGCACCCGGCCAGGGCCCCACCCACTGGCTTCCAGAGCTAGGACACCTCATCAACTGGTCTCAGAGGTAGAGAGAGCGCACGCCTTCCCCACCACACTGGAGAATCTCCCTTGGCCCCTTTTCTCCCCAGAGTCACTTCCTGGGGCACCAGTCCAACTCTCCTCCCCAGAGGTGGTCTCTGAGAGGCTGGTCCCCCGTAGCAACTTACATTGGATTTACAGACGGAAAATGAGAAAGGAATAGAAAAATATTTTTCTTTTTAGCAGCTGACGACTTCAGAGTCGGGCATGTAACCAGGAAGCAGCTGACAAAGTACTCCCTGTAGAGCAAGGGTGGGCAGCCTCAGGCCTGGGGGCCAAATGCAGTCCTCTGCAAGTTTTTTATGTGGCCCCTTTCCAATTCCTCGATTTGACCCCTGGATCTAGCCAACGCCAAGCACTGAAAAACTGAGTTCGGGGTAAGGGAACAAAGATGAGGGCATGCACACAAAGATAAGGGGGCAGATCCATGGCACAAATCCATAATCTGGGTCCACGTCTTCCTGAGTGTACTCCTGCCCCCAACTTCTATGCGGCCCACGGAGCTTGTACTAATTTTCAAAGTAGCCCCCAGGATAAAAAAAAACCCTGCTGTAGAGGTTCTCATAGGATCATAGAGTTGGAAGGACCCCAAAAGGTCATCTACTCCAACCCTCTGCTCAGTGCAGGATGTCTACGGCTACAGCATCCCCAGCAGATGGCCATCCAACCTCCGTTTGAAAACCTCCAGTGACAGAGAACACACCACCTCCCTAGACAATTTGTTCCACTGTCAAACAACAGCTCTGTTAGAATTTCTTCCTAATGTTTAACTGAAGTCTGCTTTCTTGTAATTTGACGCCATTATTTCTAGTCCTGCCCTTAGGGCCAACAGGAAACAGGTCTTTGCCATCCTTTCTGTGACAACCCTTCAAGTAGTGAAAGGCCGCTATCCTGTCTCCTCTTAACTTTCTCTTCTCTGGGATAAACATACCCAGTTCCTTCAACCTTTCCTCACAGGACTTGGTTTCCAGATCCCTGGCCATTTTTGTCACCCTTCTCTGAACCTGTTTCAATTTGTCAATGCCCTTCTCAAAATGCGGATCCCAGAACTGAACACAGTACTCCAGATGACACTGCTGACATGTTCAGTTTGTGGTCAACTATAACCCCTAGATCCTTTTCACTTGTACTGCTGCCAAGTCAGGTATCCCCCATCGTATACTTGTGCTTTTGATTTTTCTTACCTAAATGCACACGTTTCTTTATATATCTCTCTGCTGAATTTCGTTTTGTTAGTTTCAGCCATTTCCCATCCCATCAAGATCATTTTGAATTTTATTTCTGTCTTCTAAGGTGCTGGCTATCCCTCCCATCGTGTCATCTGTAAATCCAATGAACATCCCCTCTACTCCTTCATCCAAGTCATTAATAAAGATATTAAACAGTACTGGGCCAGGACAGAGCCCAGCGGCACCCTGCTTGATACCTCCCTCCAGACTGTGGAGGAGCCACTGATGAGCACTGTTTGGGTATGGTTCTTCAACCAGCTATAAATCCACCTTACGGTATTGTCATCTAGAATGATGATACTACTAGCTTGTCAACAAGGATACCATGGAGGACTCTGTCAAATGCTTTGCTGAAATCAAGATATATTATGTCCACGGTGTTCTCCGATTCACTAAACTAGTAACTCGATCAAGAACAGAAATAAGATTAGTCTGGCATGCCTTATTCTTCACAAATCCATGTTGGCTTCTAGTAATCACTGTAGTGTTGTTCCTAGACCACCTTTCTCCCCATCAATCTCTGCCAAAAGGTTTAATGTATTCGCTTGTTCATAGAAACATCCCTAGAGCCTTACGGAGATACAAGTATATTGAACACTCCAGGTCATAACTGCCATATCCTTCACTTCAACCATCACAGGACTATTAATTTATGAAGAACTTGAGCTAGCATAAGAATGGAGCTGAAACAAAAGTCCACAACTACTATATCCAATTAATTTGCCCACTTCAATTTTATTCCAACAAAGCAAATATTCAGCCCATTTCACCAGATATCTGCTTTGGTCATTTTGGTTACTTCATTCCAGTGCTATTTCACATGTGCAATAGCCAAAACAATGTAATCAAAAACAACTTAACCAAAGTCTCAAAAATGGTTCAGATAACTGATTAAGTCAATATTCCAGTATGCATTACAGCTGCAGATATTCAGATAGCTATCTGAAAAGGCAAATTATATCTGAATACACCAAGTCTACTATTCATTTCGGCTTTACAGAACACATTTCATTAAAAGATGCTTGGTACTGATGACTCATTTTGGTATTCAGGCTTTTTGTATGCCAGAATATGTTTTACAGGGGAGCTGTCAAGCCTCAAATTAAGGTGTCTCCCTCTCAATTACTATTCATCTGAAGATATGGTTTTTCCTGCTCTCAGTGACTGTTCACAATGCTTAGTTCCTCAATCTACTTATTCCTATAAATTATCTTTAAACTTGTTAGAAAACAGAAATAAAATTAAGCAACTACAATGCACTGTCATGGTCACACCAATCCTTGCTTACTACTGTCATTTATTCAGCTGCTATCTCTGATTTGAGCAGGGATTCATACCCAAGTGTACAAATCTGTCCATACCTACTTAAAAACAGGAGCCTACTAACAAGACACAGCAGGCTCTCAATGAGGTTCTCTGTGTCTTTTTGTTACCATGTGTGTCCATTTAATATTAAGTGGAATTATTCTGTAACAGTATTCAATTCAAGAGACCAAGCTTATCTTTAGGAGTTATAGGGGTCACCCTGGGTTTCTCTATATCTGGGCTCCCTATTGTTTCTTTTGATAAGCTATCAACTCCTTTGGGTTGTAGATGGCCTTGGATATTTGCCAGGAAAATTAGCCCTAGGGTAAAGAAGCATTGTCTCTTGATCCCATGAACTTCTATTCAGGTTTGGTAGAGTGTTGAAAGTCACCAAGTCAAACCAACAGTAAAACAAAATGCTGCAAATTCTGAGAATAGACCCAGTCACTGCCAAAGCAGGAGCACCAGCACATCCTGTGTTGAGCATGCTTGTGAACTGCCACAGCATTTGAATAGCTAAGTAATAAACTGTGGGTGTTTCCATGCATTATGGTATCCAGGCATTCACATTGTTAAATGTTTTTGAATGTGTGAACACACATTCCCTCACCTGTATCCAACATAACTTATTGTGGTCTGGTAGACTTTCAATCTGTGGTTCGTCCAGAGATTAGAGAGACATGGACAATTATGAAGGGCCACTAGAAGGTCCCTCTATGCTTCTTTTCAGTCTCTATCATGTAATGAATTGTACCAAGAAATCTCTCCCAGATTTGAGAGGAAGGTGTTGGAAAGACTGATCTTTAGAACAAGTAATCTCTTCTCAGAACAGGACAATTGGAACCCTATTTCATAACACCCATTCACTGTCCTCCATTATAATTCTTCGCTGTATCACCATCCCAATGAATGAGCTTGCACCAGGCAGGGCCCGAACACTGCTCAAAGCAGTTGCAGGGTACCCATCTGAACAAGGAACAGTATAAGCCTCTGAAGCAACTTAAGACTTGCTAGGCAGCTCAGCAAGATAAACTTCCAAAAAGATGAAGGACAATACCTAACTTTTTGTTTGATGTAAAATAACTTAATGCAGTGCAAGTGTTGCTACTTTCTTTATATTGGCAGACATAAAGTTGTGTCCTCCCACGCACAGAGGAAATGTAGCCTAAGGCTGCTTGCCCATGTTACTCAAGTTCACAATACTGTCTATTTTACATGAAATTGTATAATGTGTGCATGTGTCTTTTCTCAGTCAACATGGAAATTTCCATGATTTTCATCACGGATGTTAGGGTAGGGAAATTTAGCTCTGACATTAACGTGAGTCCTGTATTACATGAGATTTTAATGTGGCCATGAGGCAAATTCTGTATTACACAAGATTGGAATGTGTGCATGGGGTGAATTTAATATGAAAATTACATGTGCATGGATCCTTTTAAGGTCACATGACTTTGCATGGAGAAAAAAAAAAGGAAGATAACATGGGCATGCAGTCCAACAGGATTCTTATGTTACTGCTAATTTCATGTGGGATAGGCTCTCACATGAAAATCATCATGTGGGCAAACAGAGCCAGACTTTCTCCTTATGGAATGTGGGATTAGGATTGGGAGGGTTCTTCTCGGTACACACTCTCACATAGCAGGCATAAGAAGAATCAGTGTTCCTGCTATCCAAATCATAACACTACTACAGGAACATTGTAGCTTTAATGATACCTTATTTTTTATTGAAAAACATGTATGGATCACATAGCAATTTCCCACCCACCCCTCCAAAGTAAGCATTTGAGTTGACCGACTCGGATGCTGTATAGCCCATTCAAATAAAGCAAGCGCAGTAGGCTTCATTTCCCTACAGTGTTTGCAGCAGTTACAAGTCTGTCACCTTCATTCCCTTATAACAATACAATAACCATGTCTCAGGAAAATGTATGTTGTTCTCCATATCTCAAACATGCATCTTTCCTGTAGCAGAAAACGTTTGCACACATACAGAATATTTACATATTCATGTTAAAAACTGAAATCTACTAACAGAGCACAAACTTTGCAGGTGCCTGCCCACCCAGAAAACTGAGGTTGGCAACTGGTTCAGGGGTATAGTGGGGTGGGAATGGAAAGGAGCAGAGTCCCGCTATTGGCCCTGCCCCCCCCTCCCCCCAGTGCCAGTGAGGGTCCTGGGAAGTGAGCCCCATCAGGTTGGGAGACTCAGCAAGCCGCTGCAACCACTGCACAGGCCAGGGACATAGCTATAATAGGGCCCACAGGACCAACAAGCTTTTTTTCTTTTTTTTTTTGGGGGGGGGGGAAGAGAGAGACACAAGGCACCCATATCAACTGTGCCTTTGTCCTGTCTTGCTGTGCCACCGTGACTGCCTGCCCCATCCCTGCCGCTTTAGCTATGCTGCACTGTCTGTGAGCACTTCCCCACAGCACTCAATACAGGAAAGAGGGGATGGAGAAAGAATCCTAGGCTACATCTCCCGGAGTTCCCATGTGGATACAGTCCCACCTCCTTCCTTGTGCTCTGCAGCCAGCTTCACGTGCTTGAGTGTTTCCCCCTTGTTGTGCCTGCGCACAGCACCACTTTCCCACCTTAACATCTGCCCCACCCAGTCTTGTTGCTCATGAGTGTTTTCAGACAAGCCATTTGTTAGTTCTAAACAAATGGCATTAAGCACTGCCATGTGTCATGCTGGTCTGTTTTTAGAATGTAAATTGTCACAGGAGTGAGGAAATTTTTTCCCTACCGGGGGCCACTTCAAACATTAGCACAAGCTGCAAGGGTCACCCAGAAGTTGGGGGTGAGGGTGTTTAAGGGGTACCTTCATCTCTGCTCTCTTCTCCCAAGTTCAGTCAGCAGCCGCTGATTTTTTTTTTAACCATTTAACTGATGTTCTAGAGTGGGGTGTGTAAACCTTGTGATACTATATTACCTAGACAAAAAAACCTTCAGTTTAATAAGCTTGTTAAGGCTGCATTACAAATTATACTCAAACGTTAACATGACAGTAAATTGTACATTAAGGCAACTTTATTAAATATCAGACCAATCTACAAATTTTTCTTTTCTTATTCATTAATAAAAAAAAATTATGACAACTGAAATTAAGCTGCATATGTGCGGTACGGTGACTGAACAATACTTATACGTGATGAGGAATATATACAGTTTAATTTCAGTACATGTTAACGTTTGAGTATAATTTATAATGCTGCCTTAACGAGCTTCTTAAACCAAAGGTTTTTTGTCTAGGAAATTTAGCCTTCTTTTGAAACTTAATATTTTTGTTAATGTATAAGCTGGCCCCAGACACAAGAAAACTGCAGGTGAACACAGATGTTCACCCATCCCCCCCATAGAGCAACCAGGTTTTTTGCAGGTTTCTCTGTGTAGGGGTTATGGGTAGAGGTGTGTGTTACACAGGAGCGCACAAGCGACTGCTTTCATACGAGACATACCCACCCATGCCACTGCGTGGGTGTGTCTCGTATAAAAGAGGTCACACACATGCTCTCACCTCTCACATACACACTTATTCTAACTGATCGCACCCACAATCATTCAGACACAGTACACACATGCTCTCATTTCACACCTCGCACATTCATTCAAATTGATCACACACACACTTATCCATACACTACACACACATGCTCTCACCTCACACACTCATTCAAATTGATCCATCACACACACTAAGACCAGGGGTGTAGCTAGGGTGTCTTAACAAAAAGAGAAAAAAGTAGCACCAAAACAAGTACTAAATGACAAATAAGGAGCTACTAAGAGCAAATATATGTATTTTAAAAATAATCAACATAACAATTCAATGCTGTTGCATATACAAAACATCTCATCGAAGTGGCAATCAAAACCAAATCGCCAAATCACTCGTGTACAACGCAACTTGCAACAAAAGGACAAGTCAATGTTACCCTTAAATAAACCGACACGTTTCGGAATATATAAATCAAGACACTAATGTCTCTGGCTCTCACTCACTAGTCCTCTCCCAAGGGATGGATCCTTCTATATCTGGAAACCTTGAAAATAGCCAGCAAAAAACTTCTATTTGCTATGGCTCTGGATCTCACTGTGATCTAGCTACCTGTGTAGCTAGGGTGCAATGGGCTCCTGGCCAAGAAGTGAAGATGGGCCCCCTCTGTGTGTCCCACCCGCGGGCCTAGGGGTGCCGCCTGGCTTGGTGGGCCTGGGAGTGCTGCTATCAAATACACAAGAAACCCAAAATGCAGCCAGTTTATTAAGCACATTATGCCATGAAAAGAGACATATATATAACCAGTTCAGTTGTGCCCCCATAATCAATTCATGCCCCCCACCTATAACCATTTCACTTGCGCCCCCGGTGGTCAAGAGTTCAATTTAACATATGACAGTTGGGTTTCTCAGTTGATTTTTTGTTGTCAATCCCTACACGAGAAGGAGGACGGCTGCTTAGACAGAGGGTCAGGGACATAGACATCCAGAGCCATCATGGTCGGTTCTAGTGTCCCCATATTATAAATATTGGGTGCCCAGTCCACGGTACTTGCAGAAAAGGATTAAGCCTGACCACAAAAGGGCGTTTACGGCCCTTCGATGCCAATGGACACACTCAGCTGTTACCTTAGGGCGGTATAAGGGGACTGCATACAGTGACAGGGTATGCATCTGTGCCACCGGTGAGATCGATGATACCATACATTATGTCCTTCGTTGCCCACTTTTGGGGCAAGAGCATCAAAAAAGTGTTCCAGAGGCTGCACTTGAGAGAATGTACCCCTCAAAAACAGTTACTGATTATACTCCTGAATGATGGGTAATTTCACACGTTACGAGATCACAGTCAACCACCCTGAATCACAGTGAATTCAGGGTGGTGGCTATGATCCCGTGCACATCTCTTTGAGCCCCACCAGATGTTCACCACGGTGAATTCCTGGCGGAGTTCAAAGCTAACCATGGCTCTGCAGGTGAGGCCGGCCTCACCTCCAGAATTGTGGTTAGGTTGGCCACAATCTGGGACAGGGCTGGGAACGGCCGCGGGTAATGACTGTTAACCAGCCCCGTCCCAGAATCAGGTCCCAACAATGGGACGGGATTGGGCGCAGCGGCCTGACTGGCCACTGTGCCTGCCAGTCTCCCTGAGGACAGGCGGCCATGGAATCGCGGGAGGGCGGGCGGAGCGTCCGCACGTCCCGCCGCGCAGCCCAGCCCCCTCCCCGATTCCTCTCTATGATCAGGCCGGCACATCTAAAGGTCAGTCAGTCTGATCACGGATCGGGATCTGAGACTGATCCTGGCCCAGAGTTCAGCATGGCGGACTGAAAGGCACATCACTTCTGAAATTACCCGATGTTAGCGATTACGTCACAAAGGCAATGGCTGCTTTTGCTTTAGCAGTGGCTAAGATTCACTCCCAATGTGAGAACACACTCCCTGTATAGAAGTGGTATAATTATCTGCCATATCTGATTTATGCCTTCTCCTCTCAGAGGATACAGGTTGTATTGTATTTATGGTCTGTTTTTATTTTATGTATTTCTTTGATATGGCCAGATGGTTGATTCAATAAACTAGTTTTGGATTGCAGGGGGGGGGGCGCAAATGAACTGGTTATGAGGTGGGGGTTTAAAGACAGTATTCCTGTTAGCAATAACTTTATTAAGAGTTAGTGAAATAGCAGCCATAATAATCTCAGAATCATATTTCCAGATTTTCCAGATAGAATAGATATTGCTTTACATACTAAAATCCTACCTGAGATAGTATAAGTAAGATAGTTGTGAGAATGTGGCCCTTTTTACATGGGCCTCTCCCATCGCAGTTCTACATGTTCATGGGTGGGGGAGCCCTGTGTGAACAACGGTGCGCAGTCACAGTTATTTTCCAAAATGGTGCCGGCAGCATCAGTACCATTTTTGAAAAGGGGCGCACATGTGGAGAACCACCACCAGTGATCATTGTATGTATGCACAGTGATTTTATTTATTTATTTTTAACAAAAAAACAAAATATAAAATCAAATTAATGTTGTTTGTTTATTCATTCATTTTCATTACCTTAGTTATGAAAATAAATGGGGCTCCATTTGTTTTTGTAATTAAACGATACAAAATTGCACATCCCTAGTAAGAGGCGCTCCTGTGTTTATACTGCCAACCAAAAGACGTCCCCAAGTAGGTCGAGTCATAAGGTGGTAGCATAACAGAGCCCCCCATATTTGATTAAACTACTCTGCCTCAAGACGTCACAGTTGATACCGCAGGGCTGATTTCTCACATGGCTAACGTAACGTGAAGACACACCCAAATCACTGAACTTTTACATAACCTTTGCCCCTTTTCCTTTTACATTATTACATAGAATCATGGAGTTGTGGAAGGCATCTCAAGGGTCATCTAATCCAATCCTCTGCTTGGAAGCAGAGCTACAACATCCCTGGCAGATGGCTGTACAGTCTCTTTATGAAAACCTCTCACAATGGAAAGCCTACAACCAGGGCACGAAATTTCTGGTCGCCAAGTCGCCATTGACGACCAGAAAACGAGGGCTGGTGACCTGCCCTTAATGCGGCTGCCGAGTCGCCAGTCCCGCTGAGGGTTTTTTTTGTTTTTTTTTTAAGTTGCGGCAAATTTAAAAAAAAACACAACTCAGCGGGACAGGCGGCTGGGCAGCCGCTCCTCTGCCTGTGTCCCCCTGCAAGCTGAACCTCCTCACGCCCTGCCTCATGTCACGCTGGACCTGCCCCCCCCCTCCACTCCACATGGCAGAGATCTAGAAATAAGTATCACTATGCGATAGCCATACTTCCGGGTCTCTGCCATGTGGAGGGCTACGGCGCGGCTCGCTGCATGAGGTGGCAGCATGGGCCCTGGCCGGGGCTGCAAGTACCAGCTCGGCCCCACCGCACCTCCCCCTCTCTGGCCTGAGAGGAGGCGCTGTGTGGCCCGGCCCGGACTTGCAGCCCCCCCCAGGCTGCCTGGCTGTGTCTGCTCACGGTGCCGGCTGGAGTCGCTCAGGTGGCTCGGGAGAGGAGTGGCCAGTCAGTCAGTGGAGCTGAAGAGGAGGCAGGCACAGCAGCAGCCCAGCAGGTAAGGCTGTCCCCAGTGCCCGGTCAGCACCCATAGCCACCAGCCCCTCTCTGTCCTGCATGCATGTCCCCATCCCTGCAGGGGATGATCCATGATTAAGTGAGAGTAGTTTTTAGTAGCTATTAAAAGGTATGTGCGCAGATGAGGAATACTTATTTATGCACAAATATGCAAATGTACATTTGCATAAATAGGTGGTGGCTAATTATGCAAATTTGTAGTTTAATTTACCCTTGGCGACCAAGAAAAATGTTTGGCTACTAGACTTGGATCTGAAATTTCATGCCCTGCCTACAACCTCATCAGGCAATTTGTTTCATTGCCACACAGCTCTTAGGAAGTTTTTTTCCCCAACATTTAACTGAAATCTACCTTCCTGTAATTTAAGCCCATTATTTCAGGTCCTGCCCTCTGTAGTGATGAAGAACAGCTCCTTGACATCTCTTGGTGGCAGCCCTTGAGGTATTTGAAGACTGCTATCATGTCTTCCCTTAATTTTCTATTTGCTAGTTTAAACATAACCAGTTCCTTCAACCTTTCCTCATAAGACTTGCTTTCCAGACCCTTTCTCATCTGTGTTGCCCTCATCTGAACGGATTATAATTTCCTTCTTAAAATGAGACACCCAAAATATTGTACACAATATTCCATGTGAGGTCTGACCAGTAGTAAATAGAGTGGAATTACTACTTCTGTTGACTTAAACAAGGCTTCTGTTAATGCAGCATAAAATTGCATTCGCTTTTTTTGCAGCCACATCATATTGTCAACTCTCATTCAGTTCTTGATCAACCACAATCCCTAGATCTTTTTGCATGTGGTGCTGCCAAGCCAGGTATTTCCCAACTTATACTTGTGCATTCGATTTTTCTTTCCTGAATACAGAACTTGACATTTATCTTGGTTGAATTTGATCTTGTTAATTTCAGCTCAGATTTCCAACCTATCCGTATTTTTTCCCAATGTCTTAGCAACCCCTCCCTGTTTTGTGTCATCTGGAAACTTGATAAGTATTCCCTCCACTCCTTCATTCAAGTTATTAATAAGATGTTGAATAGCATCAGACCCAGGACAGAGCCCTATGGGACCCCACTCAATACCTCTGTCCAGTTTGATGATGAACCATTGATGATCACCAAGTATGGTCCATCTGTGACTCCACCATGATGTAGTATCTTGGTCCAGCCTACACCTTGCAAGCCTGTCAATGGGGATCTCACATCCAACACTTTACCCAACTCAAGATATTACATCCACAGCATCCCTCATTCACTAAACTAGTTACTTTATCAAAAAAGGAGACAAACTTAGTCTGGCATGACTTGTTTCTGACAAATCCTGACTCCGAGTTATCACTGCCTTGTCATCAAGTTACTTACAGACCGACTTTTATAATCTATTATAGTATCTTGCCAGATATTAAAGTCAGTCAGTCTGTAATTTCCTAGATGTTCGTTTTTTCCCTTTTTAAAAGATAGGGACAGCATTTGCCTGTCTCCAGTCTTCTGGCACCTCATCTGTTTTCCAAATGTTCTCAAAGATAATTGGCAAAGATTCTGAGAGTAATTCAGCCAGTTTTTTTTAATACCCTAGTGTGTAATTCCTGACTTTACTTCATTCAAAGTAGCCAGGCATTCTTTGACCACTTCTTTATTCTGGCCTGCAAGAAAGCCAGTATCTACAACAAAATTGAGTTAATTATTTTGTCTGTACTTTGTATTCCAATCTAACATGCCATAGTTCAAAAGTGATACTTAGAGCCAGGATAGGTGTTTTCGTAATCATTTGGTATACCACTCAAACACAACATAAAAGGCATTCCTCTCCTGGGATGGGTAGTAAAAGACAGCCTGGGTGCTAGCCGTTTCCCTGAAACAGGATGGGGAACATTTTTTGCATGATGGGCCACCTTTGTGCTTAGTAAAAGTCTGCAGACGAGACAGGGGTGAAGGGACCTTGGTGTGGGGGGCTGAAGAAGCACACTCAGGTCACAGAAATAAAGAAAGGGTGAGAGCTGAGAATGTGAGGTGCTCAAATATGCACTCAGGAATAGACAGTGACCATAGGCTTGATCCATAAATTGGAAAGGTGCCATATAGCAAAAGGCTACAGGTCAGACTCATTCCATGAACTTGAGGTTTCACACCACTACCTTAGAAGTTAATTTGTTCAACACAGATAAGATCTAAATTACCCCCGTTTTAAAATTCTGAAGAGAAAAACTGTATCAACTTAATTTTTAAAAATAGACAACTTGGAGTAAGAGCCACAAGGGAGCAAACATTGCACAGGAAATCTAACCTCTAAATTGGGTATTACACTTAACACACCACAAAGGAATAAAGACTACCCTCTGAAGTGCTATGCTGTTAAACCTGTGATTAAATTAATGCCTCCATTTCAAGCAGTAAGCCAGATATATTCGCTTCAAAACTAAATTCTCAGAAGTACAAAGATTTATTAGACATATGAACCAATTTAAGCAAAATAATTTCCAAATACACAAGCAGTAGCTAACAAGTTTATGTCCCTAGGCAGTCTCTCTAAATCAATTTTGAAACAGTCAAGATTTCATTAGGATTCAATGTTCTGGTAGTGTGTGTGTTATGTAGGAGTACTGAACAGAAGAAGACTATCTGAAAGCTTTAAGTTCCTATACTAGTAACTCAACCCAGTTATGGCAAGCTAGAGAAATAAGCAGAAGTACAGTACTTTTGGCGTACTTTCATACACGACAGCTACAACCACGGACTGCTCCGGGCCGTGGCAGGAGACGTCACTCTGGCCCAGACTTGGCCAAGCCGCTGAACGAACGTTACAGTGGCCAGGTCGGGGAGATGCGCAAACGTGCATCCGCACGTCCCCACCCCCGTACCAATGATGGCCACCATGGTACCCGGCCCCCGCCATCCCTCTGGACTGCAGTCAGTAAAGCAAGCTCTCAGACAGGACAGCCTGCTTTACTCTGGATCCAGTGGTTGGCTCCTGACTGTGGTGAAGTTTAGCCTGGCCTGTGACTCGGGGGTCAGGATCATGGACCAAATCCAGCCTACAGCTATTTTTTTATTTGTCCACTTCCCAAATCCTTGATCTAGCTCCTATCATCAAGCATTGGAAGTGTGAGCTGAAGGGAGCAGATATGAGGTCATTGAATAGGGAATAGTCTAATGCTCTGGACTCTCCTTTTCCTTCTCCCACTCTGTACTTGTACTAATTTTCAAAGCAAAAGGTTTCCCCACCCCAGCTGCAAGCAGATTGCACCTTCCATCACATCCCAGAACTATATTTGACATTCCACTAGAAAAGGTGCCAGAATCATCACTTTCTTCAACAGTCCTTCCCTCAGGACAGCTTATCCAGAAATACAGTTGCTGCCTCAACATTGCTAGTAAACCAAAGTCACAGGTTTTCCCACAGAGCTCTCATGTTCACACTTCTCCTACTCCCTTCTAAAGAGATTTTTTAGTTCACTCTTAACTAGAGACCGAGGCCTCACAGAACTTCTCAGCAGTTAAGGCCCACAGTTATGTCATCCCAGCCAGAAGCCTTGCTGGGACTGGGAACGTTTCAACTTGACTCACAATGAGTCAAATTCTGTATTTCACTACCCATATAGTACATCAGAAGATCCAGGTTTCATTTTCTCAGCTGGCACAGACTAGGAGTACGGCTAAGGCTGTGTGTTCTTGCTTGGGCATCAAGAAATGAAACTGACCTGAACAGCCTAATGACTAAGTAAAATGTTAGATGCTGAAGTGAGTCCTCTAAAGTCTCATGGCCCTAAAGATAATTATGAAGCAGTGCCTCAAAGGTAGGGGGAAATCATGAAGGTTTTACAAAACAGACACACAACATTCTGTAGAAGGGAACAGTCATGAAGAGTACGTGAACATACACTGAAGGTGATTTGAAGTTTAAGAAACTTTCATTAAAAGGCATCAAGTTCAGAACAAAAATGTGCATGGTCCACTCAAATCAAATCAAATTTATTTGTGATGGCATAGCCAAAGGCCATTGCCAGGTGAATTTCCAAACAGGTTTACAAACTTAGAATACTGTTAAAATGTGTCATAACACAAATATTTACATAAGATCTCTCCCATATTTACCCAAGAACAAATTACAGCACTTAAACAATAAAACAACTAATTTAACGTATCTAGCCAGAAATACATAATTTCACACAATACAATTCGGGCTACAAAAAATTCCAATGAGAGTTCAGCCAGACTTAGACTTCAAAAAATGTTCTCTCTTCATAAAGGCCTGAACCAAAAATTTGGCCACCATGAAAGTAAGTTCAGAAGATGATTCAGCCAAAAAGATTACCAAAAGTTCTGACCAGGCTCTTCCAGGATATCTGCCTGCCTCCTGACCTCTATTGCTCCCACTGTCGCCCACACACACACACACACACACACACTCTTCTACATATCATCAATCTCTCCCTTTCAACAGGCTCCTTCCCCTCTGCTTTCAAGCATGCTACTGTCTCCCCCATCCTCAAAAAGCCCACCCTGGATCCATCTGACCCCTCTAGTTACTGGCCAGTCTCCCTCTTTCCCTTTGCCTCAAAGCTTCTGGAACGTGTCGTCTACTCCCGCTGCCTGGACCTCCTCTCTGCCAACTCCTCCCTGGACCCTCTCCAATCCAGCTTCCGCCCCCTCCATTCTACTGAAACTGCCCTGGCCAAGATCACCAATGAGCTACTTGTCACTAAATCTAAGCGCCTCTACTCCATTCTTGTCCTCCTTGACCTCTCTGCTGCCTTTGACACTGTCGACCACCTCGTCTTTTACATTATAAGCCACAGGCAGAGACTGCGTCTATTTCTATGTTCTGTACAGCACCAAGTCACACTACCAGCGCTATATAAATGTTAATAATAATCAATCATCATCATCATCATCATAATAGAGGGGTTGATATAACTGGCACTCAATAAGTGACCAACTGTTTCAGCCTCAATAGAATCGAAAGGGCACAAATGGGAACTGAATGGAATTGAAAACTTCTCCCAAGAATCATTGTGGGGCAGGCATTAAGTCTCGCTAGCAAAAAAAGGTGACTCTGCCTAGGAGTTAGGTGGCAATGCCAATAATCCACCAACCTCCCTTGGGAGGGCGCATGGGGCCGAAAGATGGTCCACTCTTAAGTATGCAGGGATTTTAAAATGTGAGCACTTTTCCTATTTCTAAATTGGAACATTATTGTTCGTGTTCTACAGTGTTCTGTATCCAAACTAGAAATAAAGGAATGTTAACGACTTCAGCAGTCTTTCAATTAATACTAGCATATTTGCAACATTGTATCATTACTATCAGTATAAACCTTTAATAACCAATTCCTCTCCAGGAGGCTGGCAGAGTTATATTTGGATGGGAAAGTCCCTTTGCTCCATCCCTCTCTGATGAGACCATACCCTCTCCCCAAATGTTGTGATGTCACAGTGCTCGTAAAGGGGGTATGGACATGCTGGAAAGGGGCTGATGAGTCCCTTCACCCCTGCCTGTTTCAAATCTGATCTGGGTCAGAAAAGGCAGGACAGATTACAGGGGTCACCTCCTTGTGCTCTGGATTTGGTCGGTAGACATGGACTACAAATCATACCCAGGGTGCAGAGCAGCACAATGCCTCTGCTGCTGTGAACTTTCTCGTCATCCAGACATAACAGCAAGGCACTGCAATATCCAAAAATGCTTTGCATGCCATGAAGGAATGTCTCGTGTGCTTTTTCATGAGATGGCCACCAGGGGCTCATTGTAACAGTGCTAATTTGGTCATCTGCTGTGAACAATACCAAAGTGAGTCAGTAAAACTGGACATATTAATTTGACTTTAAATCGGCTTTGCTTTGTTCAAACGAATGTGCCTTGGAGTATTATAATTTTATTCTGGTTTGTATCTGGTATACCAGACTGAAGACAGTGTATTATGGGATTGGAAAAAGAAACTTTTCTATCCTAATACTAATAGTACAGAGAAAGTATGTTGCTAATACAGAAAAAGTTTCATTAAAGGTACTTTGATTTAAAAAGCAAAGGGGATTATGTACTCATTATTCTGGAGTACGTACGCCTGAATACCGTTGTTTGATGTGTGAGCCATACTGGGGTAAAAATGAATTAAGGACTTATTAATTTGATTTAGCTGTTCACATGAACATGCCCCAAAACAGAAGAGCGCGTCATGAACGCCAGGAGAGGAGTACAAGGAGCCACAGTTCAACCCCCGCCCCGGCCACGTTTGAAACAGGCGAGGGGGGGGAGCTTACCTGCCCCTTCCTGTTATGTCTACACCCTCTTTAACAGCACTGTGACAACACTACACGTTATAGCTTTGTTACTAATGGTAATGATACAATGTTGCAAAATATGCTATTATTGATCGACAGACTGCTAGAGTGGTTAGCTCAACCTTTCCTTTATTTCTATATTTGATACAATACACTATAGAACACTAACAATGTTCCACTGTAGAAATAGGAAAAGTACTCCCATTTTTAAAATCCCTGAGTACTTAAGAGTGGAACATGCAAAGCAATTTAGAAAGGTGAATGACAGCCTGATTACTTCCTAGGTTCAAGAATCTAGTGATGTATAACGGAGACATATAATCCACCTACCAGTCCACCTTAATGGCTGCAGGAGGGGATTGAGGGGATTTCCCCTTCAGGAGATAAATCTCCCACTGCTTGCCTGGTCAGGTAAATGCATTTTTGAAAACAGTAATAGAACACACAGCATGTGAATGTAGCCTAAAAAATTGGTCTTCATTATTAAATGTCAGCTCCAAATCAAAAGTTAAGAAAATGCAGCTCTTGCCAGATGTCAAAAATACCAGTGCATGCGCTATTGTATACATAATACAGTATACTCTACATAGTACAGACAATCTCGTTGCTCTTGGCATTCTTTTGCACATAAGCAGATATCTTGTCAAAGCTTCAAGTCAGATTCTGATCCCAGACACTCACCCATTATTTTGTACAAATTAAACTGCTATACCCAAATATACTTTGCAGCACTGCACCCATCATCAGAATTTATTCAGTCATCATGAAGCAGTTTACAAAACCTAGCTTCGCAATATCAACTTTTATATTTTTTTTTAAAAAAAATCAAGCTATCATCCCCTCTGATAAAAACAATTACCTATTTATAAGCAGAATTCTTCACTGAGTGCCCATACATGTGAATGTATGTTAGCCACTTGAGGTTTTGACCCCAAACTCCACTACCCATTCTATGCACTGCCTTACAAAAGTCATGCAACTACTATGCTTGCTATTCATGTGTGTGGTGTTAAGGCTTATGTAGTTGAGAAGAGGCTGGTATTTTGTATAACACTGTTGTTTTAAAATGCTAGTTGGTAAGTCACAAGACATCAGCAAATTCTATATGTTTAGATAATTCTTATCACCATAGTAACAGTACCTCCCAATTATGCAAGAAAAAAAAAATCCCCCTACGTGTAGAGGTACCTTAAAATAGAATAATTTTCTTTCCATCTTTTCCTCCTCCACCCTTTCTCCCCCATTCGTCTTCTAAGGAATGATCTTGTGGTTAAGATACTGAACTTTGTCTCAAGTAATCTGTATTAAATTTCCAGCTCTGAGAAAGACTCTGCAATTTTGGACTCAGGCCATGATCTGCTATTTTCCACTGAAGAGAACAGGACTCACACCAGCACTGAAGGCTAATGCCAGTGATAAACAGCCTGGGGAACAGTCTGCCTACCTCCATGTCTCAAGTCCCCAACTAAAAAAATGAAAGATAACTGTCCTCTCTTACTTTTCATTTGTCTTGTCTACATAGACCACATTTCTACAGTGACCAAAGAAAAGAGGATCTAATCTACTATTATTTACTTAGCAATAAAGAATAATGGGGCAAGCAAGAGCAAATTTTGTTTGCATGTACCTAAAATTAGACACGACTTTACTGGAATAAAAGGTAAGCACTGGCAATGGGTGGGAGACGAGAGCACAAAATACTGCACATGACTGGGATCTTTGCATATAGTGTATTCCAACAATAATAGCAGGACTTTTTATTAACAAGAAATGCATCTATACTGAAAAAACTGTGTTTTTCAGTTTTGCTCAGAGTACAGGTTCTTTAAATCTACAGGACAAAAATGTCAAGAGCATGTAAATGTTACTGCGCACAGCTCCAAGTACTCATTTTAAATACAAAGATGGACTTAACAAAAAAAACAAAAAACATCAGGATTTGAAGGGACCTCAAGCACCACCTAGCACTAGCCCAACCCACAACTCTAAAGCCAGATGCCTTGCATCTACATCAACAATGACAGACGCTTGTCCAACTGTTTTTTTAAAACAAGGTAATATATACTATTCCACTCTGTTTTTACAGTTAGGAAGCTTTTCCTAATAGTTAACCAACATACATCTTGCTGCAATGATTCTGTCTTGTGGCAACAAGAAATAAGTGTTCACCATCTTTTTTGTAGCAACTTTTTTGATATTTGAAAACTGCTATCATGCCCCTCCTTGAATACAAAGAGATAGTGTGTGCTCATCAAGCATTACTAGATTTGTATGTAAGAGAGTATGTGTAAGTATCATACACAGTCACATGCACAGACATTTTAAAATCTGGTTCATAATCCAATTACATTTAAATATTCATGTATTTACTACAAAACAGAATTATACTACTTATTAACAGTTTAGACTTATTGCTGTACCTAAAAATAAAAATTCAAGATAAGGCACTGATGATGACAAGGCACTCGACTGTCAGACAACCACTTGCATTAGCTATGATAATTTGCTGGTTTCTTCATTTCCATTCATTTAGGTCAGGGTTCTGCAACGTTTATAATGCTGTCCATACTGCAGCACATAGTCTAGTGAACTTTCTAATTTCTTATTAACAAAGTCATCTAGGGTCCCTCAGCCAATACTAACATATACATAGTCCTAATGAAAACAAAATGAGGCCCTAAGAGAGGAGCTGGTTTGCATTATTACATGGCACCAGTGTAAGAGCTAGACAGACATGAAAGAAGAGCAGCATTAAGTATTTAATATATCTTAGGGTGTCTTTAAACATAACTTCAATGGGTGTCTGAATGTGTGTTTTGACCTTGATACAAACACCGGTTTGGCCCTGTGTTCACCATGTGGCGCTGCTTAGACACACAGCCCATCTTGGGGCAAATTGATGTTTTGCTCACCACCCAATCCCAGCATGCAAGTGGTTCTGCCTCGTTCCCTGTGTTGTACCTGCTAACATGCCACGCAATATCATTAGACACAACGTTGGTCACGTGTTCAACTGAAACACGCAAACTGTCCTTGTGATGCAATGCGTTTTCTTTAGACATAACAAAGATGGGGTGTCTAAACCCCTAAGCACGTGTTTGGCCGTTATGTGTAACCATCAGAACAATCCCAACACCAATTTGGCCACCCACTGAACACACGATGTAAACACCATTGCATCACAAGGACAATTGGCGTGTTTCGTCTGAACATGTGGCCAACATTGTGTCTAATGATACTGCGCGGCACATTAGCAAGTGCAACACGGGGAACGAGGTGGCAGAACTTGCGTGCTGAGATCAGGGGCGAGTAAAACAGCGATTTGCCCCAAGATGGGCTGTGTGTCTAATCACCCCCATGTGGTGAACACAGGGCCAAACCAGTGTTCGTATCAAGGTTAACACACACACATTCAGACACCCTTTGATGTTATGTCTAAAGACCCCTAATGGCTTTCACATCACGTGTTCAACTGGGTGGCCATATTGGTGTTGTGTGTAAGCACCATAACAATCCCAACAGCCAAACACATGCTTAGGTGTTTTGACACCTGATCTTTGTGTCATGTCTCAAGATGCCCTTAGCCATCATCATGCTATTTAGCAGAGGATTTACAAAAAAAAAAAATCCAAGTGCTCCCAGACTACAGTTCCAGAACCTTTAGATTAAAGGCGAAAAAAACTTTAAATGCAAGTTGAAGTTACACCTTTATACAATCCTAAGAAAAGCTTTAGATGCCATTTAAAGATGATCTAACGATGGATTTATACCTATGATATATAAAGTTTTAAACTTGGGGCAGGGGGCTTGTTGAGTATACATGACTTTTCTAGATTCAGATTTCAAGTGCTGTTTTCCCTGGCTTTGCTGGAGAACCTTTGGGAAGTATAAGTGGCAAGGATGTTGAACCCTGAACAAAGACTTCCATTTTCTGTTCACTGGCAACATTCCCTCTCCTAATTAAAAAACATCACTACACAGTACTCATACAACACACTTCTCACATTCATTGCACTTCACTTAAGCAGCTGAACTTCAAGGCTGTCTTCAAGAAGCACTGTCATAGCACTGACAAAACAGCCGGTGTTTTTGTTTTCCTACCATCACGTTCATGTCATTTTGTGTACTATCTTTCCCTCCCCTAGAAGAAATCCCACTAGAACACAAATTTTATGGGACAAAGCTAAATTTGGAAATATAAATAAATAAATATATTGCTCCTATGAAAGTCTGCCCTTGCTGGCAGGACTCAGACACAAGCTTCACCTCTAGAATTATGTTATGCAGACAAAAGCACAGGCATTTTTACCAAAACATCAGACTGACTAAACATGTCTAAGTGCCAGGTCATCTAACCCTGCTCACAGCTATCAAAGCCTTCAAAGGGGCATTCAAAGTGCGTCCAATGGCCTTTTCTATCTCAATGAAGAAGCTGCAAGGGAATACATAAAATAAGCCAGTTGAAAAAGATTGGCAGCAACTCAAGACAGGCAAAAAAGATCAGATGATGTACCTGAAACATTTACAGCAGCATCCCCTCCTTCCATCAAGGGAAACAGGAAAGTCAAGTGGAGCATACACAAATAACCAGTAAGTAAACAAAACATGGAAATACTAAAATTAGAAAACACATATTGACAAGAGGAAGTAACTGGGAAGTGTCCCAGAGTACATGGCTTCTCTCTATTAGCCTATGAACCTCTCAGTAAATGATAGGGCTTCATAAGTCAGGATTCCACAGTGCTTTATGGACATACAATCACAAAACCCACAGCAATGTGCTGCAATGGTACAAAGCCATAGACTGAAACACGGAAGAGCCACATTTTTTAGAAATTTTGGGTGCTAACAAATGAGACAAGAGCCCACAACAGGTGGGTGTCCACCCCCATCAGCCACGTAGCCAAAACCTGCAGCCCCCATTCATGGCAAAGCATACTGAGCCTGCTGTGTAGGCAAATGTGCTCCCATGTGTATGTGTCTGGTCCATTATACAGCAGGGAAGAATACCTACATGTGCTTTGGGTTTTTCATGCTAAGCTTATGAATGGGGTCTGCCCATTTATTAGGCTATGCATGCTTAACATCTGAAAGGGGGGGGTAGGGTGGCCAGATATGCAAATTTTAGAGAACATTTATGCAAAATACAGGTTGCAGGGCTGCCCAATGCAGCCCTCCAACTTGTATTTCCCTTAAGTGTCCTCTAAAATTTGCGTATCTGGCCACCCTAGTGGGGGGACTGTAAGGACCGAACAAGGACCCCAGTGGGCTGTCTCGTTTGATTACATTACACTCCTCATCTCTTTACACCCAGGTCAGCTTTAAGACACCACATTCATGCAAGAGACTCATTTCTCCTCCTGATGGGGGGCGGGGCGGGGCGGAGCATCTAGCCCAGGGAAACTGCCCTTGTCTAGTGGCTTGTTGAGCTCGCTTCCCTTTGGGAACGCATCAAGAGTGTGACTGATGCTAGAGAAGAAACACCGCTCGCTCCCTCGCTCCCAGGGTTCAGACCCCGACTGGCCGCCTCAGCCCGGGCGCGCTTCCTCCGCAGTGTGGGGGCACGCGTCAGCAAGGGAGATGGACGGAGCCGGGGGTAGCTCGGGGGCTGCATCCCCCCCACCACCCGAGACGTAGCAGCAGCCGCGTGTGATATCCGGGGCGGACGGTGCTGAGCTGGCATCCGCCGGGCGCTGCTTAGCGAGACGGCTCTGGCTGCGCTCCGGGCGGTGAAGGGACGCTGTCCCCGGGACCGGACTGGGGAAGGGGGATCCGTGTCAGGCCCGTCATTGCCTCAGCCCCCCCGTAGCGCGCTCGCTGCCCAGTTTACCTGCCTCGCTCCCGGCCGGCGGGGACGCGGGGAGAGCCGCAAAGCGCCGGAGCCGCTGGGCTGAATGGAACGCCGCCTCGGGAGCCGGCGGGGGGCGCGCGCGCGCACTGAGATGGGGGAGGCGTGGATTTCGGCTCCTGGGCCCAGCCTGTTCCGCTCGACTGAGCCGCCTTGGCCTCACGTGACCCCGCCAGCTGCAGTTGCTGGCGCTCCGGGCACGCGGAGGCGCGCGCTGTTCATTCCACCCTCTGCGACGTACGGGGACACGGGCTAACTACTGGCAGCGGCGGTGGGGAGGAGCAAGACGCCGCGCGACACTTGGTAGGATGCACTGTTGCCGCTGGCAACGGGCACCCGGTGTGCATTTCTGCTGCATACACGTGTGCGCGCGCGCCAGTGCCTTTCTACTACATACACGTGTGTGCCATTCAGTGCATTCCAGCTGCAGATGGGTTTGGTCTCATGGGGGCGGGGTAAGAATTGGTCCACTTTACTGGGGTCTAGGGAGGCACGGGCTGCAAGCACATTACTATGAGGAAGAGCGGAGGGGAAGTACTTTGGTGCAAGAACTCTTAAGTCACCTTACTGTTTTGCCTATCGAGTGTGAACTTGAAAGAAAAATTGACTTTGGTAAGGTTCATTATGATTTTGCAATGAAAAAGGCAAGAAAAGGTTTATTTATGTCATTTCAGGGAGAAAAAAATAGAATAGGTTCTTTCGTAACTCATTTGTATGTATGGGATAGGATCATGAGGCACCTGTTACAGGTTTGTACCAGACCCAGAGAAATTATGCTTGGGTGCTGTCCTCAGGGCACTTGTGCTGCATACACGTGTGTCTGCCTCAGTGCATTTCTGCTGCACAGGTATATATGTGCCTTAATGCATTACTGCTGTGTGTATGCATGTGCATTTGGGGTAAAGTACACTACTTCTGCATGCGTTTGGGAGAGTGAGGGGTTGGTGACAGTACAGGGTTATACCCTATACTACCTATACGCTGACAGCACTCAACTCTCTCTCTCTCTCTCTCTCCACTCTTTCCCTCTCCCCCTCTGTTCAAGCTCATCTCACCAACTGTTTCTCCGATATAGCCGCCTGGATGTCTCAACACCAACTCAAACTGCACATGGCGAAAACTGAACTGATCTTCCCTCCCAGTCCTTCCTCTCCCTCTGATGGAGTCTCCATCCTCCCTGTCCACCAAGATCATAGCTTCGGCTTCACCTTTGACTTGCACCTTACCTTCAAACCCTACATTAACTCCGTTGCCAAATCCTGCCTTTTCTCCCTCCACAACATTGCCAAGCTCTGCCCTTTTCTGTCTGTCTGTCTGTCTGTCTCCTCTGCCAAAACTCTCATCCACACCCTAGTCATCTCACGCCTCGACTATTGTAACCTCCTCGCTGGCCTTCCCCACTCTCACCTTTCTTCCCTTATTTCTGTTCAAAACTGTGCTGCCAGGATCATCCACCTAGGCCGTCACTTTGACCATGTGCAGCCTCTCCTCTCCTCTCTCCACTGGCTCCCCCTTCCTGAGCGTATTCTGTACAAGCTCCTCGTCTTCACCTACAAAGTCCTTCTCAACCTCGCTCCCCCCTACCTCACTGCCCTGATCTCCCTCCGAACCCCTGCTCGAGCACTCTGTTTCTCCTCCATCCCCTCCCTCCCACGTGTCCCCTGCTCCCCCAACCACCTTCGTCCCTTCTCCTTCACTGCCTGGAACTCCCTCCCTGCCCTCGTCTGCTGTGCCCCCACCCTCCACGCCTTCAAGTCCCTCCTCAAAACCCACCTCTTCTGCTCCACCCTTCCGAACTCCTGCTAAGCACCTCTTATCTGCAAACTCCCAATTTACTGTAACCAAGCCAAGCACGTGTACCTGAGCTCTCGCATCCTCATGAATGTCGCATCCCTTGTCTCTCCCTCTGTTTTCCCCTTCCCTGTCTGCCCTCCCCCCGTCTTTAGATTGTAAGCTCTCAAGCAGGGACCATGTCTATCTTATTCTTTGTAAGTGCCAGGTACATCGCTGGTGCTATATAAAATGCTTATAATAATAATAATGGATGGGATGGGGTTAAGGCCTTGTTCTCTCTATGAAAGAATGGAAGAGACAATTATTGTACATTTAATTGGGCTTTCAAATGTGTAATTTTTAATTGGGTTTTGTATGTCTATGTGATGAATTTTTATTTTTTCCCCAGTTTTGTAGCTGCTCTGAATTCTTTGGGAGAAGAGTGGGATATAAATCCAAAATAATAATTAACGTGCTTGCGCCCAGTCTACAGTGCACTATTACTGCATTTACATATGCATATATATGGGGGTGGGCAAAGTTTCCAAACCCAAGAATCCCCAACCAAAATTTTTGTACAGCCAAGAACCAGAAGATAGTGTGTATGCTTAAATCTCTCCTGCTTTATGATTGGTTGACAGAGCTCATGCTCTGCAGACCTGAGTGCTAGGATTCTGAGGAGCAGCTGAGATTCAAGTGCAATTAGCCAGGTAAGACATAGAACGATTCAGCCAGCATAGAGTCTACTCCATGCTCATCCTTAGCCAAGAGCACTTTAACTACTCAAGAGCCATATGTGGCTCCTAAGCCACAGTTTGCTCACCTCAACATGTGCACTTCAGTACATTATGGATACATGTGCGTTCATGCATGCCAGTGAACAGGATGTTAGTTGATAGTGAAAACTAAGTAGTCATGGATAAGAGGCAGTGTCCTGTTGTGGATCAGTAACTGGTTCACAAACAGTAGGAAACAAACGGTAGGCCTAAATGGTCAGTTTTCGCAATAAAGAGAGCACAGTGCCCCATGGGTCTGTACTAGAACCAGTCTTTAATATATATTCATTAATGCTCTGGAAAAGGAAGTAAAGAGTGAGGTGATCAAATTTGTAGATGACAAAAGTATACAAAATAGTTAAGACCAGGGCAGACTATGAGGAATTTCAGGAAAATCTTACATTACTGGCTAAGAACAACGTGGACAAGTGCAAGGTGATGCACATAGTGAAATCTAATCCTAACTCTACGTAAACAGTGCAGGGTTCTAAATTAAGTGTTACCACTCAGGAAAAGAATCTTGGCGTTACTGTGGACAATTTATTGAAAACCTCAGTTCAGTTTCAGCAGCAGTCAAAAAGGCAAATTATTTTACAAATTATTGCAAATGGGTTAGAAAATAAAATGAAAATATCAAAGTGCCCCTATATAAGTCTGTGGTGTGACCGACCACACCTTGAAAATTGTGTGCAGTTCTGGTTAGGGGTGTGCAATTTGTTTTCATTTTATAATCTGTTTTAATTCGTTATTAAAACGAATGAAGCCTCATGAACAAACAAGCAAACAACATTCATTTGCTTTCATTGGTTTTTGTTAAAAATAAATTATAAAAATCATTGTGCATATATATAAATGGCTGCTGGACCATTCTGCACATGCACACCCTTTTCCAAAATGGTGGCAGCAGCATCACTGCCATTTTGGAAAAGGACAACCAATCTGTACATGCACAAGGTAATCACTGCACATGTGTGGACTGGCTGCCCTTTTCCAAAACAGTGCTGCCATTTTGGAAAAGGGTGCACATGTGCAGAATGGTCCAGTGGCCATTTTGCACATACACTGATTTTTTAATTTAAAAAAATTTTTTTTAATTGTTTTTATATGAAAAAATGACAAAAACAAATGGCGCTTTTTTTGTTTGTTTGTTGTTTTTTTTAACAAAAACTGAAAACAAATGGTTTTTATTAAACTAAAACTTTAAGGCTGCTTGCCCACGTTACCTGGCCTGGCGAAACTCCAAGCGTGCAATCTCGCAGCTGGGAATCTTACATTTATCTCTGAACATGGGCGTGGGAGTAAAAAGGTCATCAGTAGGCTCTCCCAGCATTTTCTTTTATGAACGACAGGGCTGGATTTTGAGCCCTGTCATTCGTAAGAAAAAATGCCACGGTAGCCGACTGATGACTTTTTTACTCCCACGCCCACATTCGGAGATAAATGTTAGATTCCCAGCCGTGAGATTCCAAACCGGGAGTTTTGCCGGGCCAGGTAATGTGGGCAAGCAGCCTGGAATGAACATTGATGAGGTCTCTTGCACACCCCTAATTCTGGTTGCCTGATGTCAAAAATGTTATAAAGGAACTGAAAAAGGTAGAGAACGACAATCAAGCATATAGACAAGGAGAGGTTTGTCATCTTGAAGAAGAGATGACTGAGATATGATAGAAGTTTATAAAGTAATGTGTCACATGTAACAAGTAAATAAGGAGCTGTTATTCACCCTCTCAGATAATACTAGAACGGGTGGGCAAAATTTCCTAATCCTGAGAGCCGCATCCATTTACCACAATGCGGCCAGAGAGCTGCATGTGTCTCCGGAGCCACAGTGTGCCAATGTCCATACTAGAACTAGGAGACACTCCATGAAATTAACTGGCAACAGATTTAAATGAAACAAAAGGAAACACTTTTTCACTCAACACACAATTAACTTGTAGAACTTGTTGCCAGAGGATGTTGTGAAGGCCAGTAGTCTAGCTGGGCTCAAACAAGGACTGGAGATATTCTTAGAGGATAGGTCTGTAAAGAGCTATTAGTCAAATAGGTTGGTGGACGCAACCTCTGGCTGTCAAGAGCTGAGAATGAACAGATAATGGATCAGTCCATTGTGACTTCTCCAAAGCTACTGTGTGTGACCACTGTTGGAGACAAGATACCGGGCTGGATGGACCATTGATCCAGCATGGCACTTATGTTCTTGTTTGTGTGTGTGATCCAGGGGTATTATTTTTGCATGCATGTTTATGTGCTCCAGTAGAAAGGTCAGGAAGTGCATGTATGCTCCACTGCATTACTGCGGTATTTATATATGCATATCTTAGCACATTACTGCTGCACATCCATGTACACTCCAGTACATTAATGCTGCATATGTGTGGTCGCCCGAATGTACTATTTCTGTTGCCACCTACCAGATGTTTCTGTGTGTGTGTGTGTATTCTCCAAGAAAGAATAATTTAGATACCACCTTTTATGGGGCCAACTTCTGGTGCTGAGAGTCCTTCAAAGCAATACTCCAAACCAGATCTCCAAACATGCCTGTTTTAGCTGCTATAATTTTATGAAAAAAGCACTATTTAAATAGAATGTCAGGATAATTCTGTCCTGGCTAGATTTATTTATTTAAATTTCTGCCCCATCTTCCTCAAAGGCTCAGGGTGGCTTACAGCAATTAAAACAGAAAATACAATAATCTCTTAAAACCCACCCACCCTAAGCATTATCCCCACCTGCCAAGCACTTTGCTGCAAATAAAAGTTTTACACTGCCACCAAAATATGCTCAGGCTTGGGCTCTGACAGACCTCCAGGAGAAGGGATTTCCACAATACTGAGAAGCAACTGAGAACACTTCTCTGTGAATCCTTGTCATATGAACAGGGTTAGCAGGTGGTGGTACCCACAAGAGAGCACTCCCAGCCGATCACAGGAGTTGCAGTGGAGTATGGTAGGAAAGGCAGTCTTTCAAATAGGTGGGGCCCAAGTCATTTATGGCTTTAAAGGTCAAAACCAGCACCCTTGAATTGTGCCCATAAAGCTACAGGAAGCCAGTGCAGACTGTAAAGCATAGGTGTAATGTGCTCCTACCCCGAAAAGGAGCTGGGCCACCGCATTCTGCACCAGCTACAACTTCTGAATTGTCATCGGGCAGCCCCACGTAGAGGCACATTGCAGCAATCTAGTCTTGAGGTAATGAAGGCAGGATGATAGTAGCCAGAACTGAATTGGAAAGAAAGGGACTCTGCCTCCTCACCAGATGGAGTTGGTGAAAAGCGCTCCTGACCACCACTGCAACCTGAGGTTCCAGGTATAGAAAGGGTCCAGAAGCACTCCTAGGCTGGAGGCGCTGTGGAGAGAGGGGCTGTTCGGGCAGAGTCGCTGCCCAGCAAACTAACTAGGAGAGACTCACCTGTGTGTCGGGGGAGAGTGGGGACGCCGAGGAGCAGAGGCGGAGTCTTCTGCCTCTGGAGAGAAAAAGGATCGGGGACACTTAAGGCACGAGCCTTGGCGCAAGCCTACGGGCAAGAGCTCAAGGGTGTTGCCCTTGTGGTGCCCTTGGAGAAGTCCGGAGAGTCAGAGCCACCCCCGCTCCTTATTTTGGGGATTTGGCCTAGAGCCTACCCATATTAGCATAACAAATATATTGGGGGTAGGAGTATTATTTCTGAAGAGTCTTTTACTCAGAGAGGATGTCGAGTCTTAAACGTACCCGAGCTGAGGCAGCTATTATCTCACCGCCTGTGGTGGAACTGCCAAAGCAGAGGAAAATTGAAAGTTTCATGATTGTTAATGGTGTCTCTAAGGGTTCAAATAAGACAGCGAGCATTCCTATTACAAATCGTTTTTCAATGCTTGCTGACTTACAAGAGCTGCTGCTGCTCAATCTTCTTTTCAAATAAGTCCTGAGGGCACAGGTGGGCTTCCTATAGCATCTGCAAATCATTCACTAATAGGTATTGAGGATTTGAACCGAGCCTCTTTTCTGGCAGAACATGTGCTGCTGTCATCACAGACAGTTCGTTTTTTGTTTGCGCAATTGAACCATTTTGACTCAAGGATAGAGGAACTTTTGGAACTCGTATCTAGGGGCCAGAGTATACCGTCACAAGGGGGAGATATGAATATTCATCCATCGGTTAGGACAGATCCTAGTAAAACCGTCTCATTTTCCAAAAAAACGAGAAGATTAACTTGGGGGTTATTCAACAGCCTACGGATCAAGTTATATATACGGGAGCTGCGGGGAAATTTGTTTTTTGCCCTCATAATGTAATTTTTATGGTACTTTCTCTACCATCTGGTCATTTGCCTTTTTGGAACACCTCCCTGGATGTGGCCGAACACCTTATGGTGTTATTACAGGCACCTGTAACCAGCAAGGATATCTTGGCCATCGATTTGCTGTGCCATACAAAGGGGCGTTGGGTGGTCAATATTACCTTTAATTTTTTACAGCTGGTGTCCCTTATCTTTAAAAAAGAGGACACCTTGAGGGCCAGAGCTATTCACATATCTAGGATGTACCATGACAATGGTGGGAAAGCAAATGTGGCTAACACTGTAGTAGCTGGAACACGGCCCAAGGAGGATGTTATTACCTCATCGCCTGTGATTTCTAATAAGCCAACAAAGGAGTTATGCTTAGGCAAACCAGGAAAGATGCCACTCCGAGGCCCAGTACAGACTACTGAGGAAAACCTCATTGACCTAGCAATAGGGGAGAGCATGGAGATAGAAGTAGATGGGCGGGGGGAGAGAAATCTAAACCCCACAGTAAGCCTTACACAGCCAAGTCTTTGATCCCTCCTCCGGGCTTGGTTGGCCAAAGGAAGATCTTAGAAAGTATGGGACATTTGCATTCCCAATTAGAGAAGTTAAATGAGACTAATTTACAAAATCTTCTAGTTAATAGGACTGGGATCGTAAGTCAGAGGGTAGCTGAGCCACTGCAAACATAACCCCTCGAAATCACTAAAGAATTGCATCTGGCTGCATTTCAAACTCAGGGCCCCTCATTGAGTGGGGAAAATCCCTGTTGTAAGGAAAAAATTAATTTGGAACAGGAACAAGCTAATAATTCAGCATTGGATATCACAGCCAGAGATTCTTTTCTGCTTCAAACCTCGCTCAGAGAAACTGTACTTGAAGTGTGAGTTTCTGGGCCATTGGAGGGGAGCCCAGTAAATTCAGGAGATAATAGTAGGTGGTTAGTGATATCTAGGATTGCTTCAGTCCAAGAAAGGGCATGTTGTTCCACTCCAGTCCCCAGCACTGATATGTCCAAAGAGTTAAGCTATGAGCCAGGGGAAAAAGGGAACGTAGGTGATAAGATAACCCCAAGAGATGAGTTAGGAAATTTGAATGATACGTCTGCTATCCATGTTGCATATTCCTATTACACATGGAACAACTATGGCTAGCCCTAAGGCCGAAACTGGGGGCTGTCTTCAATGACATAATGACTGGTTTCAGTCTATAGGGCTAGTGTCTTGGAATGTACATGGCTGGAGGGCATGCGTGGATAGTGGGGGATGGCATGTTCTGTTGGAATATGATGATATTTGCATCCAGGAAGCATGGGTCGAAGATAGTTCATGTCTGGACATCCCTGGGTACAGAGTTTGGAGTTCCCCTGCTTTTAGGAAGGTTAAGTATGGAAGAGCTGCAGTGGGCCTCACTATTTTTGCTCGGCAAGAGCTGGAATTGGAAGGTGAGGAGGTTTTTAACCCCCCACCTAATACCATGGCAATAAAATTTACAAAGGATTGCCATGGAGGGGTAATAATCATAAACACCTATATCCCATGCTCCAAAGATGCTACAGAGAGATCTGAAATTTGGTACGCATTGGAAACTTATTGAGGAATGTGCGGGAAAGTACCCAAACCATATCCTTGTCCTGCCTGGTGATGTAAACGCTAGGACAGGGAATTCTGATTATAAAATTCTGGAGGGGTTAGGGTTAGAATCAGATGATTATTTCCCAGGAACAAACCATGCTTCTAGGGACCCTGTTTGTAATACTAGAGGGCTGCAGTTTTTGAAATGCCTTTTCAAATTAAATTGGTGTATTCTGAATGGGAGGGAAGAATCGGACAGATTTGGTGCATTTACATTTCAGGGGGAGTCGGGGCTAGTGTTATAGACTACATATGCATCCCTGAAACATAGCTAGATATATTTTTTGAATTTACAGTTATACCTATTGGGGCGAGTGATCACTACCCTATATCAGTCAAATTTACAATAGAGGGGATAGTTTGCCTACCTATTACAATTTTTTCTAGTAATATTCAGTTAAAACCCTCTGGTAGGAAAAATCTTAAATGGAACCTAGAAATAGCAGATAAAGTGTTGGTAAGACTTGAGGATAAGGTATGTTCGGAATTAAAGACCCTAATAGGTAACACCCAAACAGCCGAGGATAGGATTCCAGCTTTGTTTAATAGCCTTATTTGAGACCTTCGGGACAATTTGGGCGCTACACCACAGAGAAGGGACAGATATAATAGGGCTGCATGGTTTGACAAAGACTGTAGTTCCTGTCTCTTATACACATCTCGATGGGAAAAATTAGGAAGAGCAATAGAGCAGAAAGACGGTGCTGCTTTTTGGAATCTGGTTAAAAAGGGGTTTCATGAGGGGAAACCGGGGGGGACTCGGGGATTTCAGCCCAAGTTTGGCAGGACCACTATCGAGGTATTTTTGCAGTGGAGGAAGGCACCACTACGAATCCCATGACAGAATTGTATCTGATGGACTGCACCTCTTGGCACTCTGTTGATGAAAGGGAAATACGCAAGCTTATAGTAGCGGCCCCTGCGAGGAAGGCCCCAGAGGAGGATGAAATTCCTGGGGAAGTTTTCAAAGAAAATATAGACTGGTGGTTACCTGTCATTTCTAGACTCTTTGACAGTATAAATGCCACAGGGAAATTCCCCCAAGGATGGAACAACAGTATAGTAGTCCCTATACATAAGATAGGCCAAAAAAATGATCCAGCAAATTATAGGCCTATTCGCCTGCTAGACATAATTGCAAAGATGTATGGAAAATTTCTGCTGATGAAATTGGAAGTTTGGACGGTGAAAGAAAACATTTTCCATGAAGAGCAGGCAGGCTTTCAGGCAGTCAAGCCACCGTAGACCCATTGCTACGTATTAGACCATCTGATAAATAAATATACGTGAATCAGAGCAACCTGTTTGTTGCATTTGTCGATCTCAAATCGGCTTTTGATACAATCAATCGGGACCGCCTATGGGCAAAGCAGGCGGCCACTAACCTGGATAGGTGACTCTTATTTTTGGTCCGGGAACTTCATATGCAAAATTATATGAGCATACGACTGACCAATGAAGGTCATCTATCTGAATTTATCTCTGTTCATGTGGGTGTGAAACAGGGGTGTGTACTGGCACCCTTCCTCTAAGTTTTATATAAATTATATCATAGACACCTACAGAATTGAGATGATTTTTGCACCACACATAGGTAGGAGAGCTCTCCCGATTTTGTTGTACGCAGATGACATGGTGGTGCTGTCAGCTGCAGAGAGTGGAATGCGAAAGGCATTGGTGGTGCAGGGTGCCTATTGCAGTAAGGAAAAACTAAAAATCAATTACTGCAAAACCAAGATTGTTATATTCTCTAGGAAGGTGCGTATGCACAGATGGGAATTGGATGGAGTTAGGATTGAGCAGGTTTCCCGATTCAGATATTTGTGATTGGTGTTTGCTGCCTCAGGCTCTTGATCCCAGCAAACTGCCAAGTTAAAAGCTCAGCAAACAGCTGGTGGGATTATCAATTTCTGGACTATTAAAGATGGGAAGATGGTTAAACCAGCCCTCCAGTTACTCATGCATAAATTTATCCCTCAGGCATTGTATGGAGCTGAACTGTGGGGTTTTGATGTGTCTTCCCTGGAACCGGTTCAAAATAAGATGCTTTTCAATTGCACACTAACCGCAGATATTCGCTCCCAGTTCAGGGGGATTTTTCCCCCTGGCACTTTGTGGTGGAATCAAGATAAAAAATTGGATTATATTCTGGCCAATTCAAATGAAAAGTCAATGTTTAAGGTAGCCAATTTTCTGTTTATGTTGGCCAAGAGAAGAAGCATGGTCCAAGTGGAGATTTAGAGGAGGGCCCCTCTGTTTGGTATGCCTTAGAGAATTAAGTGGAGATATAGGAATTGGCCTAGTTTAAAATGGCTGTGTTACTGATGATGGGGGAGGGAAGGGCAGAGGTAAGACTAGCATAAAGAATGTTAGTATTTGGTTTACAATTAATATATGGTGCTCATAGCATCTTTTTCTTTTCGTTGTCTGTATCTTATGTAATATCATGTTATATTTTATTGTGCTTTTGCGCCGACCAAATGGTCGTGTCAATAAAGATATATCTATCACTCCTAGGCTGCAAATGTGAGTAATGTCCTAATCCCCTCTATGTCACAAGATGGGCTGACCATCATCGCTTCAGTCTGGTCTGGATTCAGCTTCAGTCAGCTCACCCTCATCCAGTCCCCAACAGCAGCCAGGCATTGGATAAGCACCGAGACTGCAGGACCTGGTCGGATGAAAAAAAGAGGTAGAGCTGGGTGTCATCAGCATACTGATGGCATGTCACTCCAAGCCTCCAAATGATGTCACCCAGCAGCCTCAGATATACATTGAACATGAAGAGAGGCAAGATGGAACCCTGTTGGACACAACAGGGGAGGTCTTGAGGCGAAAATGAGCAATCTCCGCCACCCACTGGGACCTCCCCAACAGGAACAAGCGGAACCACTGAAGAGGAACCCTACACACCCTTGCCAAGTCCCACATTCATGTCATCACCACCACCTCATGAGAGACTGCAGAAACAAGACCAACAGGCCACAGTTCCCTTTGTCAATCTCCCAGCATAGATCATTGACCAAGGCCAAAAGGCAAGCGCAGTCTCAGTGTTATATCCCCAGGCAAAAACCTGACTGAAATGAATCCAGGAATCTCTTAACATTGAGATGAGCCCAAAGCAGCTGGGCAACCACCCTTTCAATAACCTTCCCTGAAAAGGGAAGGTTCGAGGCAGGGCGATAGCTGGCCAGAGAGTCTGTGTCCAAAGATGGTTTCTTGAACGGGGGGCCAGGAAACTGCTGTTTTAAGGGTGTCCATCAACCTACCCTCCCAAAGGGAGGCGTTGATAACCCCAGCATTTAATGCCCCAATCATCTCCCATCTGGCTTTCATCATCCAGGACAGAAAAGGATCCAATTCACAACTGGTTACCCATATTCCTTCAAGCACATCCTCCACATCAGAGGGCTACACTAATTGAAACTGATCCAAACAAGCAAGACAAGGCTGAGCTTCCACAACCTCAATAATATCTTTCCTGAACATATGGTACCTTGCATATCGTTCAGCTTTTAAAGATATTAAGGAAATTTATCATTAATCAGGTCAGGCTTATTCCTCCACTTCTCTGCTTGCGTTCCTCAGTGGGGTTTTAGTTCCACTTTGGTATTTGCAGGTCAAGCATTGTGGCAGGGCTCCGTCAATCCTATGGAGGATTGCTCTCTTTGTCTTGGGGAATTAGTTTGAGGGGACAATGTTCCAAAGCCTGTAACCCAGTTCACAGTAACCAAAGTTCAGTCCTGGTAGCTCAGTATAGCATGTCCCTCCAGGCACACCAGTAAATAGGGTTTGGGGTTCTGGCCTCCTTCTCCCCTATAACCCTCACAGTCCATCAGCGAGGGGCTTCTCCCACTAACAGTGTGTGTGTTCCCAATAAACCACCATAACAGTGGTGTCCGCAATAAATGTGTAAGCCATCCTGAGCCTTTGCAGGAAGGGTGGCATATAAATTTGACTAAATAAATAAATGAACAAACAAATACAAGACTCTCCTGGGTTCAAATCAAATAGGAATAGATCCCACCAGTGTTCCTGTGGGATCCCCAGCCCCTTGGCTTTTATTGGATCAGGAGTGTAGCTATACACTCAGTCTTTCCCTTCACAGGCTTCTGTTTTCAGCTTGCTCCAGAAGCTCAGCCCTCCTGGCTCCAGCTTCTCTCTGTCTGCTCTTTAGCTTGCCTCCTCAGCCCCCCTGAGCACACTGAGCTTCTTTCCTTTTATACTCACGTGACTCTACCTGTTTCTCTAACACAGTGCTGTCCCCTATTGCTACAGCACCTGTGTTCTTTAGCCCAGGCATGGGCATGGTCCTCATTCCGTGGCACTCTTTGAGCTACCTGCACTAAACGCCCTACCACAAGCATAATAGTGGTTGTTCTCATAATAGACATTTTCTTCCTAGACTGCTCACAGCAGAAAGAGCTTTTCCGGTTAAGTGGAAGCTCCTTCTGACACCAGAGAGGTTTGATTGGTGAATGGTGGAGTCGAGGGAGGGCGGCTTAAATCTTTCATTATGTTCTCAAACGTCAATACTAATCCAGATCCTATTTTAACATTAAGGCAAATGCAGCAACTGATGGACTGCTCAGATGGCAGAAATATCTTTGCTGGAAAGTGGTATTTCAATTTAACAGGTTTTTCATATCTTTCATTTCAAATCCAGAAAGAGGGTTCCAGTAACAGAGAATCCTTACAAGAACATAGGCCTCTTGGTTTCAGTGTCATCAATCATATCATCATCAGGTATTCTGAAGGACAGAGAAGTTCTACCCTTTTTTCTTTCCAATATTCACAACTCTTCTTTCCCTTCTTAAAGAATAAAATTTTACTATAAAAGTGAAGTTAATTGCATCTTTTTATAAGTAGTACAAATTATTTCTATTCTCATACTACACTTTAGATAGGATTTCCCTGGACAACTGTATTCTTCATTTTGCTGCATGTGGGTCCCTCAGATCATTTAGAGTTGTACCTGTAGAGTTGTTTTGAATTGTTTTTTCTGTTGAAAGTAAAGCTGCAATCATAAATGCATTTGGGGTAGTGGAGACTGCAGTGGGGTTCTCTTGGCACAAGAGTATTTAGGGCCTCATCCAAAATGTTGACAAAACAAAATCAATTTCGAAAGTGAATATTTTAATGAAGTGTCACTGACATTTCAACTTTTTTTAAAAAAATTGTGACACTTGTTGAAAAGTAAAAAATTTGAAATCTAAATTACATCATCACCAGTTTCACAATTGTTTAACCACTGCTGACCTTTAGTGATTAGAATGTCAAAATTAAATTTTGTAGTTTCAATAAAAATTAAAATTTCTGTAACATTTTGAAAAGTGTCACTTTGGCTTTTGAAGTTTTCCTTGAAAATTGCATTGATTATTCCAACCAGCTCTACTTTTGCCCTTTCTTGTACCCATTAAATCCCACTGGGGCCATTGTACAGAGAAAATCCTTTCCATATCTGCAATCACTACTCAGAAAATAATCACTGTATTCTTTACATCCAGTTATCTACAACTTCACATAGGACAGGTCATATATTAAGAGTGAGCATTATTGAGGGACAAATCAGTTTCCATCTAGAATCATAACAATCTCTCCTTCCATGGACAATCGAACAACATCTCTGAAGCTTGCCTAATAAATACGTCTTTGGACAAAGCGCCAATATGAAAGGATTTTAGGCCGTTTTACCTCTTAATGCTAGTCAGCAACTGAAGACAAGTTTGAGATCCAGCATCATGTGAACAGCAGGCCGGCTGTCTATCAACCACTAGTCAAATGGTTGGTGGACCAGTTTGATCATATATAACAATGTCCAATCACCTGATAAGGATTAGTCAGCAATCTTCTTGAAATTAGCAACCTGTATTTCCCCCAAAATAATTTTTCAGCTGGTTTAAAAATTAAGCCTTTAAGCTAGGGACGGGGAACCTTTTCCCTCCCATGGGCCACTTTGAAAGCTTGCACAAGCTCTGAGGTCTGCACAGAAGTTGGGGCGGGTGCTTAAGGGATTCACTCAAGAAAAGGAGGGTCCAGATCATGGATCTGTGCCCTCTCTTTGTTTGCATGAGCTCATCTCTGCTCCCTTCCCTTGAGCTCAGGTTTTCAGTGATTGCAGGTAAGAACTGGATCCAAAGACCAGATCCAGGACTTGGAAAGGGACCATATAAAAACTTGTCACAGGCCACATTTGGCCCCTGAGCCTGAGGTTCCCCACCCTTGCTTTAAACAGTTCCTTGACACAGGATTTTCAAAACTGTAATCCTTAAAGGTATAAGGTTGAAAGGCTCCATTCTGGACTGTCTCTTCTCTTTCTTTCTAGTAACCGTGCTCTGTTTTCTTCCCCGTCCCACTTTGTTTGCATGAACAGGTTCAAACAAACTCTTTAATTTTCCAGACAAAGCACTTTGCAGATCAAAATTCCTAAATGGCATTTGCTCTACTGGTGCTAAATTGCTAGTGTGACAGAAACAGATAGGAAAAAAGGAGTGGAAAGACAGGATTAAGAAGAGAGAAGAGGAGGATGTGGAGAAAAGGAAAAGAACAGTAAGTAAATTATGGAAGAGAAAGAATGTAGGTTTGGACACCAGGTAAACAGAAGCAAGTGTTAGCTTATCAAATATGAAGAGACATTGAAACATAGGGTGAAAACAGACATTCATGTAATGCTGCTTTAACATTTCTTTTGCATGTTGCAGGGCTGTATTGATGCCCTATGCAGCCCTGCAATGTGCATAAGAAATGTTAAAGCAGTATTAAAGCAGCAGAGTTAAGGTGCATGTCTGTTTTCACACATAATGAAGAGACAACAGAAACATCAAAGAAATGAGGCTGAAACTTGACAGAAGAGCACATTTACCCTGGATGCCTTTCTTTCCCCTTTAGTTTGTCAACATTTCTTATAACCTCCTCACCTTACTTGTACTTTTAATTCTTGAAACCTTAATAGGAAGTTATAGAGACGAACAGCTTCTTCCTGTACTTGATCATTTTCTTCCGTTGCTTCTTGTTTACTCCTAAACCCCACACTGCCATCATTCTTCTAATGAAGCCCAGTCACTTTCTTCCAGACATTCCAAGCTAATAGGAATGTAGCATAAACAGAGCAATGTACAGGTAACCAGTTTACAACTGTTGTTTAGAGAATCAGGATGGAATTCTGGTGGACATTATTTAAAGTACTGGGAGTGTGATCCCAAACTCATTTTGCAACAAGATAAGTGATGTCTCATGGAAATTGGTGTTAGCAGTCCAAATCATAAATAGAACTTACTTGGTGATTAGCTTACAAGACTGGAACTCACTCTCACAAGAGACTGGAACTCAAGATCTGAAAATGACCAATAATCTAAGTACCCACGACGAAATGTAAAATGCTCTTCTTCAACCTAGTCTTCAGTAACACTAACAATCCACAATACAAGCCACCCCTCTCCTCATCTGCTAATACCTTCTTTCATGTCTTGAGTCTCTCACCTTGTGCCTTGTTGCTTGTGTGCTCCCGTTCTCCACTGCCACTATCCTCCTAAGTCTACGTCTTTATAGCTTTGTGTCTTGTCCCTCTTACCTAATCCTCCTGTGCTCTACGTCTTGCCAAACTCTCTTTGCCCCTCTTACAATTCACCTACAGCTTGTGTCCTGTTATGTTCTGTGCCTGCTCTTTGTTACCCGACTCTTCCCCAATTCTCCTACAGCCCAGTATCCCATCAAGCCCTGTATCTCTTCCCCCAGTAACCCTCTCCCTGGGTGAAAACAGACATGACGCTAACCACCGTTTAACCACCCTTGGTGGTCATTTATGCATGTTTCAGGACTGCCTAGGGCACCAGTACAGCCCTGATTCCTTGCTCCCTGCCTGGACCTCAGTGATGAGCCATATAAACTTCTGAGGCCAGAAAATCTGTCCTGTCCTGTCCTGCTGAGCCTCAGTTTCCCTTGTATTGGAGAATGGTTTCCTTTCCCTCACCTTGCAGTTACCTCCCTTTTCCGGCCCCTGGGCCCATTCCCCTCCCGGCTTTAAGCCCTCCCCTCTGCCCTTCTCCTGGTTCTGATCCTTGGAGCCTAACACATGGGTTCCCTAATGTTTGGGACCCTGTTGGAAGGGAGTGAGGGTCCCAC
The DNA here is from genome assembly GCA_003113815.1 of Sphenodon punctatus. Taxonomy (NCBI): domain Eukaryota; kingdom Metazoa; phylum Chordata; class Lepidosauria; order Sphenodontia; family Sphenodontidae; genus Sphenodon; species Sphenodon punctatus. Next base: position 1,259,765 of record QEPC01014287.1, read on the forward strand.
ACCCTGCCATGATAAAAGTGGGGGCTGCTGTGGGGCCCCAGAAGTAGAGAAAATAGCAGGATCCAAGGCAGTCACCCTGGGTTGCTCTGTGGTAAAGCTAGCCCTGCTCACTGAGCACTGAAGTAAGCTATCCAAGGATCGCAGTGCAAGACTATTACGGAATAGTCTTTCGGAGGCTGATATAACTCATGAAAGTAGATGGAAAAACCGACACTGATTTTATCAGGCAAAAACTCCAGCATTTTTCATAAAGTTTATATACTGGAACTATATAGGGAGGATGATGACACATTAATCATATACATTTGTTTTCACTGGTGTGTAATCTAAACCAATGGAAGCAAAACAATAATAGAACTTAATCCTAAATATGTTGACATCACCTCATAACTGCTGTCTAAAATTAACAAAATTCAGAATTATGAATTATTTAAAACAGTCAACACAAAACACTAAGGTGAATGTTTTATAAAAAGTGTGGTGGTGTTTTTTTCAAATCAACCAAAGACATTCTCAGTTCATTACTCTTCTTTCATTTTGCTTCTTAGCATCTTAAGTTTCAACTTCTGTCATGTTATTCAAAGATAAATTTAAACAGCTCAATATCTGACACACTTTCATACATCCTTGAGCTCTGAATCACCTCCTAAAGCATGATACATTTATCATATAAATCTTCAGAACTCTTATTATCAATGCATGCTTTCACAGGGTAGTCAATATGTTGCCTCTTGACATGATATTCTGTAATGTCTTCTAATCCTGATAGTGGTTTTGCCAGAGCCATACAGTCACTTTATTAATGCATAGACCACTCGAGCAGTATGTAGTAAAGGATATTTAAATACAATTGCAGTGTAATTCATTGATATTAAACTGTGAGTACACACTTAAAATAATATTCATGTTTTGTGAAGTTCTTACAATGGTAACAGACAATAGGTCTTTGTAATAAAATATGGGCATACTACATTCTCATGAAATGTCAGCACAACAGTGTTTTGTTTTGTATACAGTATGGTTTGACTCAGATGCTTTTTCCCACTGATTTCTCTTCCTGTTTGTTTAGTTTCTCTATGGGATGCAGTACTGCTTCTGCTACCGTACACTTCATATTCTCACATTCCTTTGTTGTTTGCCAGCTGTCTTTTGGATCCTCTGTCTCTTCCACAATTGGGATTTCATTTGGATCAGGCGTCTCTTCTGTAGCAATAATCGCTTCTGCATGTGGCTTAACAAAATCTGATTTAAAAGAAGTAACACAATTTCCCACATATTTACTTTGCTTAGTATAATACAAAAGGCTTGTAGTGTCAGTTTGTGTTAACTTTAGCACCTTTTTAAAATTCTTTTGGAGGCTCAGCACTAAAACTCATTTCACTGCTGTTTAGAAAAGAAATGGGGAGAAAAGCTAAAGCACCCTTATCCCCAGGAGTCATTGTTTCTTTAAAAATGGCCATCTTATTAATCGGTTTACTGACACAAAAGCATCACTCGTATGAGCAAGGTTTTACAGGATCAGGACCCAAATGAACAATATTCAGACCAAAGATGGAAAAAGGATACAATTATGGGTGTTAACAAATGAGACGGTAGCCCACACCAGATAGGTATCCACCTGCCTGTTTATGAGGTGTTTGCAACCACTGGATGTGTGTCCACCACCCACCAGACACATGGCCACCACTTTTAGCGGGGTCCCAGAGCATGTAGAGCCCGCTGTGTGGGCAAACGTAGGCTAATGATTAATTAATAATTTATGGCAATCATCAAATTAGGTAAACAATATGATATACATAATCATATAGCAACAGCTCCATCACAAAATAACCCACCAAGATTTCCAAGCAGCCCACTTAGCACCTCAAAAATGGCCCACTAAGAAAATCAAAAAGTGGACCAATGAGGACCAGTAACCCTGGGGACATATCAAGATGACCCACCAGGTATATAGGGTATTGTCCTCTTCACTGTATATTGAATTGAAGTGCATACAACTCATACGCTTACCCCTCATAAGAGGGGCTTAAAATTCTAAGTTCATCCCTCTCCTATTTCTCCTAACCTGGGTCAAAAATTTGCCCAGCCTATTAAGTAGTTCGAGAGATTGATTTTGAAGACACCAGATTGTTTTCAAATGAATGGGACCACCCCAAAAAAACTGGTATTACAGGAGACAAGAATTGAGACCTCTCTAAATTATAGAAAGGACAATGCCAGACTAGATGGTTAATATCCTCTATTATTATTACACTGGCATTGGTTTTTTATAAATGTTATAGCCTATGGGCTCATAATAAAAAAAAAATTTTTACTACTACACTGGCATTGTCAGACTCTCTCCTTTTACGGGATCATGTTCCACCTGCCTTTTACTTCAGCCACCTTAATTTGATTTAAGCGTAGCCTAGTTATAATCTTTCTAAGAGACTGTTTAATAGATTTGGACAGGTGTGGAGCAGGACCTACTAAAGGTTTGATGTCATCCTATAGAGGAACATTTTTGACCCATTTCAAGGGAGATCTATCCAGCTGGCATTCAATATCTTGTAAGCGGACCCCTACCTGAGCTTCAGTACCCGGCAATGATATTCTGTCTGCTTCCCAGAACTAACCCAAGCCATTAATATATAACATTTGTCTGATATTTTGCAACGACCTAAATTTGGATGGGACTTTGTTCTCATAGTCTAAAAGACATAATTTTGGCAACCTACTGAGAGAAAATTGTTTTATCTTTATTTAGTATTTTATGGATCTCATAAAGGCCATTGTTTGGATGTTACTGGAGCCTGTTTCCAGCCTTAGCAGTGCCCCTGGTGTTCCTTGTGGAGTTTTGATTAACCTTCTTAAAAAGCGGTTTTGGGTATGAAATCCACAAATTTATTATCCAGACCAAAATCTCAGCCCCGTATAATAGAGATTAAAAAAATCTTCAAATTTTCTGCCATCAAGGCCTCCTCCCAGGCTCTTTTACCCATCCTCCAGTGGAACTTAAGAATTCCACCAATAACTTGATAAGATTTAGTTCTTAGTCTATCAATATGGGGGATCCAACTAAGCGAACTTGAAAAAGTAATGAATAAACCACCTGTGCTTTTTGGAGCCAAACACCAGTACCTTAGCCTTCTGGATATTAATTTCCAGCATAATGGAATTACAATATAGTTTAAATGATCTAATAGTCTTTGTAAGCCAACTCTGGTAGTAGATAGCAAGGCTATAGCGTCAGCATACAGAAGACTCTGTATTTCCAAATCTAATAGCTTTGGGGCATGTACCACTGGATCAGAGAAAAACGTTCAAATCATTAAGAAATAGCAAGAAGAGAATAGGAGCCGACTGGGCATCCCTGTCGTACTCCTTGACCCAATGCAATACGTTTGGAGAGTTCCCCCCCCCCATTCCAACTCGAACTGTAGCTGTACACTGATAGTGGTACTGTCTAAGAAGATTAAGTAATGTCTCATTTAGCCCCATTGACCTTAATTTAGCCCAAAGAAGTGATCTCTCAACAGAATCAAATGCCCCTTTTAAGTCCATAAAGGCAACGTACAGTGGCATTCCTTGGGAAATATATTTTGTAACCAAATAATACAATGTAAAACAATGATCAGATGTTGAATGCCCTTATCTAAAGCCAGCCTGCTCCTCTCCTAGAATTCCTTTCTCTCTCATCCAAACGTCCAGATGGAAATATAAATGCTTCCCATAAATCTTAAGTGGAATATTCATTAAGCTAATAGGTCTATAGCATTCCAACTTGTCTCTCTTCCCCTTTTTAAATATGGGCACAATAATAGAGGATTTCCACTCTAAAGGCCAGATATTAAAGGCGATTATAACATTAAAGAGACAAGTCAGAATCTGGGGCCACCAATCTTCGAGGGAGTTAAAAAGACCTGAACTTAGACCATTAATTCCTGGCGCCTTACTGGGTTTAAGGGATGTAATATTGGGTTTAAGGGATCTGGTCCTCAGAAACCTGGTATGCCTCCGTGTCTTTACACCTATCCTGGTCCTGATTATCTTCCACATTTATAGAATTGCCCAGTTGAGATTGAAACTTAGCATGAAAAAATTCTTCCCAGTCTGAGCTCGTAATGTGGCAATCTGGGCGGTAAACACCCTTTCTTTTACCATTTATCATCTATCAGAAATCTTTGGCATCCTTCCTTATGATCGCATCCTTCCGTTGGTACCACGATGCTAAACGATAACTAAACATTTTCTGCTTAATAAGATTTTTATAAGCTGCTTTACTAGCCTTAAATGCATCCCATAAAGGCTGGGAATCAGAATTCTTTGCCTCTACTAGAACCCTTTTCATTAGCCCTTTAGCCTCCAAGCATTGATTATCAAACCAATTCTTGTGAAAAGATTTATTTGAGCAAGTAACTTGATTGGTCATAATCTGACTCAATTCCTTACTCAAATTATTATATAACTCTACTACATGGATAGGATCATCCGTGTTTAGGAAATCCCTGAGGAAAGGCCAATAACTTGCAAAGGATTTTATTTCATTCAGTAGGTCCTCACTCCAAGGGCGTCTGCTATAGGACCTCTGCTTGTCTTGGGTCTGTAACTTTGGTACAATTCTCATAGGCAGCAGCAGCTTCAGGGGGAGATGATCACTTTTCTACCGTTAAATCACTTCCATTTGTTGGTACTTATTTACTTTATCAGTTTCCACAAGAATGTAGTCCACCGTACTACTTCCATTGTAGGAATAAAATGTTAATGCACCTGGGATATCCCCTGATACTCTGCCATTTAATATCTGAAGACCAGACTCTTGCATAAATAAGATTAAAGCACTGGTCTACCCAATTTCCTTTAGGATCTACCAACTTAGACTCCTGGATCTGATACAAGGTGTCTACTTGATCCTCCACTTTTGAGAGTTGCTGGCCGATTCTGGCATTAAAATCTCCCAACCAGACAAATTCAGCCCCCACATAATTTCTTCTAAGCTCATCCAATTTATGCTCCAAACATTCCTTCCACCAGTCAAACTTCCTACCATGTGACCTAGGGGTGATATAAGCATTGACCAAAATCACTGGGTCACTCCTTTGTACTCTTAAAAATATCACCATCGCTAGCTCTGATTGCATCGAGTTCTGAAATATCTCACCCTCCACAATGTTAGAAACCATAATGGCCAGACCACCCTTGTATCTTCTCATCTTACAATGTTTCCTAGCGGGAGAAACAAAGGCTTTAAAGCCATTAATGACTGGGAATTCACTCATCCAGGTTTCTTGAAATAGAAGAATATGAAAACCATAAATAAAATCTAGCCAATCTGGATCGTTAAATTTGTCTTTGAGTTCAGCAATATTCCATGTTAGTATATCAAGGCCAGCAACATGCTGTACCTTTGATTGTCATCTATAATTAAACCTATCACATGGCTTCAGTTAGGTTGTGTGCAGCTTCCAGGTATACAGGTCTGCCAGCACAATAGAGTCGCGGGTGAAAAGCCTAGAGCATTCTGAGAAGTGATCACTTCCGGATCCTCTCTCCACTCTCACTCTCACTGGTGCGCACATGATGTCTGCCTTAAAAGCTCACAGTTCCATTTCCAAAACAAAGCAGTTATCTCAGTTTTTCCTGGTTGGCAGTACATGCCCAGTGCTTGCTCTTTCCCAGCTGTTACATTCTCTGTAAAGACTTCCACAGGGTTATCATCGTGGGGACCATGATTCAAACTGACCGCCAACTACACAATCTCAGTCGTTCTCTGCCTACCAATCCTCCCACCAGTGCCGGATTCCCTGGACTAAGGAAGAGACCAAGGCATTCATCACTCTATGGGGGGAGCAAAGGGTCCAGTATGCCCTGATGAAGTACTACAGGAACAAGGCAGTGTTCCAGGAAATCTCAGCACAAATTGCACTGCAGAGCTATAACTGGAACATTTATTTATTAAAACATTTCTATCCCGCCCCTCTCACTCAAAGGTGACTTGGAGCAGCTTGCAACCAATAAAACAACAACAGTATAAAAATAAATAAATACAAAGATAAATTCAAAAAAGTATAAAATCATAACAGCATAAAATCAAGGTGATCTGTACAAAAACCAACCCCGCCCCCCTAACTCATCCGACTTTCCTCCCCCCCGACAAACACCTGATGGAAGAGCCAGGTCTTACAGCTTTGTTGGAAGATGAGGACACGAACCAGTAATGGCAGTGAGTCAAAGACTTGAGGAGTGGGTACAAGATCCAGGACAACAACTTCATCTCTGGCCGCACGATGCAAACATCACCGTATTATGAGCTCCTTGATCAGTTCTTTTCTGTAGATGAAGCCATGGTTGCATTCTGCTTGTATGGCTGTGCCTTCACAAGGGACCAGAAGTGAGTGGATATGACTCCCCCACTGCCTGCTCTCACTACAACCGCTCCCTCTCCCACTATGGAAGCCGAAACCACTGTTGAACATTCCTCCATCCCTGTCCCCACACCAAAGTCAGCATGGGTCAATGTGGACACAGATACCATGACTCTCGCAGTGTATTCCCTCAAGCTCAAGAGCTAGCCCTTGTTCGAGGAGCCACCAGATGTTCCAGTTGAGGGCACAGAGGACACAGGTACCACCTTTGTAGAGGCGGCAGTGGACATGTAAGCGAATGATAAGTTAATGCACCGGGGGGTTACACAGCTGCATGATAAAAGCTTCTGTTTATTGTTATCTAATTATGTTTTTTTAATTCTTTACTGTGTTGAGAGGTGGCCAGGAAAAAGCAGAGGAGCAGCAGGAAACTCACCGGGAAACAGCTCCACAGGATGGGAATGGTAAGCACAGGAAGTGGGTTGGGAAAGCACCATGGCAAGCCCAACATCTGGTAGGGAGAGGGAAGACACCATGGCAGGTCAGTGGGCTGGTGTGGGGATGAAAGCCAAAATGGTGACAGGGGAGGGAGAGGAAGCCAAAATGGCAGCCAGGGTGGTGGTGGCAGCAGCACGAATGGTGGTGGTTGATTACTGTATGTTCTTCACTCCTCTACAGCGATAGTGGGAGAACTGTGCGGTGCTGGGATCCTATCACAGCAGCACCCCATCTGAGCAGCTGCATAGACCAGGTACTTGTTCCTGCTTCCCTTCAGGTGGATGAAGGGCTGAAAATTGGGTGGGTGGGGGCCTGAAATACCAGGACAGGAAGGCAAGTGGGGCCATTTCAACTAATGGATTTCCAGAGCTGGAAATCAGTTCTGGGTATAATTGATCTCCAGTGCTGCTTTAATAGCCCAAATGCTCTCTCCACAACTGAGTGGATGGCACTGAGCTGCCAGTTAAAGTACCTTTGCTCTGGGCAGTGTTGTATGCCTTCATGAGTCAGAGCTTCAGTGGGTAGGCAGGGTTTCCAAGAACAATAGGCCTCATGAGCAGCACACCCTCACTGCATGTTTCAGTGAAGGGTCCAAAGTCTCTGGTGTGCATACAGCCAAAGAAGAGGGACTGATGGAAGATGCAGGCATTGTGGTTCTTCCTGGACCAGCCAGCCAGCACATCCATGAACCAGGCATAGGCCCAGTATGGCCTGGAAAACCACAGAGAAAAACACCTTGCAGTTCAGGTTGTTGTTCTTGCTATGGAGTGGGCAGATGATAGTGATATGGCACCCATCGATCTCCCCTATACAGTGCCTCTTGCAAAAGACCTCCATTACCTCCATGAAGTCAGCCAACTGCACCACCCGGTCCAGCAGCACTTCACACTCGTTATGCAACCACAAATATGATGCCCACCATGGCGGTTTTGACACCAAATTTCTAGGTGACAGTGTAGCAGAAGTCTGGAGTCACGAGCTTCCAGATGGTAATGGCAACACACTTCTCCACAGGAATGGGAGAGCGCATCACCATGCTCTGCTTCTCCAGCCATGGCCTGAGAATCTTGGTTATCTGCAGGATGAGGTGACAGGACATCCTGAAGTTTGCAATCCACTCAGAACAGAGGATCCACTCCCCAAAAGGAGAGCATGTTTCCCACCAGTCTGTGCTTTTCTCCTTCCCCAAAACCAGCCTCTCAGTGCGTACAGCCCTGTGCATAGCATCAGTGATTGAAGCCACTTCTCCCAAGAGGTAGCTTTCTGTGCACATCAGCTGTCTTGCATGACTTCAGTCCTCGCCCGTGCAGTCCGTTGTCACCGGAGGTAGGCAAGGGCCTGGTGCTGAAGCAGGAGCTGCCTCCGCAGTGTGATGCACCCCACCGTCGGAGCCAGAGATAAAGTGAGAGCCTTTCTGTGCCCTGACATCATATTGTTCCAATAACAGCAGTAGGCTTGGATCGGTTTGTTTACTTGAAGGTTCTGCTCAGCAGCAAAAAGAAAGACCTAGAGCATGATCATGAACACAAGGAAGGTCTGTGCATGCATCTCCATGGCGGTGGTTCTGGCATCCGTGAACTCTGCAGACCATGCAGCAAATGTTTTGAACAGCTTAAAGAGCTGGGTGGCTGTCCAGATAGGCATCTCAGGTGAGTAGCTGTTGGCCACTATTGGTCATGACCCATGTCCTTAGAGGACTGACTGTGCATCAAGCATGAGCTGCTATTGGTTAAAACCATTTTTGCAAAGCTTATGGTGTGTGTGTGTGTGTGTTGCTGCACCTGCACTCCCAATGTAGGTGGCTATTCAACTGCATCGACATTTTTGTCACAAGCACGTCAGTACACGTCAGCTCATCTAAAAATCTTACAGATGTTAGCACCACAGAAGCATGATTTTTTTAAAAATTGGGATGGGAGGCAACCACTGCATGTTAAGAAAAGGGGAGGTGGGGGGAGCTGCAAGGCAGTGAAGGTCACTGTTCTCAGAAAGTATGTGGGAGCAGGGACACTATTGCCCATTGTTCTAAATTTACTCAGAATGTTTTATCTTTTCAAAGTAAATTTTTGCTTGCAATGAGCACGAGCAGTCATAATGCCACAGAAAGTTACTGCTGCTGGTTATTTTCCCAGGATAGGAGAATGGATTGGGGAGGAGGATGGGGACAGGCTAGGATTTCTGGGCCAGAGAAATTGGGAGACTATAAATACACTGGCCTTTGCTGATATTTGGGTGAGCCCTGTTGTACAGAGAGAACTGTCAGACCCATTTTCTGAGGCAGCTTATGTGCTCATAGGGTGGCACACGCACATAATGAGGTTCTATGAATGTATGATGGGAGTGCAGACACTGTGCAACCCCTGTTGCAGTTCCAAGTTTAGCAGAATTGACAAGTGGGAGCCCCGGCCGAGATATGAGAGTGGAATTCAACCAAGATTGTGACTTTTTTGACATTTGTGCACTTTTCTTGATGTTTTCTCATCACTGCCCTGATGACAGTAAGAGGATACCTGCAAGGCTACCAAGAGTGCCTCCATTGGATGGCAGAGATAAACAAGTGATTCAGGGTGCAGGGAATGTGAACTGGCTGAAGGAGAGCTGGTTGCCCTATATGAAGTCTGACACTCAGAGAAGCAGGGATGTTTCCCGCCCCCATTGTATGGTAATGCATGTGAGTGGAGGATGCACAGACCAAACCCAGACTCCAGCAGGCTATATTGTCCCATTTTTAACACCCAAAGACTGCTATCAAGGGTGTAGCTACAATAGGGACAGGCAGTGCAACTGCACCACAGCCCACAAGCTTGGGGGCTCCAAAATCCTTGGTGCAGCTGCATCCCCTGATACTGGGAGAAGGGTTGGAGGGACTCCCTTCTGTCTTCTGTACCAGCGTCCATTCCAATCTACCTATGCTCCCGATTGCTATTTTCTCCTTTTTGACTTCTTCCCACCCCTCACCCCGTCAGTTGACACTGATCTATTTACAAGATCAGGGGTGCAAGCTTAAGAGCACTTGTACTGGCAGTTCTCCGCTTAAGTGTTTTTAAAACTATAATATGGTCCCTGAACAAATTGCCTAGTGATTCTAGATACTCAGGTCAAGCCACCTCAAAGGGTATTTTTGGAAACACAAACCCACCTTCTAAAAATCTGGCCCTTTTAGGGCATTTTAGGTTACAGAACCAAAACTTGGGGCACATTTGAAAATCTAGGTCATGATATGTACCATTCAGTTTATGTACTGTGTCAGAGAAAATATTCTGTATGGATTTTTAAGTATATAATATCAGCCACATTTTTCTTCTTTGAAATGGATGTATACAAATGACAGATTTCTTACCGTCTTTATTTTATCGTTTGCTAAGAATCCGTGTAGCAGGAGTTTTTTTCCTTTTATTTGGGATTTCTTTATCTAGACCATGCCCCTGTGTGCCAGTGACAGTCTGTCCCATCTGAGGAGTCACAATCAACTACAGCAAAGCAAGAATGAACAGATACATCAGGATTTCTGTTTCAAATAGTGATGTTGGAACTAGCCATAAGCAGCCCATTTAAAAGTGGATATTGGCCTAAATTCAGGTTCCACATACACAATTCTTATTGAAGTAAATAGGCACAGAATTTGTCCCACTAGTTAATAGTTAATTCACCTAATTAATGTTGGCCATTCATTACATCTTTCATAATGAGAATACTGTCTGTAGTCACAGCAAACGTGCAGAGGCATTTGTTTCATTCATGGAGGTGAAACAAAACTCAGCAAGAAAGATTGTTACATTGAAAATAAATTTGCCATAAGTGAGAAGAAATAAAGTACTGTTAATTTACACTCCAATATGATCTGTCTGTATTCTAGCTACTTCTGTGAAATCTGATGGATTTCATTGAGAATATATGGGTATAAACCAGGGCTGAATTTGGTCAAGTGTGCTTTATAACAATTAAGTTTACGTGCTGGGGACAAAATGTAATATCTTATTATGAGTTCTGAATTCATCTCATGTCATATTAAGTGAATGTATCAAATTGCTTCAAAGGTTAATTATGGCATGCTAAACAATGAGGCATGCTAAACAATGGCACTTCCCATTTTTTTTTTTTAATTAACAAGTATGTTTACTTTTTCTTTTATGCAGACATTCTAACTAAAGAAGCTTCTCTGAATAATTGGGGGCCCCTATCCAACAAAGTTCTTTGGCATATAATTTTGCATTCTACACTGGTGTATAGTCCCAGTTGAAACCAAATGACTACACATGTGCTTAATATAAACCCAGTTAAGAGCTTTTCTGGAATCTCACTTAAGTATCACTACTGAAATCTCCAGAGCCAAGAGATGAGTCTTTACAGCTTGAGCTAAAAATCAAGTTTTTTTTTTTTTTTCTTATTTCTTTTTTTTTTTTTTTTTTTTTTTTTTTTTTTGAGATTATATTGGTTCAATTTTCAATTTCAGACAAAACACAAAACTAGGTGAAAAATACGGGGTTTTCATTCTAAGGCCGTAATAGAACTTCACTGGAACTATTCCAGAATAAGGGGCTTGATTATGATCTAATTTTCCCCATACAACTAATCTTTGAGGTGAGGAAGACAGAATTTAAATTTGTACCCAGGAAAATTAAACTACTGTTGTCTTTATGTAGTAGACAACAAACCCAAGCCTGCACATAATGAGGCTGCTCATATGAATACAGGTTGCAAGCTAAATATCTACTGGCAAGGATTTGATTGACTTTTGGATGTGTATCACTTACCTGTCTGATCCTTACATGCCTGCTATTACTGCCTAAAAGGGAAGTTCTGGAGAACTCCAGTATTTGTGTTCATTATAGTTGTCCAGAGAAAAGTAAAAGCACAATTGCATATCTCTGACATAAATAAAAAGTGTCTGCACAAATTTTTGCTAAGGAATAAGAGATTTGGATTAATACCTCTATAAAGTTTCCAAGCAAAAATAGTTTTTCCAGAACCATCTGAATAACTAATTTGATACCATTCTAGGAACATTGGTGAAATTCTACAGAAATATTAATTTAAAGATATTATATTTCTTTCATCTGGTGTGTCTCAATGATATCACTTATCTAGGCTAACTGGATGTATGGTGTGAACTGACTGGAGAAAGTTTCATCTTCCATGACTTCAATCGTTTCTCTGTTTTACTTTTCTAACTGCAGAAAGGATGCAGATAACATTAAAGTTCAATGTATACCCTTTTCTGCTTTGCCAGATGCATTACTAGTTTATGTCTGCATTTCCCAGGAAACAAAAAAACAAAAAAAAGAGTACAAAGTGCCAGAATCTGCTTGAGGGAACTTGTTGTGGCACAAAATTGGCAGAAGTTCTGATCTGTCAGGAGCTCATGGGGCCAGTACAGCCCGCAGAAAACAGTGCAAATTGAGGTTAGTTGAGTAATGTATTGATTTAGTACATCCATATTGCAATTACCAGTGGTAAGGCTTCTGTACCAAGCAGAAACGTAAGCTCTTTCCTAGTGTTAACCCCAAAGAATGTGGTGCAGGGAGTCAATGACAGTGCTGAGATTAAGAACTCAGAAATTTCTGGCTCACATGATCCCATTGCTCAATCCACTAGGCAATACTGCCTGTCCTTGGTTATATTTGATATACATACAATAGTCCCAACTCTTTACCCCTGTAAAATAAAAGTACACATAGTAAATTCAGTGATTTTTTTTAAAAATTACCTCATATGTCTCCTGTTTATTAATGATGTTCAATAAACCCCCAAAAACATGCTTAACCATACTCGGGCAGTTAAAGTTGCACATGTTGAATATGGGGCTCAGGTTGGTGGCAGTTAGAGTAAAAATATGTGAAGGTTTCAGTGATGCCACTCAGAACTTTGAAGTAAATATGTGAATGTTACTACAGCCAAACAAGAGGTTATAGGGAGTTATAATGGTGAAGGATTGTTAAATCCTAAAGGTACTGTCAGTGATGACCAGCTAAACAAACAGAGTGAAGCACAGCAGAGAGAGGTGAAGGAAACGTGTTCCATTTATTTGTGAACATAGAGGAGGGTTCATACAATTTTGTTGACATGACTGCACAATAATATTATAGCAAACATACAATGCATTTATTGGTTTAACATCCTGTTTCTAGTAGCTATTCTATTCTAGAGTGCACTCCATTAATACTAAACCACCAAAGTCTGATCACCAAATCTAAATTGAAGCATCTCCTTTAAACCTCGATCATTAGTGATCCTTTCCACTCTCGTCATTAACAGCTGTCCCTAAAACTCTTCTCAGACTGCTTGCTTGTTTGACTTGGGAATCTTGGTAGGACTTGACTTATGCCCAGTACCACTGAAAATTAATTGGTAAGTGGGCTGGATTTAAAACTGCATATTATGTACAGTAATAGCAGTAAGAAAATGGGGTCTGAATTTGTAACAAAACAAAATCAACAATTTTTTAGTCTGGTAAAAGTAAAACCACAACAAATGAAGTGAGTGGAAGGATCCATGGCTAAATTTAATGCAGTCACAACAATTTACACACGTGTATTATACCAAGATATCCTTCTAGGTCTCCCCCACACTTGCCTTTCTTTTCTTAACTTCATGCTTTCTTCTTCTTCTTCTTATCTACTTTGGTAGGCTGAGGTGTGGCTATCCCCTCCCCTTCCCCCTCAGGTATGAACACACTTACAGTGAAATCACTTGTCTCTGTGCCATATTTGTTTTTCACCACAAGGCTGTATTTCCCTGAGTCGATTGTGTTGACAGCAGTAATGGTGAATTTGGCATATTTTCCAGATTCAAATTTCAAGATGCAATGGTCATCTCCTACCAGTGATTTTTCATTCTTCAGCCATGTAATCTCTGGAACAGGCTCTCCCCAGACATTACAAGTAAGATTAAGCGCCTGCAGAAAATATACCAAAAGATTAACAAAGAGTAATGAATACTTTTTGCATCTGTGCTGAAGCACAATTCCCTGAAAGTGTTCTCTTAACTTCTTGCTGCTAGAAAATGGATGCACATATGGGGTCTGAATTTGTAACAAAAAAGCAGGGACCTGTGTTCACCGCATTTTCCCCAGGGGGTGCCATGAGTCCCTGCGCATCCAAGATCATTAATATAGTAGCCTGATCTAATATGAAGGGCAAGAATGACTACAACTAATTTAAAAGCTCCATTAGAACCCTTCAATATTTTATTGGCCAATGACCATTACAACCGTTCACTTTATAGTTTTAATACATATTAGAGATCAGTGGCACATGAATATTAGGTCATATAAAAATGAAAGCTTGGAGAACTCTCAGATGTTTTGTTCAGGTTCCCTTAATGATAAATGAACCTCAAAAATAAAGACAGCAAATTTTCTTTCTAAATTTAAATAATGCTTAAGAACTAGATGACCCTGAAGCTCTCTGCATAAAGAACTCATAATAGCAGCCCCGAGCTGCTATTAGCAGGAGAACGCGGGATAAAAATGCACCGAAATAAATAAATAAATTTTAAGTAATGCTGACAGCTTCACCAACAACCTGAGTTGTTTTGCAAACGTTTGTAACATCTCATTTCCTCATTTAACTGAATTCAATACCTTTTCCAGGCTAATTTCTGCCCTCAGATGTTCTCACATAGGGTAAAAACAAATGTGCTGGCATTGCTGCGGCTCCCTGCCCTGCCTATTCCCACCATGGCCACCACTCTCCGGGTCGGTGAGTGACGCGGAACAAGCGTGCCTGCTGTTGGGAGAGCTGTCCCACTGCCCCCCACACCCTGGGTATGGGGGGGGGAGGGGGCAGGAAATGTGGAACAAACATGCGGGTAGCTGGTCCTGCCCTGCTCCCAGTGCCCCAATCCCTGCCACAATGTGCATCCATGGCAGGGATAGGAAAGGGCAAACAGATGTGCAGGCCTGCATTGGCTTGCATTAGCCCAGGTCGACCCTTGGCCCAGGATGCATCTCCTGAGATTTTCCAGGGATGCGTACTGGGCCAGCCACCTACCCACCCCAGGGCGAAATGGGCAAACATCTGGCAGAGTTATTTTTAACCCATACACTTCCCTTTGAAGTTAATAAGAGCTGTGTGGGCATGAGGACAGAATTTGGTCTAAACTGTGAAAAGTATCCTTAACCAGGAAGGCAACCACTAGAGAGACCAGCCTGTCAACTCAGTACTTCTGCAACGTGGCAGGACCATTACATACACCAATAATCTAATTACACACACTGATAATTTAAGCTCTAAAACCTCTCTCTCTCTCTCTCTCTCTCTCTCAGTGCTGTCTCAGAAATAGACACATGGCAAATATGATATTGTGGTGGCATCCATTCTATAGTTAAGGTCTGACTACTGCCCCGTTATAATCATGAAAATTCCGAGACGTATGAAATCAGAACCACACAACCTACCATGACTAGGAAGGGTGACCTGGGGGCCTACTGTTGACAATGCTGCTTCGTGGTCTTTTTTTCCCTTCCGGTCCTGTGCCTGTTCTTCCTATCACCCATGGAGCTCAGAAACCTTGGTGTAGTAGCCACAAAGCTTAGCTACCCACACACTGCTACTGCTGTTAGGGCAGCCTTACTGACAGCTATCTTGCTCCTGAAGCACTATGCAGAGATTGTTTCGTATCTGAATTAAACACAATTAAACTTTGCTTCTTGTTGCTCTGGTGGTAGAACTGGGCATGGGTGACTGCTAGGTATTGTTTGTAAAACAATAACAATAACAATATAGAGTATGACCCCTGAATTGTAGGTTCTCTAACATCTAGATACTATTCCTTTACCTGAAGCCCATGACCTTTCAATATCCTTTTAAAAATTCTACCACCAGAGCTACCTGAGCAACTGCTGGTTGTCCATTTTCAGTCCATTCATGGAGAATAACTTGGCATATTGTTCACATAAAGGTGTGATTTATTGCATATATGAGTTATCTTTGTAAAGCAATAATAATACAGGGCTTCAGGATTTTAGATTCTCTGCTGTCTGCATAATGTTTTTTAAGCTCAAGTGTGTATGTGTATGTGTATGTGTATATGTATATATATATGTGTATGTGTATATGTATATATTCCAATTTCTTTTTCAAAGCTCTGCTATCAGAGCTATGCGAGCAATAGCTAGCTGCCACTTTCTAATTCAGTCATGAAGAAGGGCTTTGCATATTGGCAACATAATACCCACAAATAATATACTCACTACCCTTTTCAGCTCTACCCAGCCCAAGTATTCTCCCAGCCTTATCTGCAGTGTTGCCATGTGTGAACAGCAGGGGCAGCCCCTAAATTGTCTCCTACCCCAGTTTTCCCTAACCTGCAGAGGAAGATGATTGGGGGCCGAAAGACCAAGGTAAAGTGTGGGTGCATGGAGTCTAAGTTATAAGCAAACACAATAGGTGAGACTGCACAACATATTTACTTCTTACATGGCAACAGCCTTGTAGTTTCCATACTTTCAGTGCTTGAGTTTGTTAATGTTCACCTTAACTACTCTGTTAACCATTAATTTATATATATATATAAGAATTCAGACGTAAACAAGTCAAACACGACTGACCTCAATTCAAAAAATTAACTTAGGGTGCTTTTAGACAAGTGTCTCCCCACCCATCACCCACCCATCATGCCTGTTGCAGGGCCGCATTGGCACCCTGTGCAGCTCTGCAATATGCATGATGAGTGGGTGATGGTGTGGGGAGGCACTTGTTTAAAAACACCCTTAGTCCATAAATATTAAGAAACCAAGATAAAATTAAA
This sequence comes from Sphenodon punctatus, assembly GCA_003113815.1. Taxonomy (NCBI): domain Eukaryota; kingdom Metazoa; phylum Chordata; class Lepidosauria; order Sphenodontia; family Sphenodontidae; genus Sphenodon; species Sphenodon punctatus. Next base: position 1,276,357 of record QEPC01014287.1, read on the forward strand.
GTACATATAGTGACACATAGGGATCCCCCAGAAGTGGAGCTGCAGAACAGCTGAGTTCTTATTTTAAGAATGTTGCTTAAGCAAGACTTGTGGCTTAGAACAGAACACATTTAACATGCTCTAAAATTGTGATCCTGTATATTTGCTACCTTTCTCAAGAGATTCAAAACCCTAGTGGCTTCCTCAAGCCCCTCCTCCAAATCACAATACCATGTGATTTGTGGAACCAACCACAAAAACAAAACACCTTGTATTTCAAATACAGTAATGAATATTTGCCACAAATTTTTTACAAGCAATTCCAAGGGCAAAAAAATAAGTTATAAAACCTTGTTGAGTAAATTCGAATAGTTAGTAAATTCAAATAAGTTAAGGAACTCGCACTCTATTAATCAACATTCCACAGGATGAAAAAGAGGCTAAATTAGTAAAGTAAATTGTACTCTGGGAATAACCACACTGCACTGTAACCTTCATTCACAGTCGGAAGCAGGGGATTCCAGACACTTCTCAGAAGTCCAGAGAACCATATCTAATCTTTTCTTCTTTGCTTAGTCTTCCCACCCTGCACAGGTACTACAGCTTTTCTTGGGCCACCGTATAAAGTTAACTTCAACAAAACATTATGGAAAGTAGTTAATTATGTTTAGTTTTTCCTGAACATGAACATCTCAGCCTGGAGTGTTAACCTTAATTATGAATGTCCTTGATGTGCTTCCAGAGAGAGAGTGGTAATATCTAGCTCAGAAGTTTAAACCTTTCCTTTGCCCTATTTATTTGTGCTAGGTTTTGGCAAGAATTGTGGAAGTTCCCTTAAAAGGACAAGTTGCAGGAATCAAGTAAATCAAAATGAATTATATAACCAACACATTTTTTTAAAAAGTGTATCAGATCTTGGTAGAAAAGTCCACAAAGATGAATACTGTAGAGACATGTAATAACTGGAAAAGTAGGGCATATGTGGTGTTTAGACCTCATAACAACCCCTCNTATGAAATCCACAAATTTATTATCCAGACCAAAATCTCAGCCCCGTATAATAGAGATTAAAAAAATCTTCAAATTTTCTGCCATCAAGGCCTCCTCCCAGGCTCTTTTACCCATCCTCCAGTGGAACTTAAGAATTCCACCAATAACTTGATAAGATTTAGTTCTTAGTCTATCAATATGGGGGATCCAACTAAGCGAACTTGAAAAAGTAATGAATAAACCACCTGTGCTTTTTGGAGCCAAACACCAGTACCTTAGCCTTCTGGATATTAATTTCCAGCATAATGGAATTACAATATAGTTTAAATGATCTAATAGTCTTTGTAAGCCAACTCTGGTAGTAGATAGCAAGGCTATAGCGTCAGCATACAGAAGACTCTGTATTTCCAAATCTAATAGCTTTGGGGCATGTACCACTGGATCAGAGAAAAACGTTCAAATCATTAAGAAATAGCAAGAAGAGAATAGGAGCCGACTGGGCATCCCTGTCGTACTCCTTGACCCAATGCAATACGTTTGGAGAGTTCCCCCCCCCCATTCCAACTCGAACTGTAGCTGTACACTGATAGTGGTACTGTCTAAGAAGATTAAGTAATGTCTCATTTAGCCCCATTGACCTTAATTTAGCCCAAAGAAGTGATCTCTCAACAGAATCAAATGCCCCTTTTAAGTCCATAAAGGCAACGTACAGTGGCATTCCTTGGGAAATATATTTTGTAACCAAATAATACAATGTAAAACAATGATCAGATGTTGAATGCCCTTATCTAAAGCCAGCCTGCTCCTCTCCTAGAATTCCTTTCTCTCTCATCCAAACGTCCAGATGGAAATATAAATGCTTCCCATAAATCTTAAGTGGAATATTCATTAAGCTAATAGGTCTATAGCATTCCAACTTGTCTCTCTTCCCCTTTTTAAATATGGGCACAATAATAGAGGATTTCCACTCTAAAGGCCAGATATTAAAGGCGATTATAACATTAAAGAGACAAGTCAGAATCTGGGGCCACCAATCTTCGAGGGAGTTAAAAAGACCTGAACTTAGACCATTAATTCCTGGCGCCTTACTGGGTTTAAGGGATGTAATATTGGGTTTAAGGGATCTGGTCCTCAGAAACCTGGTATGCCTCCGTGTCTTTACACCTATCCTGGTCCTGATTATCTTCCACATTTATAGAATTGCCCAGTTGAGATTGAAACTTAGCATGAAAAAATTCTTCCCAGTCTGAGCTCGTAATGTGGCAATCTGGGCGGTAAACACCCTTTCTTTTACCATTTATCATCTATCAGAAATCTTTGGCATCCTTCCTTATGATCGCATCCTTCCGTTGGTACCACGATGCTAAACGATAACTAAACATTTTCTGCTTAATAAGATTTTTATAAGCTGCTTTACTAGCCTTAAATGCATCCCATAAAGGCTGGGAATCAGAATTCTTTGCCTCTACTAGAACCCTTTTCATTAGCCCTTTAGCCTCCAAGCATTGATTATCAAACCAATTCTTGTGAAAAGATTTATTTGAGCAAGTAACTTGATTGGTCATAATCTGACTCAATTCCTTACTCAAATTATTATATAACTCTACTACATGGATAGGATCATCCGTGTTTAGGAAATCCCTGAGGAAAGGCCAATAACTTGCAAAGGATTTTATTTCATTCAGTAGGTCCTCACTCCAAGGGCGTCTGCTATAGGACCTCTGCTTGTCTTGGGTCTGTAACTTTGGTACAATTCTCATAGGCAGCAGCAGCTTCAGGGGGAGATGATCACTTTTCTACCGTTAAATCACTTCCATTTGTTGGTACTTATTTACTTTATCAGTTTCCACAAGAATGTAGTCCACCGTACTACTTCCATTGTAGGAATAAAATGTTAATGCACCTGGGATATCCCCTGATACTCTGCCATTTAATATCTGAAGACCAGACTCTTGCATAAATAAGATTAAAGCACTGGTCTACCCAATTTCCTTTAGGATCTACCAACTTAGACTCCTGGATCTGATACAAGGTGTCTACTTGATCCTCCACTTTTGAGAGTTGCTGGCCGATTCTGGCATTAAAATCTCCCAACCAGACAAATTCAGCCCCCACATAATTTCTTCTAAGCTCATCCAATTTATGCTCCAAACATTCCTTCCACCAGTCAAACTTCCTACCATGTGACCTAGGGGTGATATAAGCATTGACCAAAATCACTGGGTCACTCCTTTGTACTCTTAAAAATATCACCATCGCTAGCTCTGATTGCATCGAGTTCTGAAATATCTCACCCTCCACAATGTTAGAAACCATAATGGCCAGACCACCCTTGTATCTTCTCATCTTACAATGTTTCCTAGCGGGAGAAACAAAGGCTTTAAAGCCATTAATGACTGGGAATTCACTCATCCAGGTTTCTTGAAATAGAAGAATATGAAAACCATAAATAAAATCTAGCCAATCTGGATCGTTAAATTTGTCTTTGAGTTCAGCAATATTCCATGTTAGTATATCAAGGCCAGCAACATGCTGTACCTTTGATTGTCATCTATAATTAAACCTATCACATGGCTTCAGTTAGGTTGTGTGCAGCTTCCAGGTATACAGGTCTGCCAGCACAATAGAGTCGCGGGTGAAAAGCCTAGAGCATTCTGAGAAGTGATCACTTCCGGATCCTCTCTCCACTCTCACTCTCACTGGTGCGCACATGATGTCTGCCTTAAAAGCTCACAGTTCCATTTCCAAAACAAAGCAGTTATCTCAGTTTTTCCTGGTTGGCAGTACATGCCCAGTGCTTGCTCTTTCCCAGCTGTTACATTCTCTGTAAAGACTTCCACAGGGTTATCATCGTGGGGACCATGATTCAAACTGACCGCCAGGCAGCAACCAGCACCACTACACAATCTCAGTCGTTCTCTGCCTACCAATCCTCCCACCAGTGCCGGATTCCCTGGACTAAGGAAGAGACCAAGGCATTCATCGCTCTATGGGGGGAGCAAAGGGTCCAGTATGCCCTGATGAAGTACTACAGGAACAAGGCAGTGTTCCAGGAAATCTCAGCACAAATTGCACTGCAGAGCTATAACTGGAACATTTATTTATTAAAACATTTCTATCCCGCCCCTCTCACTCAAAGGTGACTTGGAGCAGCTTGCAACCAATAAAACAACAACAGTATAAAAATAAATAAATACAAAGATAAATTCAAAAAAGTATAAAATCATAACAGCATAAAATCAAGGTGATCTGTACAAAAACCAACCCCGCCCCCCTAACTCATCCGACTTTCCTCCCCCCCGACAAACACCTGATGGAAGAGCCAGGTCTTACAGCTTTGTTGGAAGATGAGGACACGAACCAGTAATGGCAGTGAGTCAAAGACTTGAGGAGTGGGTACAAGATCCAGGACAACAACTTCATCTCTGGCCGCACGATGCAAACATCACCGTATTATGAGCTCCTTGATCAATTCTTTTCTGTAGATGAAGCCATGGTTGCATTCTGCTTGTATGGCTGCGCCTTCACAAGGGACCAGAAGTGAGTGGATATGACTCCCCCACTGCCTGCTCTCACTACAACCGCTCCCTCTCCCACTATGGAAGCCGAAACCACTGTTGAACATTCCTCCATCCCTGTCCCCACACCAAAGTCAGCATGGGTCAATGTGGACACAGATACCATGACTCTCGCAGTGTATTCCCTCAAGCTCAAGAGCTAGCCCTTGTTCGAGGAGCCACCAGATGTTCCAGTTGAGGGCACAGAGGACACAGGTACCACCTTTGTAGAGGCGGCAGTGGACATGTAAGCGAATGATAAGTTAATGCACCGGGGGGTTACACAGCTGCATGATAAAAGCTTCTGTTTATTGTTATCTAATTATGTTTTTTTAATTCTTTACTGTGTTGAGAGGTGGCCAGGAAAAAGCAGAGGAGCAGCAGGAAACTCACCGGGAAACAGCTCCACAGGATGGGAATGGTAAGCACAGGAAGTGGGTTGGGAAAGCACCATGGCAAGCCCAACATCTGGTAGGGAGAGGGAAGACACCATGGCAGGTCAGTGGGCTGGTGTGGGGATGAAAGCCAAAATGGTGACAGGGGAGGGAGAGGAAGCCAAAATGGCAGCCAGGGTGGTGGTGGCAGCAGCACGAATGGTGGTGGTTGATTACTGTATGTTCTTCACTCCTCTACAGCGATAGTGGGAGAACTGTGCGGTGCTGGGATCCTATCACAGCAGCACCCCATCTGAGCAGCTGCATAGACCAGGTACTTGTTCCTGCTTCCCTTCAGGTGGATGAAGGGCTGAAAATTGGGTGGGTGGGGGCCTGAAATACCAGGACAGGAAGGCAAGTGGGGCCATTTCAACTAATGGATTTCCAGAGCTGGAAATCAGTTCTGGGTATAATTGATCTCCAGTGCTGCTTTAATAGCCCAAATGCTCTCTCCACAACTGAGTGGATGGCACTGAGCTGCCAGTTAAAGTACCTTTGCTCTGGGCAGTGTTGTATGCCTTCATGAGTCAGAGCTTCAGTGGGTAGGCAGGGTTTCCAAGAACAATAGGCCTCATGAGCAGCACACCCTCACTGCATGTTTCAGTGAAGGGTCCAAAGTCTCTGGTGTGCATACAGCCAAAGAAGAGGGACTGATGGAAGATGCAGGCATTGTGGTTCTTCCTGGACCAGCCAGCCAGCACATCCATGAACCAGGCATAGGCCCAGTATGGCCTGGAAAACCACAGAGAAAAACACCTTGCAGTTCAGGTTGTTGTTCTTGCTATGGAGTGGGCAGATGATAGTGATATGGCACCCATCGATCTCCCCTATACAGTGCCTCTTGCAAAAGACCTCCATTACCTCCATGAAGTCAGCCAACTGCACCACCCGGTCCAGCAGCACTTCACACTCGTTATGCAACCACAAATATGATGCCCACCATGGCGGTTTTGACACCAAATTTCTAGGTGACAGTGTAGCAGAAGTCTGGAGTCACGAGCTTCCAGATGGTAATGGCAACACACTTCTCCACAGGAATGGGAGAGCGCATCACCATGCTCTGCTTCTCCAGCCATGGCCTGAGAATCTTGGTTATCTGCAGGATGAGGTGACAGGACATCCTGAAGTTTGCAATCCACTCAGAACAGAGGATCCACTCCCCAAAAGGAGAGCATGTTTCCCACCAGTCTGTGCTTTTCTCCTTCCCCAAAACCAGCCTCTCAGTGCGTACAGCCCTGTGCATAGCATCAGTGATTGAAGCCACTTCTCCCAAGAGGTAGCTTTCTGTGCACATCAGCTGTCTTGCATGACTTCAGTCCTCGCCCGTGCAGTCCGTTGTCACCGGAGGTAGGCAAGGGCCTGGTGCTGAAGCAGGAGCTGCCTCCGCAGTGTGATGCACCCCACCGTCGGAGCCAGAGATAAAGTGAGAGCCTTTCTGTGCCCTGACATCATATTGTTCCAATAACAGCAGTAGGCTTGGATCGGTTTGTTTACTTGAAGGTTCTGCTCAGCAGCAAAAAGAAAGACCTAGAGCATGATCATGAACACAAGGAAGGTCTGTGCATGCATCTCCATGGCGGTGGTTCTGGCATCCGTGAACTCTGCAGACCATGCAGCAAATGTTTTGAACAGCTTAAAGAGCTGGGTGGCTGTCCAGATAGGCATCTCAGGTGAGTAGCTGTTGGCCACTATTGGTCATGACCCATGTCCTTAGAGGACTGACTGTGCATCAAGCATGAGCTGCTATTGGTTAAAACCATTTTTGCAAAGCTTATGGTGTGTGTGTGTGTGTGTTGCTGCACCTGCACTCCCAATGTAGGTGGCTATTCAACTGCATCGACATTTTTGTCACAAGCACGTCAGTACACGTCAGCTCATCTAAAAATCTTACAGATGTTAGCACCACAGAAGCATGATTTTTTTAAAAATTGGGATGGGAGGCAACCACTGCATGTTAAGAAAAGGGGAGGTGGGGGGAGCTGCAAGGCAGTGAAGGTCACTGTTCTCAGAAAGTATGTGGGAGCAGGGACACTATTGCCCATTGTTCTAAATTTACTCAGAATGTTTTATCTTTTCAAAGTAAATTTTTGCTTGCAATGAGCACGAGCAGTCATAATGCCACAGAAAGTTACTGCTGCTGGTTATTTTCCCAGGATAGGAGAATGGATTGGGGAGGAGGATGGGGACAGGCTAGGATTTCTGGGCCAGAGAAATTGGGAGACTATAAATACACTGGCCTTTGCTGATATTTGGGTGAGCCCTGTTGTACAGAGAGAACTGTCAGACCCATTTTCTGAGGCAGCTTATGTGCTCATAGGGTGGCACACGCACATAATGAGGTTCTATGAATGTATGATGGGAGTGCAGACACTGTGCAACCCCTGTTGCAGTTCCAAGTTTAGCAGAATTGACAAGTGGGAGCCCCGGCCGAGATATGAGAGTGGAATTCAACCAAGATTGTGACTTTTTTGACATTTGTGCACTTTTCTTGATGTTTTCTCATCACTGCCCTGATGACAGTAAGAGGATACCTGCAAGGCTACCAAGAGTGCCTCCATTGGATGGCAGAGATAAACAAGTGATTCAGGGTGCAGGGAATGTGAACTGGCTGAAGGAGAGCTGGTTGCCCTATATGAAGTCTGACACTCAGAGAAGCAGGGATGTTTCCCGCCCCCATTGTATGGTAATGCATGTGAGTGGAGGATGCACAGACCAAACCCAGACTCCAGCAGGCTATATTGTCCCATTTTTAACACCCAAAGACTGCTATCAAGGGTGTAGCTACAATAGGGACAGGCAGTGCAACTGCACCACAGCCCACAAGCTTGGGGGCTCCAAAATCCTTGGTGCAGCTGCATCCCCTGATACTGGGAGAAGGGTTGGAGGGACTCCCTTCTGTCTTCTGTACCAGCGTCCATTCCAATCTACCTATGCTCCCGATTGCTATTTTCTCCTTTTTGACTTCTTCCCACCCCTCACCCCGTCAGTTGACACTGATCTATTTACAAGATCAGGGGTGCAAGCTTAAGAGCACTTGTACTGGCAGTTCTCCGCTTAAGTGTTTTTAAAACTATAATATGGTCCCTGAACAAATTGCCTAGTGATTCTAGATACTCAGGTCAAGCCACCTCAAAGGGTATTTTTGGAAACACAAACCCACCTTCTAAAAATCTGGCCCTTTTAGGGCATTTTAGGTTACAGAACCAAAACTTGGGGCACATTTGAAAATCTAGGTCATGATATGTACCATTCAGTTTATGTACTGTGTCAGAGAAAATATTCTGTATGGATTTTTAAGTATATAATATCAGCCACATTTTTCTTCTTTGAAATGGATGTATACAAATGACAGATTTCTTACCGTCTTTATTTTATCGTTTGCTAAGAATCCGTGTAGCAGGAGTTTTTTTCCTTTTATTTGGGATTTCTTTATCTAGACCATGCCCCTGTGTGCCAGTGACAGTCTGTCCCATCTGAGGAGTCACAATCAACTACAGCAAAGCAAGAATGAACAGATACATCAGGATTTCTGTTTCAAATAGTGATGTTGGAACTAGCCATAAGCAGCCCATTTAAAAGTGGATATTGGCCTAAATTCAGGTTCCACATACACAATTCTTATTGAAGTAAATAGGCACAGAATTTGTCCCACTAGTTAATAGTTAATTCACCTAATTAATGTTGGCCATTCATTACATCTTTCATAATGAGAATACTGTCTGTAGTCACAGCAAACGTGCAGAGGCATTTGTTTCATTCATGGAGGTGAAACAAAACTCAGCAAGAAAGATTGTTACATTGAAAATAAATTTGCCATAAGTGAGAAGAAATAAAGTACTGTTAATTTACACTCCAATATGATCTGTCTGTATTCTAGCTACTTCTGTGAAATCTGATGGATTTCATTGAGAATATATGGGTATAAACCAGGGCTGAATTTGGTCAAGTGTGCTTTATAACAATTAAGTTTACGTGCTGGGGACAAAATGTAATATCTTATTANAAAAGTGTATCAGATCTTGGTAGAAAAGTCCACAAAGATGAATACTGTAGAGACATGTAATAACTGGAAAAGTAGGGCATATGTGGTGTTTAGACCTCATAACAACCCCTCCATACAGGGGTAAGTTTGGAATTACATTTCTTTTCTACCCATTTAACTCTTTCTGAATCAGAAAAATCTAACATAAGTACATAAGCAGTGCCATAATGAGTCAGGCCAATGGTCCATTGAGCCCAGCATCCTGTCTCTGACAGTGACCAATCTCGGTTCCTTGGGAGAAATACTCAGCAGGTCCCAATGGGCGATCTATTCCTTGTTGTTGCCTCACTCCCAGCTCCCAACAGTAAGGCCACTTGCCCACGTTACGGCGGCCAGTGATTCTGCTGGTGGGGGAATCTCCTGACCAGGAAACTTACACCGAGCTCTGCATGTGGTCACGGAGCTAAAAGTGTCATCAGCTGTGTCCAGTGGCGTTTTTCCCTACAAATGTCAGGGCTGGATTTTGAGCCATGACATTCTTAGGGAAAAAAACGCTTGGCGCAGCTGATGATGCTCTTAGCTCCGCGTCCACATGCAGAGCTCGGTGTAAGTTTCCTGGCCGGGAGATTCCCTGCCTGCTGTAATGTGGGCAAGTGGCCTAAGAAGTTTCATCTTCTAAACCTACTTGGCTAATAGCCATTAATGGACTTACTCTCCAAGAACTTATCGAAATGTGAGTGTGAAGAAGGCTGAAGAGAGGGATATTATTAGTCTTATTTGGAGTCAGGATAAGATCAGTGTGTTGGGGAGGTGACGGAAATTGTCCTATGGAGCTCACGCTCTCTCTTCTTGCCTCACCTTTGGTGAAACAAGGGTTGGCGTGGATAAGAAATAAAAGAAAAAACAATATTTTCCTAATAATTGAAGTATTTTTCTATGCTGAGGCTTACTGCAGAGGATTACCAGAGAATATCAAGAGAAAAGTGCCAAGGAACTAAGAAGGGATAAAGTAAAGGGGTGTGGTGAGGTGGGAGAGCCCATTCCAGGAACAACACTTTGATAAGTCAGAAGAAAGGAGTCCTGCATCAGCAGATGTTAGCAAATGACTGTATATTTTAACCATGTTCTCTCAGAGTACTTTGTAATTAGACATAGTTTTTACTTTGGGGCAGCTATATGCTTGATCAAGGAATTATGTGGTGAAATCCTATGGCCTGCTGTGCAGGAGGCCAGACCAGATGTCCATAACCATCCCTTTTTTACCTCCAAAGTCAGCCATTTTAATATCTTTTGGAGGGAAGTTGTCTGGCTGTGCGTGGTCTGCTTTTAAAAAGTCCTAATCAAATTTGCTGTTAAGAAGTCCTAACTTACAAATTTTGCATATGCTTGCTTTCGACTTGTTTGCTTCTAAGGCACCTTATCTACATATGTGTTTGCAGGGAACTATGCATACCTATAACATTATAAAATATATTCATCATTGCTAAGAATATTGGTCTAGATCCTGAGATCTTTACATAAGTATACAAAACCAACACTCCTAGGTCATTCTCCCTCTACAGAGAACTATTCTGCAGTTAGGCTCTACAAGATGAGAGGGGGGAAATGGAAACTCCATTTAGATGGCTGCTGGAGCTGTTGAACAGCTAGTGCTTTGAACCGGAGCTTTTGGGAGAAAACCCATAAGATGCCAGGGTTTTTCACGCCAGATCCATGTTCCTATATTCCAAATTATTCAATATTTTTATAGAAAATCTGTCTAGAAGGCAAAACTTCCATTGACTGAAATGGGTGTTTCAGCTTTACTATTATTAGGCACCTGGTGCTGAACAGTCATTATTAGAGACAGGTCCTTGCTGCCCTGAGGGGACTGTGATCTAGGATAGCCAAGGGGGAGAGCAACATGGGGAGAGAAAGGTATACATCTGTGAAGCTGAGAAGTTGCCAATTCACATGCTTAGCTAGTTAAAAAGGAAGGAGGAGGGAGATCCTGGATGTTAAAACAGGATAAAGAGAAGCATCAGTGAGCAATCTATAATAAATAATGGGAGCGGGAGTTGGGGGGGTTGTTTTAAATTTTGATTCTGATTTTGAAGACCTTTAGATATATTTTAAACATTGATACTGTATTTTATATTTTATTTTATATTGTATGGTTTTAGTGACTTTATTGTAAGCTGCCCTGAGCTGCCAGAGACAGGGGGGGAGCAGGTTAAAAATGCCAGAATAAATAAATTAAATAAAATCTATGGGGGTTAGAAGCTAGGGAAAACCTGATGGAAGAGGTAGGTTTTTAGGTTGGGAGAGGGCAGAGCCTCTATGTTCAGAGAGGGCGTTCCAGGCATAGGGGGCAGCACAGTTCAGGAAGCAAGACACTCTGGGCCAGGTGACGGTGATGGCAGAAAGGTTCCTGGGTGATGATGTAGCAGGAAATAAGGCCAGAAGGCTAGGGAGGAACAAAGCCAGAAAGAGCCTTGATGGGGAGGTCAGGGAGCTTGTGTTGGACGTGAAGAGAGAGAAGGTGCTAGTGGATGGAGCAGAGGAGGAACTGAACATGACTAAGAAAAGCTCATATCTACAGGCAGCTGCTTGTGGGATGCTGCAAGGGATGGGGGATCAGAGATGCTCCAGTGACACTGCAACACTTGACATATCACCTCTAACTCTCTGGGTTTTAATGATGATCTTGTTATTTTTGTGCTTGTAACATCTTGACTCGTGCTGAAGCTGACCAATTGCAGCATAGATAGTTTTTGAAGGACTATGCCATGGCTGTGATGGCAGTGAAGAAAGTTTTCTTCTCTGCTATCATAGTGTCTACAAAGCCTCGTCAGGTGGAGCAGTTCTGGGTGGTACAGCCTGGTTAATTCAACCTGTCTCCGCCAGGAAATGGAGTCATCCAATGCCCACTGACATTTTTATTAATTACTTTGCAGACAAAAATCACTCATTCACCACTACTTGGGCACTGGCATTTCAACTGCAAAATCAGAGTTTGGAGTTATGAAAGCTCAGTCCTCTCCTGTTTATTTGGATCTGTTTCAATTGGTATCACCCACTGATGCGAGGGTGGTGCTTGGGGTGATGAGGGCAACTGGTTGTGAATTAGATCCTTGTCCATCCTGGCTGGTGAAAGCCAGCTAGGAGACATTGGGGCCATTGTTGGCTGGGGTTGTCAACACCTCCCTAAGGGAGGGGCGGGTGTCAGACACTCTTAAAACTACGGTGGTCCGGCCCCTGCTTAAGAAAACATCTTTGGACAATGACTCCCCAGGCAGCTATCGGCCTGTCTCTAACGTTCCCTTTTTAGGGAAGGTTATTGAACAGGTGGTTGCCCGACAGCTCCAGGCTCATCTTGATGTAATCGATTCCTGGATCCGTTTCAGTCAGGTTTTTGTACTGGATATGGCATAGAGACTGCGCTTGTGGCTTTGGTTGATGACCTGCGCCTTGAGATGGACAGGGGTAATTCTACCTTTGTTGATCTTCTTAGATCTTTCAGTGGCCTTTGATACAGTTGATAATGAGATGTTGTTGATGCAACTTTTGGACAGGGGTGTGCAGGACTGCTCTTGGGTGGTTCACTCTTTCCTGTCAGGGAGGTCCCAGTGGGTGGTGATGGGAGATTGCTCATCGTCCCCATGGGGTCTCCTCTGTGGTGTCCTGGAGGGTTCTATTCTGTCTCCCCTCTTGTTCAGCATGTATCTGAAGCCGCTGGGTAAGGTCATTTGGAGGTTTGGGGTGAGGTGTCATCAATATACTGACAACACCCAACTCTACATCTCTTTTTCTTCTGTCCTAGGTCCTGTAGTCTCAGTGCTTACCCAATGCTTGGCTGCTGTTGAGGACTGGATGAGGGTTGGCCAGACTTATGACTTGAAGGGGATTGGGGCTCTTGTTATTTATGGTGTCTGGTCCCTGTCTCTTATACACATCTAGATGTGTATAAGAGACAGGGTTGCAGCAGTGGCCAGAAGTAAATTTCACCAACTCCAACTGGTGAGGAGGCTGCAGCCTTTTCTCTCTGATTTGGATATGGCCACTGTCATCTATGCCTTCCTCACCTTGAGGCTAGATTACTGCAATGTGCTCTACGTGGGGCTGCCCTTGTTGACTGTTCGGAAGCTGCAGCTGGTGCAAAATGTAGCAGCTCAACTCGAGTCACCGGGAGCACATTTTGCTGGTGCTCCAAAGTCCGCACTGGTTACTGGCTGCCTGTAGCTTTCCAGGCACAATTCAAGGTGCTGGTTTTGACCTTTAAAGTCCTAAACAGTCTTGGTCCCATTTGTCTGAAAGACCGACTGTCCTACCATGTACCATAGTGGCTCCTATGGTTGGCCAGAAGCACCCTCTTGCAGGTTCCATCTGTTACCCTTGTCCACTGTGTGCGTTCTCAGTTGCTGCCCCGGGTGTGTGGAACTCCCTTCCCCAGAAGGTTTGCTTGAACACGAGCCTAAGCATCTTCTGGTGTAAACCTTTTTTATTTGTAAAGGCATTTGGTGGGCGGGGATAGGAGTTAGATGGGTTTGTGGGTAGGATTGTGCAGATGGTGGGAATTTTGAGGGGAGGGTGAGAGGTTTTGTTGTTTACATTTTATTGAAGTTTTATTTTTTAAATTTTATTACTGTTTGATTGTGAGCCACCCTGAGCCTTTGTGGGAAGGCCAGCAGATAAGTCTAAATAAAATTTTTAAAAATAGCTTTTAATGTTTTTATGGGACATGGAAGGAAAGAGGTAGGTGGAAGCAGTAGGATGGGGTTGGGTATGCTGTGACCACCACCACCACCCCTTGTGAACGAGGAGGGTACAAACATGGGGGGAATTGGCAGGTGGTATGTTGAGCAGTGGGGTGGGGACTCCGTTGGGTGAGAGGCAGGGGAGTGGATGTGAATGATAAGGGATGATGAGAATTATTTTATTACTTGAGCCTTATTGTACTGTGGGTTTGTAGGAAGTGAAGTTCATGGGGTATAAGGGGTTAAAGCTTATTTGTATTTTGTTATTAACTAGTTGTAAACCACCTTGAGTCCTTCTGGAAAAGGGCAGGATGCAATTTCAAAGTAATAATTATAACAATAAATAGAAATGGACTAGACATCAACATTTGGCCCTAGCCCATATGTAACTCAGTAGAACTCACCTGTTAACGCTAATCTTCACCTGATGTTCTGTGACTGGATATCAAGGCTACATTTACACAAGATACTAAATTGCAGAAAGCCTTTCCCCCCACTTTTTAAAAAAAGAAAACATGCAAAAGGACTAGGTCACAAGTTGCAGTATGTGTAATGCACATCTAGTCCAACAAATTTAACACAAAAACTAGGTTTAACAATCATGCTAACTCCATCACACACATTTTCCATAATGTGTAAAGAGTCTAATCCTGCTCTCAGTCTGTCTGTTCAATAGAGTCAGTGCAGAGCCATGTAGCATTTTGGGATGTCGAGCAGCGTCCATGGCAGTAGGGGGTTATTTTTAAAACGGAGAAGAGAATATAGGAGCATTTAAAAAGCAAGATTACAATCTCACATAGGAAACTGAAGAGGCAAGAATGCAGCCATAGACTTTTCAGATTACATTACAGGACTGCAAAGTGTTTGTGCGTATCACTTCCAGCTCCTTTTGCCATCTAGAACAATATTTTAATAGTATTTGGTAAACATGATTCATATAATCCAATCATGAGGCAGAATCCAGTACAAAAAAGTAAATAGCATTATATTTATGCTTTTAAATTTGCATATACCTGGACAGTCAAAGCTAAAAATGGTGAATTGCTTACCCTGTCCTATAGTTATGCTGAGTTTGTATGTCATATATATCCTGTGATCGAGACACAAGGCTGTTTGCAAATATTAAATTCACTGTTACCAAGATGTATATTTTTTAAGACTACAGATGATGGTGTGATGTGTACAAATTTATCCAACATGAAGGTCTCATAGGTGAGTGCTCTTCTCTCTCCAGGGATATATGCAAAAACTGTAGACAAATCACTACTCTGACCCAAACAGGTACCATTTCCTAAATAGATACAGCTGTCTGTCAAGCAGACAATACATAATTCTTTTCTGAATAATATGTAGCTAAAAAAGGAATTGAATATTCATTGTATATAATCAACAAAAATACCCACATTATTTTTTCCACATATGTAATTTATACAATTACACAATACCTCAGCAGTTAGAAACAAACAATGCTTTTACATTAATTTATTTCTTATGTTTCTAATTTTTGCATAGAAGAATAGCTGTCTGTCTGCAATCTTGAATGCCAAAAGTCAGGATTTGAGTGAATTTTTATCATTAATTTATAGAATGTTGAGAACAGTTTCATTATGCGAGTACTGGAATACCCAGAATGATACTAACTAAGTTATGCAACAATAAGGATAGATTGTGTATGAGGATGATGCAGGGAGAGATGGACAAGAGCTTTTGCCTATCGTGCCCAAGAACCTACCCCAAGTCATATGCCCTTGGCTCATGACAACCAGGAGACTCTAGTAAAAATTACTGCACTAGCCATTCCATAGGAATGAGGTGAGGTGAGACTAGCAGAGGTGGGAAAGCATGTTGCTTGCAACAGCTACTG
Source organism: Sphenodon punctatus (assembly GCA_003113815.1). Classification (NCBI taxonomy): domain Eukaryota; kingdom Metazoa; phylum Chordata; class Lepidosauria; order Sphenodontia; family Sphenodontidae; genus Sphenodon; species Sphenodon punctatus. The sequence continues at coordinate 1,291,899 of QEPC01014287.1, forward strand.
CTCTATGTGTCTCCTTAATGCTCACAGAGGCAGATATGATATACAGAGCATGTCCTGAGCTTACAATGCAGGATGTAGTTTAAAGGCATAACCGAGCTCATAGGTGTGCAACACACATGGATACATGCAGCAATTATACAAAATCATCCAACAGTTGGCCAAGTTCTCTTATAAAGATGTTACCTTTCTCACAATCTTCCCAGTCACTTCCTCCCCTGACCAACACTTCCCACAGGTCCAACTAGGTGACAAAAAGTGTGTCTACTCTGCTTGATCTAATGAAAGTATCCAGAGCCCACTAATGAAGTACAGCTGGCATCTGAACTTGGAAAATAACAAGGGCAGCTGCCTGGTTGCCAGGGCCAAGGGAAAAGTCTCTAAGGAAGCAGAATAACACATTCAGTTGTTAGCAGTTGGGATGTAACCCAAACTACGGTTTCTTTGCTTGGTTTCTTGTTTATGAAAAATTGTTCTCTAACCGGAAAACAGGTTTTTGGACAGAGACTTTTCTCTTGTTTCTGGACCCAAGCTACATAATTCTGTACAAATGCTGTACTTCCATTTGACTGAACAATTTGTAGAGAAATAGAACCTTTACAGTTCTCCTGAACAAAAACATGCTTCTCAGACCAGTAGCTGTTGGGGCATGGATGTTCTCTTGGAGTGCTGTGAATTTTTCACTAATATTCACTAACCACAAGTGTCCTGGTAGTCTTGGGCAATGAGTGGGATAGAAAGCCATAATACTGTGTATTATTACCCTCCTAGGTTTAAAGTAATTTCGAGGACCAGCCCTTCCTTTCAGTCACCCTGATTCCCTTCAGAAAGTCCTTATCCAGCCTTTTCTAGCCAAAGAAATTAATAAAAATTTCTTTTCAGAGTTCTTCATGGTGTCAAAGTCCAAACAAATTAACAACTGTAGTTGGTCCAATGAAAGATACCACTTTACTTCTTTGTTTCTATTGCCTATATTTGGGACCGACATGACAAACCCTACTTTCTCTACACATCTTTTCCCTGGGCTCTTTCAACAAGTAAACAAATCCTTCCCCTTCAGCAAGGTCCCTCTAAATATGCAAAACTCTCCTCTACTTTGTGAGGAGGAAAGCAATCAAGCATACAACCCCATCTCTGGATCTTTCTTCTCTTGTGAGCTTCTGGTTCCTTTTCTACATTATTGGGCGTGATGATCTCTTACTGCTAGTTTCTGAGAGTGATTGTTTCAGCAGCTCTCCCATTTAGGAAAATGCAATAGGATGGCCCTGGTCTGCAAGTCCTTTCAGGATCCAGCCCCCAAATAGTATTCCAAGGCAGCACTTCTCAGCAAAGTATGCGTTATTTACAAGAGCTCAAGTCTGTTACTCCATCTTATATCACGCGCGCACACACAGTACAAATATCTCCAATCCCACATCTGTGTGAGCACCTGATGATGCAAGTTCTTGCATAAGGACTTTGGACAGCTGTTAGTGCAGATCCCCTGGCCTGGCTTCTTGCCAGCCACTTCTACTCCTGCCAGAGACCACTTCTCTTGACCACCTTAAGGCTGGGGCTGGCTCCTTGGCCCCTTAGACGAACTTCAGCCCGAGGCAGAACCCTTCAACTTCTTTTGCCTCTCCCTGGTGCGCTAGCATTGTGAGCGTCTAGCTCAGACCAGTTTCTTATGTTAATGGGGAGACAGGGAAACTTCGATGAATGCAATTGTGGCTCTGTTCTCATGGGAGTTAATGCATATGGGAAAGCACTAGTCTGCATTTATCCTGCAAGAATACCCACCATTGTAAAAGCTACGTTGGGGGATCTGATCATGCGCGAGTGTTCTTGTGTGATAAAAGCAGAAATGCACATTCCCACATGCATAAATGCATGTGAAAATAGAGCCACAATTGCATTCATGGAAGTTTCCCTGCCTCCCCGGTAATGTGTGAAAGTGGCCTCAGCCCTTTTATACTAGGTACTCCTAGCTGGTTTGCAGAGCCACACCCAGCCGGAGCCACTCAGCTGCCCAATTGGATTGCCTACCAGCAACCCTTTAAAGGGCAGATGATGCCTCCATGTGCTGCAGCAGGTAGGTGGAGCTCCTTGTGGGCACTTGCTAAGCCCCCCTGTGGACCTGGGCCTGCAAGGACTCAATGCACCCCCATTAGAGAACAAGTACCTTATTAACAGCCTGTCCTATAGCTACATCCCTGCCAAGACTTACCACTCTGGCCCTAACTGGAAAGCACTTATTCTGATCTTCTATATACTGCCAATCTGCCTTTCAATCTCTCTAAGTACACTTGCTTCTGAAATCTCAGACTTATCTGCACTGTTTTATTTCTTCAGTTACGGCAGAGCACCCAGAGTTGAGATAAACACCTTTTCAGCCATATATATTAGAATCTTATTTCAGAGAAAAAGCAAATTATTTCAGTTGAAAACAGATGAATGCATAATTTACTCACTATCTCCATGTCCCCTTCCCAAATGTACTGATACTGCAAGAGTTATCTGTGGGACTGTCAAATTACTACAGAAGTATAATTTCTTATGTGGTAGATATTTTTCTCTAAAATATTTCTTTCCGGGCAGATGCCAGTTGGCACTGGCAAACTGCATCTCCTGTTCTGAGGAAGTCCCAAGACCTTAGGATCAAACCTTTATTCAACTCCCAGTAAAAAGCTTCTGTCCCACTTTTACTTATTGCCTGATAACCACTAACACAGAGATGTATGCATCCAAAAGCACAAGAAAGTTTCCCTTTATGAACATATAAAAATTATGTTCTTGATTTGGTCCTTTTTTGATACGACGTGAGGAGTAGAGATATCACATAGGATCTCCAGAGTGACTACATAGTATATATGGTATGTGTAGTAATGAAGAATAGCTACTACATGGCAGGAACTCTTAAGGTACCATGGGACAGTGAATGGTATTGGGTAACTGGTACAGGATTACCACATAGGGTTCAACCAAATGAGACTCCATGGGAAGGCTACCACACTTTGGGTAGCCTTATCCCACTCTGGGCAGCCAGGCCATGCGATGCAGTGCATCACGTAGCCAGTGGCCACCAGATATTCCCCCTGCTCCAGGGTGGGGTGAGCAGCTGGCTGCTATGTGATGCATCCTTGGAAAAAGTCCCAGGACACATCGCATAGCAGCCTTACCCCAAATGGAGTAAGACTGTCCAAGGCAGAGCAACTTGTGTGGCCGAGATGCATCTGCCCTGCTGTGTGGCAAGCTCTGCTACAGGGCTAGCGGTGGACACTGTCACCTGTCGGGTGTGGCTACTGGCTACATCATGGCCAGGGGCGGTATCTTGCTTGGGCCAGGGGAGACCGGTGGGGCAAGGCTGAGCGTCCACTCGTATGGCCGGTATCATGATCCGCCCAGGCCATGGCAGGAACTCCAACAGCAGCCAGCTGCCCTGTGGGTAGGGGAGGTAACGGGTCTGCCCAGCTCCCTACACTTGCCCTGAGTGTGGCGGCACTGCTTGCCCACCACAGGGATCAGGGCCCTTCGCGGCCCGCGTGGCTGCACCCATAATGGTTGAAGCCACTTGAGACATTATCTCACTTTGGGCAATGTTAACACGATGCAGTGGCTTGTATGGCTAGTGGCCGCCAGATGTTCACCTTTGGGGCAGGGTGGGCAGCCAGCTAACACGCAATGCGTCCTCCAAAAAAAGCTGGAGACACTGTATGCTAGTGTTGCCCAAAGTAGAATAACACTGACCAAAGTGAGTTAATGGGCTGCCTCCCCAGGCTGTATGGCTGGCCTGTGCAGCCCTGCTGCAAGGCAGGGTCTGAGGATCAGGGCCAGAGAAGCGTGCTCCTCCCACCTGCCTAACAGCTGATTGTGGGGGAGGAGGACCTGAGAGGAGCGTGTGACCCTCCACTCCCCCCCCACAGCTGCCTAGTGACAGTGGGCCCAATCCTGCACTGCAGCATGAGTCCAGGCATCCAGCCCTGTGTGGCCAAGCTCCTTGGTCCACCCTGGGACGTGGAGGGTCTGGTGATGGCCAGGGGGGCAGATCTTGTAGCAAGCTCTCCACGCCACCCCAAAGTGTGGCAGCTGTGTTTGCCCTCCCCATGGCGGACAGGGGATCAGGCCCGCCCTTTCTTGTGTGGCTGTATCCAATATTGTCACATCTGAATCATCTGTGGCAAGCCCTTACCCACAAGCCTCCAGGGACAATTTACACCCTACATGCTCTCCAAGTACTCCAAATTATAGAATAATGTTTGAATGCTTTAAGTAAGGGGTAAAGAGGAGTAGGCTACTACATGGTAGCTAGTACATACTATAGTAGATACTATACATCTGAAACCATCACTTCTGAACAGGGCCTTTGAGTTTCCTTTGTGCGATTCCCCTCATGAATATCCTCCACATTTTAAATGGGAAATAAAACTTCAGAGCATTCAAGTTATTTCAGACTAGGGTTGCCACTTTCAGTCGTTTTTTACCAGACACTTCCGTTTTGACCTATGGGAGTGTCAGGTAAAAAACCACCACAGGTGGCAACCCTATTTCAGACCTACCCCACAGTAGCAAACAAGATTTATTTATTTCCTGGGGGGTAGGGGTGGGGTATGCTTTTTGGGAGATGGGATAGGAAACAGGTTTTTTGTTTCACTTCAATGTTACCATCTCCAGCGATGCCTGGTGCGATGCCTGGAGGTGGGGGGAGGGAGGACTAACCAACTTAAAAACAGAGTGACTGGCTGTCTTTAGAGGAGGAAGCAGCAAGCTTTACTCAATATCCTATTACATGGTGAAGCATTATAATGGTGCATACGAAGTATGAATTTTTAAAGATACAGTTGTGTATGTGTTTTCCAAGAAGCACATTCTAAAGTTGTCGTCCCTCCTGGCACTGCCACCATACTTTTATTTTCTGCTTAAAAAGCAAAGCTGCCCTAAATACTTAAGCCCATCTGTCCAGGACATTCAAATTATGTTCTGAAGACAAAGAATAAATAAATGCTGCTGCTACCTTTTCAGATAGAATTTTTTTAAAATAATTCTGATATTTTCCCTTTTGCTCAGCTACTGTATAAAGTTCCCCTTAATTTACTGTACCTTGCCTTCCTGGATGGTGACAACATCGGGCAGACCTCCAAGTACCCGGGCACGATCTGAAAATATATGAGCAAAGTTTCCTTTAATGTCTGCAAAATCAACTTTGTCCCAGATTTTGTTTCCCTTCTAGCACTTTTCTTTTATCTTATTTTTGTACAAGCTGTCCCTGGTACATGCAAGCTGAGAGAGTTACTTAGTATTCCTGGCACATACTGCTTGTTGTTAAAATAATGCTAAATCTGCAAAAAGACAGATGTGTGTCAATCAGTGGTGGATCCAATGAAGTTGGGCCCCCCTCCTAACAAAAGAATTTTTGATGGACACACATTCTTGTCCATTAGAAAAAGGGAAATGTTACCGTAATTAGTTTTTGATATTCAATTAAACAAACATTCCCCTTCAGAGGGCAGGGGAGTACACTGTAGGCTCTGTGAATGTTAAATGTTATTATTTTGGTTTAATCATGAGCTCCCTCCTGTATTATCATGGTTTCCTCAAAGGCCAGAGCTCCCTTCATTTGAGGCTCTATGGGCCTGTATTTTATGTTAGGACTTCTGACACTCAGGTTGTAATTTCTGGTTTATTCATGGATCCAGTGTGTTGAGGAGGACCAGAGAAATTTAGCCATTGTGTCAACATTTGACTGTCAATCACCCTTTCTGTAAATGTATTTACAGAAAGTATTTATTATCAATAAATTATTATTATTTAATTAATAAATAATTATAATAATTAAAGTATTTATTATTATTATTATGTATTATTATTTATATAATTCCAGCAATGTTCCTGGCATTGAACAGTCATTCAATTGGAGATAGGTCCCTGTCCCAAGGCATTTACAGTCCAGGATATAAGATATGTATATGGGACATGGCAAATCAAGTGCACGTTTTGGGTGAACAAATAAGGATGTGGGTCCTAGGTTTCTAAATTTGCACTATAAAAGGCTGGCAATGCTATCATCCTGAAAATGGAAGACTCGTCAGCTCATGAAGTATTTACAAATGTGACAAACACCCACAAGCTGTGTGTTCCAGATTGCTAACATAGATAATCCTGATCAGTAGCTGACTTTTTCAGTGCAACAGTTTATGGGTAGCCGCTGGCTATGCATTGAGAAATTGGTGGCACCTAACAAATGTGACTAAACACTCACTTGTGAATGTTTTACCATCATGTGTGTTAACAACCATGGAGAATTGTTTCAGATGTACATATTATACCAGTCTATACAGTATCTTGAATAATTCCATTGATTCAATGGAAGTACTCTAGATGTACCCTGATGTAACTGAGATCAGAATTTGACCAGTATTTTTAGTTTCATATCCTTATTGCAACCCCATGTATGTAAATCTATTGCACATATATTCTCTATTACTGCTGTTCTAGACTATATCTAAATGGAGTCACAGAGGAGGAACACCCCCGTCAAAGTAGCCACTATTTCCCACTCTAGAAAACAGGGATTGAGAAGAAGAAAGGTTTGAAGTTGGAGAGTGGAGGAGGAGAATAGAGACTAAGCCATTGTAAGCAGCATGCCTCCCATGGACACCCAAAGTCCAGTCTAAAGTGTACAGCTGGTGAACACCAAATGTCAGCAGTAGGCCTGAAATGAGATCTCACCAATGTGAGTAATTTAATCAAAATTTACAGTTCTTGATACCAGCTCAGACAAATCGAGAAATGTTTGGTACTTAGGAATGTCTCAGTCGAGATTTTGAGTCTTGTTTTACCGATAATTTTCTTACCAAGATCCTGTTGTACTGTTTACCATTTTGCTGTTCCCTTTGCCATAAAGTTCTAAATCTAGCATCATGCAGATGTCAATTGTCACTGCATTCCATTCTTCCTTTTTTTGGTCACTCATCTGGAGGGGTCAATTCTGATTGGCAAGGCAACCAATTTTGCTTGCTGGGGCCAATTTACAATTGCAGGGCATGGGAGAACTCTGATTGGTTTCTAGGGGCCAATGGCCATTGCAGCGCCATTTCCCCCCTCTTTTGCTAGTGACTTTGCAGTGGCTGCTTAGAAGTAAGTGCATGTGTGGCACGTGAAAATCTTCTGTCTTTGTGGTATATAACATGGAACTTCTACATAGTATTTCTAGGCTTCTCAAATCCTCGCGTTTTGCTAATCTCACCACGGGCATGGCCTTTTTCTTTCTTCCTTTTTCCACTAGGAAAATCTGGGAATATTTGCAGATGGGCGGCATCTGGCGTGGATTGGGCTGTCCGATTCACAATCCTCTTTCTCCATAGATCCGTTCTCTCTAGCTGGGGTAGCCAGCTTTTGGGGATTGCACATCCCTGGGTGGCATGGCATGGATTGGGCTGTCTGATTCACAATCCTCAACTATCCTGGCCTCAGAGCAATGCTACACCCTGACTGCACCTTGGTTTGGGGTTCTCTGCTCCTTTTTCCTGGATCTCTTACTATGGGCAGGGCAACCTGCATTTGGGGTGGCAGATGGCTGGGTGGCAATGGCTAGAATGTTTGGTTATTGCAGATGTCTGGGTGGCAAGCACACTCATTTTCTCAGGAATTAATACAGTATTAGTAGTAGTAGTAGTAAGTATTAATATAGCACCAGCAATGTACCTGGCGCTTTAGAAAGTAATGGAATAGACACCGTCCCTGCCTTAGTGCTTACAATCTGAGAGACAGCGGGAGGGGGGGGGGAGGAGAGATGAAGGAAGGGGAACAGAGGGAGAGACAAGGGGTGTAACATTCACGAAGATGCAAGGTCTCAGGTTCACGTGCTTGGCTTGGTTACATTGAGAATGATGGCTGGCTGGTCCATGTGGTGAGGATATGAGTACACAGACCTCAGGTAACAGATTGTACTGGATGGTAGGTATCAGCAGGAGTTAGGAGAGAGGAACGAGGAGTCGGGGAGGGCAGAGTGGACGAGGTGGGTTTTGAGGAGGGATATGAAGGTATGAAGGGAGGGGGTGAGGTGGATGTGGGCAGGGAGGGAGTTCCAGGCATGGGGGCAGCTAGGGAGAAGGGACGAAGGCAGTTAGGGACGCAGGGGAGGCATGGGAGGATGAGAGGGGACAAGAGATGGGGAGTTCACAGATTGGAATACGGAGGGAAACTAGCGCAGAGAGGTAGTGGGGAGCAAGGTTGTGAAGAGTTTTATAGGTGAAGACTAGGAACTTGTGCAGGATTCGTTCAGGAAGGGGGAACCAGTGAAGAGAGGAGAGGAGGGGCTGCACACGGTCGAAGCGGATGCTGTCTCTTATACACATCTAGATGTGTATAAGAGACAGGCATAGAGGTGATATTGGAAGCCATGGGAGGCAATGAGTTTGCCTAGGGACAGAGTGTAGATAGAGAAGAGGAGAGGGCCAAGAACAGAGCCTTGGGGAACACCAACCGAGAGGGGAAAGGAGTTGGAGTTGGCAAGAGACATTGAAGGAGCAGTCAAGAGAGGTAGGAGGAGAACCAGTCAAGGACGGAAGCTAAGGGAGTGAAGTGAATCCAGCAAGAGTGAGTGGTCAACAGGATCGAAGGCAGCAGAGAGGTCAAGGAGGACAAGGCAGTAGAGGCGTTTAGATTTAGCCACAAGAAGATCGTTGGTGATCTTAGCGAGAGCAGTTTCAGTGGAGTGAAAGGGGCAGAAGCCAGATTGGAGGGGGTCAAGGGAGGAGTTGGTGGAGAGGAAGTTGAGGCAGCGGGAGTAAGCAATACGTTCAAGAAGCTTGGAAGCAAAAGGAAGGAGTGAAACAGGATGGTAGCTAGAGGGGTCAAGAGTGGAATTTTTGAGGATAGGAGAGTGGCATGCTTGAAGGAGGAGGGGGAAGGAGCCAGTAGAGAGGGAGAGGTTGATGATGTGCAGGAGGGAAGGGGCAACAGTGGAAGCAATGGAGGGCAGGAGGCGGATGGGGTTAAAGGGGCAAGTGAAAGGGTTGGAGGAGGAGAGCAGGGAGCAGATTTCCTCAAGGGAGGTGGGAGGGAAGGAGGACAGGAGAGAACGAGGGGGAGGAGGGAGAGGGGAAGGTGTAGGAAGAGGAGATGAGCGGGAAGCGATGTCAAGATGGATCTTGTCTAATTTGGAAGTGAAGAAGGAAGCGAGATCTTGAGCAGAGAGGGATGAGGAGAACAGGGGGGCTTGAGGAGGGAGTCAAAGGTGGAGAACAGGTGGCGAGGGACCCAAGAACAGGAATCAATGCGGAAGGCGTAGTAATGCTGTCTAGTGAGGGAGATATCAGAAGTAAGGGAAGAGAGAGAGAATTTGAAGTGAAGGAAGCCAGCGTGAGTGGGATTTGCACCAGAGGCGTTCAGCAGCACAGGTACAGGGACGGAGGTGGCAGATACTGGGGGTGAGCCAAGGACAGGGTTGTGGGAACAGGCGGGAATAGAGGGGGGCAAGGGAGTCAAGGGTGGAGGAAAGAGAGGCATAGAAAGCTGAGTCGGAGGAGGAGAAGACGGAGGGGAGAGAGAAGGCAAAGTCCAGGGGGTTAATGGCCTGCAGGTCACAGAGGGGGCATGGTAGACATTGAAAGGCAAGGAAGTGGTCAGAGATGTGATGAGTATCGAAGGAGAGATCAGAGACAGAGCAGTTCCTAGAATAAACAACTAACAGTCAAAAACCTGGAAGTAAAATGGTACCCTTGGTAACCTGTAAGCGGTACATTAACAGTAAATGGTATGTGGTAAACGGTACATGGTAAGTAGGTAAACCAGGATGATGTTTTGCAATATTCAAGCATCAAGAAATCGCACTGGTATCAAGAAACAACTGAGAAATCAATCTCACTTCTCGATGTCACAACATTTCCCGCGAGTTTGCTTCAGCTCTGTTCAGCAGCACAATTCCTTGTTCTTTCATCCTGGGTTGGATGTGAATGGTTGTGGTAGGGTGCTGCATATTCCCAATTATCCTTTGCCTTTTTAGGCTTCAATGCCTGACTGCTCTGTGTCCCTGCTTGTCTCAAAACGTTAACAAATAGGCAGAATTTAGAATGTTAGTCTGTTTTGTTCTATGTGATTTTACATAGGAGAGAAGCATAGAGACTTTAGTCTTTCTTTACAATGCCTTTTGTCTTCAAAGTTATGACTACCTAGTTTTTTTCTTGCATTGTTAAACTAATTTGCTCTTCCTTTTTGGCCTTTAATATAATCTTATGGTTAAGATTTTAAATACAGCAAAACCAGGAAATTCAACAGTTTGGTTGCTAGAGCAACTGTATCTTGGCTCCACTGCCCATATGTAAAATACTGTATTTTTGTATGTGGCACAAAGCCATTTCCCTATGGAACAATTCAAAAACAACTGAATTTTCTTCTGACTGTCAAAAGTAAAGTCGCTTGCAGCCAAGAAGCATGAGAAATAGATACCTAAAAAAAGTCATTTTGTAGAATGTTTTGGCACCGAAAATAGCCTGGCAGGCTGCCCAAAATTACAGGAATTGCCCGTAGGTAGAAAACCTGCTACTCACTGCAGCTCTAAATGTTAACAAATGAAGTTTGCTTCAACTCTGTTCAACAGCACAATTCCTTGTTCTTACATACTGGGTTGGATGTGAATGGTTGTGGTAGGGTGCTGCACATTCCCATCTTGGGTCTTAGTGCCAGGATAATGTACTTCCCATCACTCACAAGGCTGTCCTTAAGAACATAAGTAGTGCCATACTGGGTCAGACCAGTGGTCCATCAAGCCCAGCATCCTGTCTCCGACAGTAGCCAATCTCGTCTCTTGGGAGAAGTACCCAACAGGTCACAATGGGCAATCCATTCCCTGTTGTTCCAGCCCCCAACAGTAAGAGGTTATGTGCCTAACACCTACTTGGCTAACAGCCATTAATGGACATAGCCTCCAAGAACTTATCCAATCCCTTTTGAATAGGGACCCCACATTTTTTCTTTGCCCTGGGCCCTGCAAATTCTAAATCTGGCTCTGCTCACTCATACTCTCTCAGACCTTTAGTTCAAAGTCCAGAGTATTAAAAAACCTGCCATGACCAATTTATAGACAGCAGTGTAAAAGGAAGCTCACTTACTTTTCTCTGCAATAGCAGCTGCTCTGTAGTTGAAGACAAAAAGAAAAGACAACTTAATTTGAAGTTAATTTAAGGTGACTAGAAAGTAGCTAATCCTTGTGACTGCTTTTAATCACTAAATCAAAATCTTTCTTCAGAAGACATCACTTGGTAATCCATGTTTTTGCATGAAGTAACAAAAGGTAAATTTTGGTCCCATTTAAATCGATGTCAAATTTAACAATGACTCCAGCAGAATCGGAATTTGATTGGAATGGGTTTTTTTACACGTTAATGCAAAGTGAATCTGAATACTGCTTCCCGTTTTCCATTATTATACTTATTAATGATAATTGATTTGAACAGAAGATAGAATTATATTCCTTCTCCTGAACAATTTTAGTTAAAATGTTTATGTTCAGAATGGATTGTAATGTGGACTATTTTAAATTGTATATACATGTATTATTTATTTACTTTGTGTCCTGCAATGACCTTTGGTCACGCAGAATAAAGTTATTATTATTATTACTTATTAATGACTACTACTTACTTTAACCTCTGGAATTCAGCAAAAGCTTCATCAAATGCTTGAACAAGAGAAAAATTGATGTTAAAGGTATCTTTCCACACAAACGATCATAAACTGTAATTTACATACTAAGATGCAAAGAAAAAGGTTATCAGTTTAAAAATATTTAACCAATGGAGTCTGCTTGCTTGCAGTATAAGACTTTAAAAACACTTAAGATTTTATTAAATCAAGTTAATCTGTATGATGAATGCAATAAAACAGTCAGGGTGTGATGCTGACTTGATTGAAGTCAATGGGAATTTAGCCATTGTCTTCAGTGGAACCGTAACAGCATCCTAAGTATTTAATATGGAGAAAAAGATTGGGATTTTGCTCCTGCCATATCGTTAGTAGGACAATCTCATAGTCTTCCAAATTAAGTAGAACTCAGAGGATTTCACAGGTATTTTTCACGCTCATTAGGAAATTTCACACCAATGCCCGTGTAAGCAATAAAAATAACAAAATGTATTTTCATCGTTTTTAATATGCTGTTTGTTAGCATAAGAGGCTTTGGGGGTTAAGAGAGGCCAGTTTGGGAAACAACGCCATCTGTCTTGGGACTTGCTGCTTTTGAATCAGAAATACATCTAGGAGCCAATTCAGCTACCATTAGCTCCTCCTCTATACATGACTACCCTTTTGTTTTAGTGCTGATGAAAGGGACTAGACTGATAGCTTTGAATTTTCCTCTATTTATCCACAGAGGTGGTGCATTATAAGCAGGCCTGTACCTAGGATATTGGCATGACGGTGTGGAGAGGGGACAGACTGCATGACAGGGCAACAGATTCTTCAACAGGAAAATCCTTTAACACACCTTTTTTCTATGGGGCAGCAGGGAGGGGGGGGGATTCAGTTATGGGCCTGACAAAAAAATTGTAGATCAAACTCTGCCCTCCCCCCCTCGCAATACATTCTGCCTTGCCAATGTACCTCAAACCTGTCTAACAAGGACAGTTTCTAGGGGTTAAGATTATTCAGTACATGTTCTCATTCAGTTCTTCATCTGGTTGTTGAGACTGTTAAGATGTTGCTGATTAATAGCAGCAATAATAATTGTAGTTTCTGCAATAACTGCATTTGAACCCCTCAGAGAGAAACTGCATTCTGACTCTGGAGAAGGCAGAGGCAGAGGCAGAAGCTGGAGCTAATGACCTGGGTTTTAGGCCCTTTTAAAAGGGACCGCGTGGGTGGGGGGATGGGTGTGCGCCGGTGGTGGGTGGAGGTGGGTGTGCTCCCCTTCCCACAGGCGCACACCCATCTCCACCCACAGAGCCTCCTCCGTTGTGTTGGATGGCTCCATGGGTGGTAGATGAGTGTACGCCAGGAGGGTGCATGCCCCCCCCCCCGGTGTTTCCATTGACGCATACCCACCCATCCCCATGGCATGTGCATGGGCAGGCCACACCACCACACACCCAGCAAGAGGCGGGGCGCATCCATGTAAAAAAGGCCTTAGAGGTGATGAGTTAAGTGGGCTGTGATTTCCTTCCCTGTGCAGTTGGGAGGAACAGTGACAGCCAAACAACCTCTCCTCAATTCCCGGGCAATATTGATAATACAATCCTTTTACATTGTCCAGAAAGATCCAGCATTTTTGTGTGTCCAGTTTTACCATCAAAGAGCTCCATTTCATATTTGCCCTTGTCCTGTGGAGTTGGCTCATTGATCTGTAACCAGATCTGCTCCCCAGTTACACCAGTCTTAACTCTTTCTGTATACTTAATCTTGGCTGCACTGAAAAAGACAAAGTAACATTAGCCTTTTCTTTTCATCATTCAAATGTAAATAGCTGATGTGGCCTCACTGGCCATGTCTGTGTTGGAGACTTATAATTTTATTTCCACCAATATAACATTGCAATCTCTTCAAAGTGTTTAAGTTTAAGTAACATAGAATGGTTATATGATGCCAAAAAGCTGTGGCTAAAGGGAGGTCAGTAGGGATGGGCGAATGCAGTTCGGAGTTTGGACCGAACTCGAATAGTTCAGTCAACCGAACCGAATGTGCGAACTGAACTCGAATTTGAATTCAAATGTTTGGTTCGGATGCATTTGGTGAGTTCGGAATTGAATTTACATTGGTTTCAATGGAAAACACATTATCGACTGTAACATTTTTGTTTTTTATGCTATGTGGCTGAAGATTGGGGAGCCTATACCTCCAATAGAAAGCATTATGTGTACCGAATATCAAAACAATTGGATAAAGGAATCCAATTTTAGAAGCAGTTGAATTATTGTATTTTGCAATATTCTACATATACATTCTTACTTGTAACTTCTTTGCCTCACATCTAATATAGGTGAAACTTGTCCAATTTATACCCCTTCCCATATTTAATATCTTTGCCAAATTTCAGAAGGATTGGAAAAAGGGTCTTGGTGGTATAAACAATTAACATATAAATGTATGTCTGACTATAACATCTTTGTAGTCCAACCAGTGTACCTGAAATTTGGCAGGGCTATATATTACACTTTCCTGATCATCTCTGACAAATATCAGAAAGATTTTGTAAAGGGTCCCAATTTTATATGCCTGTACAACATAAGTAGAGAAGGGGCCTATGCCTGGGATTCTCTTATGTCACTGTGGTATAAGATTGGTTTGTGATGCAAATTGGCCAACAGAAATGTCAACCGAATATCCTCATTCTGTGCTGGGACCATCCCAACATATCTCCCCCACTTGTTTCTGGGAAGTCAGAAGCATCTGGTTAGGAAAGAGTCAATAGAGATTCTCTTATGTCCTCTGTCTCGGTGCTGCAGGATGTGATTG
>QEPC01014287.1:1311154-1332672 GCA_003113815.1 Sphenodon punctatus
GTAACCAAGCCAAGTACGTGCACTTGAGACCTCGCATCTTCATGAATGTTAGACCCCTTGTCTCTCCCTCTGTTCCCCTTCCTAAGTCTCTCCCCCAGCTCCTGTCTCTCAGACTGTAAACACTAGGGGCAGGGACCGTGTCTATTTTATTACTTTGTAAAGTGCCAGGTACACTGCTGGCGCTATATAAATGTTTGTTAATAATAATAATAATTAATAACTACATCAAAGGATATCAGATTTAGATTTAGCTCTCGGGCAGGGACCGTGTCTATCTTATTCTCTGTAAAGCGCCAGGTACATCACTGCCGCTATATAAAAGCTTATAATAATAATAATAATTAATAATTAATAGATATGGTCTCATCACCATACTTGAGCGTCTCACAGACAACAATCAATAAACTCATCCTCAAAAGGTGTGGGGAAGTGTTCATTTCCCCTTCAATGTGCATTTTAGGCTGAACTGAAACAAGTACCCACCAAAACGAGCAAACCCATCAAATCCCAAATGATCCAACCCAATATGAATCAACAAAGCAGTGAACACTAGTTCATTGATTACCCATTTTTGGCTTTTGGGGTCGTTCAGTTTGGTTCATGCAGTTCATTCATTTTGTTTGTTTTGTTCATTTTGGCCATTTCCAGTTTTTACCCCACCCATTTTCATTGTTCCTGGCTAAAATGACTGGAACTAACAAAATAAATGAACTGAACAAACCAAACACTGAAAACTGTGGAAAAACAGTTGCTTGAACCTTGCTCAAATGTCATTTGGGTCAACTACACCCTGCTCAAAATTACAGCAAACACCTGTGAGCATTTATTTTGCCACCTGCTTCAGCTCTAATTTGGGGGGTTTAGGCAGAGTTGAATACGAAACACCAGTTTCTTGGGAGGCAAGCCTAGTTTTCATAATTGCTACTCCAGTACCTTAAACATGATTCCTCTATCTGATTTGTGGGAATGCACATTTAGGTTACCATTCTATGGGAAGATGTCAGAACTCTGTGCTCAAGTAGAAAGGATATACTACCATGTTGAACATGGTGGCTTGCATGTATGGAAGCTTGCATACATACCTTCACCAACTGAAGTTGATCCAATAAAGGATATCACTGTACTACTTTGTCTCTATTGCCAACATCGTGGCTGGTTCTCTCCCAGGCACAGTAGCAACCTATGCAGCATTTCTGTGCAGTGGTTACTGCTACAGCTTGAAGATGAGCACCTGCTCCCCACTCTGCTCATGTACAGAGGTGGCATTACAAGAGCACAAGACATGTGATGGAGCAGAGAGGAAGTGGCAGATGCAAAATTCAGATGGGATGTCACACACTTGCTGGTATGCATTCCTCTGCATGATTGTATGCATTCTTCCTTCCTCACTCATCCATCTCTACATATAGGAGAGATATGGCAATGACAGGGGGTTGCCCCAGTCACCCCAGTACCAAGCATAGGACTGGCTGTGGGAGTACAGAGCATTAGCAGCCCAAGGGCTCTACAGGAACTATTCATGAACCTTCTCCAAATATAATCGGCACACCAATCTGCTCTACACATTGATCTTACAAGTGAAGTGTGAAACTCTTTAACCCTTCCTCACCACATGTTGGAAACTGGAATTCACAAGGGTTTACACAAAAGTTTGCTTTAACCTGAAAAGATATACATGGTAATTGATTTATATAGCCATTAACCCTGATTCCTTTCCTAGTGGTTATTCTAGATAATTAGTATAGATTAAATCTATTGAGCTTCATGGACATGTGCATCAAGAGGAAAGGTATTGCTCACCTCTGTTATCAGCAGAGTACATACACCATCCTTAAAGTCATGTTTCTCATCCACCATTATATCTCTCTCATCTTTATACCAAACAATATGCGTTTCCTTCTTAATATTAGCCACCTGGAATGAAAGAAAATCATACTAGGATTCTTTTCTTCCTAAACAACAACAAAAAGTAAATTTTGTTCTGGATCTGTCAGAACCCTGGGAGCAAAGTCCTCTTAGCCACGCATTATTTATTTATTAATTATTTATTTATCACAAATATTTATATCCCGCACCCTCCTGCACACTGGCAGCTCAGGGTGGCGAACAACACAAACAGTCAACTATAAAATCCTTTTAAAATACTACAAACAATTAAAAATATTAAAATACCAAAAACAGAAAGGCTAAAAGGCAGAAAAAAACCTCCCCACAAACCCTCAAAACAACGAAGTCTTACAATATCTTCAAAAAGAGGGGAGGTCTGGGGACAGATGGGCCTCCATCAGAAGGGAGTTCCACAGTCGAGGTGTGGCCACTGAGAACGCCCTCCCCACTGTCATCACCTGGGATACCTGGGGGACCTTGAGTCGGGCACACCCACTCGACCGCAAGGGCCATGAAATGACCCAGGACCTGAGGTGATCTTGCAGATAAGCAGGACCCAAGCCGCATTGATGGGGGATTATCCAGTCACTATGAATGATCGTTAACTGCTTGGTCTTTCTTTGCTTGAGACAACCCAAAAAACTGTGGTCGTTTACTGTGACATGTACAGGCAGTAATTATTTATTTACATTCTTATCCTGGCTAATTCCAAGGGCTCAGACAGACTCTACTTGTGCAGACTGGACTGGTATCACCAGTTTATTTCATAAAGGACCAAAGTAATAGCAATTTAAGGACAATGAGATGAAGTGTTTTGTATTCAAGAACAAATTTCTACTCTCTCTTTGCCTCTTCTACTGAGGTGCCCCAATAAGATTTAGGTTAATACAGGCTAATACTGTGCTAAACCCTGTATTAAGACCCAGCCCATATTCTTCTTTCTTGCTTTCCCCCACCATACTAAAACTTTGATGTTGGACTATGATGCTCTAGTTCTAGAAAAATAATGTTTCAAACCATTAGTTATGATAGTTGGACTTGGGCGAGTTGGAATTTAAGGTCCATTCTGTCACTGAATTTGTCTCTAGTCCTTTTGGGCTTCAGAGAACCTGATACACACAGCAGCAGCCTTGAGCAAGGGGCAGTAATGGGCCTCAGAAACCCAGAGATTGTTTCACACCAACTCGATGGTTCTAGCTGGTATGGAGATAAAGAAGTCCTCCTTCTACACTCTTCAGTGGGGAGGAGCATGTAGCCCTCTCTTTCAATTGGTGCCTGCCTTCTCCATATCTATTCCACTTGGGTGTAAGAACTGAGGGGTACCTGTGCTGAAGGCAGCCCAAACTTTGTGACGATGTTCAGCTGTAACAGAGGTAATATATTAGCATTGCACACCTCTGCAATGCCTGGCCGTAGTCTGGCCCTTTATATCCTCCTTTTACAGCTCTTACTGTAGAGGGTTCACAACAGAGCTACTCCTTACCTTGCATTTCAACAACACATTGCATTCAGGGGTCACTTCCCATCCCAAATATTCAACAAAATGAGGACCTGTCGAAAATGATTTGTAAAAATGTTATGTCAGCAATGATAAAAAAACAAAGTCAAATAGATTTTTCATGCCAAAAATAATGTCTCGGTTAGAAAGATTATTTTATTCTTCAGATTTGTTTAATGTAAAAATTAGATTAAGTTCAAAAATGATCCAATATTTAATAGCAATTTGTATTTCAAAATAACATGTTGCAATACATGTTTAATCCGGTGCAATATAGTTACAATCCTTTCATTTGCATTAGAGGTGAAATGAGTATCTAATTTGAATACCTTTATCCGTCAAATTCAGCCATTTCAAACTGAATTGAACAGACTGGATATTTGTTCTGCTCCGTCCGGAGATCTGCATCTGATAGTTGAATATGGCTTGTTCAGTTCATGCTATTTAGTGCTATTGTGGTAATGGGCATCAGAAATGCATGTGTAATAAGTTGAATACACTGTCTAACCAAGCAAACCAACCAAACCGAATGAGCGCAGTTCAATGCAGAGATTTGGATGCCAATAATGAACTCCTTATGCATATTTCCCCAATATGTGTTATGTTGTTTATTACCTTGTTTCCTGAACCACTCTTGTCTCTGGAATTCTGCTTCATTTTGTAGTTTCTTGAACACTAGAAATCAAAAAACAGTCAGAAAAAAATTGTTAGCGTATCCTAGAAAGATTATTTAATTCATAGGAAATTTAAGGTCAGTGGGGCTGATCCCATGCCCCACGGAGTGCCGCACCCCCAGACCCCCAGCACAGGGCCTATGATGCCTGCGCAAACCCCCAGACCTCTAGCACAGGGCCTAGGATGCCCACACAAATCGCACAGTTGCGCACACAGGGTATGGGATTGACCCCATTGTAATATTAGCCAGTCTCTAATATTAAATATCACACATGTAAAATATTTCAAATATCATAAGAACATAAGAAGTGCCATACTGGGTCAGACCAATGGTCCATCGAGCCCAGCATCCTGCCTTCAACAGTGGCCAGTCACAGGGGCCTGGGAGAAGCACCCAACAGGCCACCATGCTATCCATTCCCTGTGGGTCATCCCCAGGCTCCCGACAGTAAAGGGTTTTGTTCCCCAATCCTATCTGGCTAATAGCTGCTAATGGAACTATCTTCCAGAAACTTGTCCAAACCTCTTTTAAACTCAGCTATACTGCTGGCCTTGACCACCTCCCCTGGCAGTAAATTCCACAACCTAATTGTACGCTGAGTGAAAAAATACTTTCTTTTGTCTGTTTTTACTCTGCCACCTGTGAGTTTCATGGAGTGTCCCCTAGTTTTAGTACTAGTTGAGAGGGTAAATAACCGTTCCCTGTTTACAAGTTCCACACCACTCATGATTTTATAGACCTCTATCATATCTCCTCTCAGCCGTCTCTTTTCCAAGCTGAAGAGCCCCAACCTATCAAGCCTCTCCTCATACGGGTGCTGTTCCATACCCTGGATCATTTTTGTTGCCCTTCTCTGTACCTTTTCTAGTTCCGCTATGTCTTTTTTGAGATGGGGCGACCAGAACTGCACACAATATTCAAGGTGCGGTCGCACCATTGATTTGTATAGAGGCATTATGACATCCTCAGTTTTATTCTCTATTCCCTTGCGAATAATTCCTAACATTCTATTTGCTTTTTTGACCGCTGCGGCACACTGGGCTGAGGATTTCAGTGTATTATCCACAATCACTCCCAGATCCTTTTCCTGAGTGGTAACTCCTAGCTTAGTACCCAGCATTGTGTACTCATAATTTGGATTATTTTTCCCAATGTGCATCACTTTGCACTTGTCCACATTAAATCTCATCTGCCATTTAGATGCCCAGGCACCCAGTCTTGTAAGATCTTGCTGCAGCTCCTCACAGTCTGCTCGTGTTCTGACTACTCTGAATAACTTGGTGTCATCTGCAAATTTGATCACCTCACTCTTAACACCCTTTTCCAGATCATTAATGAATACATTGAAAAGAACTGGTCCCAGTACAGATCCTTGGGGCACACCACTTTTTACATCCCTCCATTGTGAAAACTGGCCATTTAGTCCCACTCTTTGCTTCCTATCCTTTAACCAGTTACCAATCCATAGCAAAACACTACCTCCTATCCCATGACTTTTTAATTTTCTCAAGAGTCGTTTATGTGGGACCTTATCAAAAGCTTTCTGGAAATCCAGGTACACTATATCTGCTGGGTCTCCCCTGTCCACATGCTTGTTTACGCCCTCAAAGAATTCCAAGAGATTAGTGAGGCATGACTTCCCTTTGCTAAATCCATGCTGACTCTTTGCCATTAAGCCAGGTTTATCAATATGCCCAGTGATTCTGTTCTTAATGATAGTTTCCACCATTTTGCCCGGCACAGACGTCAAGCTTACCCATCTGTAGTTTCCAGGATCACCTCTGGAACCCTTTTTAAATATTGGGGTTACATTTGCCACCCTCCAGTCCTCAGGTATAGTGCCAAATGCCAACGTTAGGTTACAAATTACTACTAGTAGGTTTGCAATTTCACTATAAGCTTGCTCTTCAGGTATTTAATGCTAAAGTGTTAGCACAAGTACTTTATGGAGCTGAATTGTGGGCCCCTTTGGCCCGTGTGAATCTAGATCAAGCCCAATTGAGGTTTTTGTGCTCACTGGTCAGTGCCCCCAGGGGTACCCCGCCCATGCTGCAATCTGTATGAATTTGGGTTTGGAGAGTTGGAACCAAGTGGCTTGGGCTTGTGCCCTTAAGTTTTGGAACAGAGTGGTTAGAATTTCCGGGGATGGGTTATTGGCCTGGCTAAGGGAGGATTCCTTCCCTAGTCGTTGACGATATGAGATGGAAGCGCAACTTCACAGAATGGGCTTTTCCATGAAATATATCCTAGAGAAGGATTTTGTTGCAGGGGTTGAGCTAGCACAAAGATGGAGGAACATTTGTCAACAAAATGAAATTGCAAAGATCCGTTCTGCTCCTCATATGAATATTTTTTGCAGATAAATTCCTGTGGGTTTGGGATGGTTAACTATTTTACCCTTCCCTGTTCATCGAGGGGTAAAACTCTTTATTTAGCAGCTAGGTGCATGCATTGCCCACTAAGATCTTGGAGGGACGGTATGATGGGACTCCCTTCCAACGCCGATGATATGTTGGAGGTAGAGACCTCGTAGCATTTTTTTTTGCGTTGCCGTCTGTACGATGATTTAAGAACTACTTATCTCACTCCGCTTTTTAGTAAATATATGGGCTGTACGGACTCTTTTCTGCTTCGACGGTTTCTAGCTGATCATCCTGGGGAGAAAACCTTGGATGTTATTAGATTTTTGGTTGCTGCGATGCGGTGTCAACGAGCCTTTTTGTGTTTCAGTGCTATGCCTGATGAAGAGTCTTCTGGTGGGATTTGATAAAGTTGGTCATAATGCATTATGTTTTAGTATTTTATGTTTTTCTGTGTTATATTGTTTATGTATTGGACTTACATTGTTACTGCAATGACTACGGTCATGCAATAAACTTTACTTTACTTTACTTTGAGTTCCTTCAGCACTCTGGGGTGAATATCATCTGGCCTTGGTGATCTGTTCATATTAAGCTTGTCAATTTGCTCTAGAACCTCCTCCAGGGTCACACTGATTTGTGACAGTTCATCCAATTCATCACCTACAAAGTAGGGTTCCGGCGTGGGTATCTCCCCAACATCCTCCGCAGTGAAGACCGAAGCAAAGAATTCGTTTAGCTTCTCTGCAATGTCCTTGCCCTCCCTGAGTGCCCCTTTTACTCCCTGGTCATCTAATGGCCCAACTGACTCCCTAGCAGGCTTCTTGCCTCTGATATACTTGAAAAAGGTTTTATTATTTGTTTTTGCCTCTTTAGCAAGTCTCCTTTCAAATTCTTTCTTGGCCTGCCTTATTAGCACCTTACAGTTACGTTGCCAGTGTTTATGCTCCTTTGTATTTTCCTTATTGGGACTAGCTTTCCGTTTCTTAAAGGATGCCTTTCTGGCTCTAATAGCCTCCTTTGCATCTCCATTGAGCCACAGTGGTAGACGTTTAGTCCTCCTGCTACCTTTTTTAACTTGTGGGATGCATGTAATCTGGGCTTCCAAGATGGTGCTTTTCAACAGCCTCCATGCCTCTTGCAAACATGTAGTCCTTTCAACTGTGCCTTTTAGTTTCTTTCTTTCTAACTAGCTTACTCATTTTGGCATAGTCTCCCTTTTTAAAGTTAAAAGCCAGTGCTGTACCTTTAATTAACTTTCTCCCTCCAGCAACTATGTCAAATTTGATTATATTATGATCGCCTAGTGGCTCGGCCACACTTACTCCTTGCACTAGTTCCTATGTGCCACTTAGGACTAGATCTAAAGTAGCTCTTCTCCTCGTTGGTTCCGGAACCAATCACAGTTGGTTCCGGGATCACAGCTGACCTAGCTTTTAATAGCTACTCACAGCTAATAAACCTAATACAAGGGAATCAGCGTAGAAGGCACAGGTAAAGAATGGCAGGTTCCTTAGTTCAGCCCACTGTACCATACCTCACCAGCTGTAGATGCCAATCACAGAGGAGCTTACCATCACCAATAAGAACAAGACTAGATTGGTTGGTTGCTTTTCCATCCTGAAGTTGAAAGGTATACGTTCCTTCATCCTCATCTTCAAGTCTATCCATTATCATTTCAACAAGGCCAGTATTACGGTCAATCTTCATCTTATATTTCTTCAAGAACAAAAAGAAAAGTGATATGAAGAATCACTTGGGCCCTCCACTCTTGAATAGTTTCTAGCTGGTCCTGGCCACAGTCCAGATTTTATTACACCATAATCTTTACATAGCTTTTTCTCTGGCATGCAATGTTTTTCTAAATAAATTCATTTAAGTAGTAGAATATGGTTACATTCAAAACACAATTCTGGGACATTAACATTTATTGCTTATAAAAATCAGAATACCAGAAGCAAACTGAATCCTTACCTCTCCATTAACAATTTCCTTGTCATTGAAAACAAAATTGGACTTTGCATTAGCAGATAGTTTATCTGCTTGAAGCCAGAATCGCACTTGTCCCTTCTCCAGAATTTCAACTTCCAACTCAGACTTAAGTGGGATAACTACAAAAAAGAAAGAGTTTTTCAGTATTTCACAATTGTTTGAGAATCCACTTTTCCTATTGCTATGAAGAGAATTTATGCATGTACCCTTTAGTCAGGGCTGGCCTTACCACAAGCCAATCTGGGTCAGTCACCCTGGGCCCCACTCTTTCTGGGGGCCCTGCAGTGACCCTTGTTTTCACCAGAATAGAGTGTAGGGGCCCCACTCCCTCCCAGCAGGCCGCCAAGCATGACCACCTTTAGAGCCTCAGGGAGGATGTCCCCAAGAGGAGTGGAGCTTTGGGGAAGGGGCCATCAGGGGCCCCTCATTTTATCTTCACCCTGTTCCCTGCAAATTCTAAGGCCAGACCTGCCTTTAGGAATTGCAGTTAAGAACATGTCTTGTACATCCCACTGTGCATGGATGGACATCCACCAGTTCTCTATTTTACTGTCACTCAGGCTAGATAGTAGGATTTATTTCAGTTCTAACGCCTTTGTGCTAACCCAAAGCAAAATCTATCTCATAGCTAAAACTAAAGTTATCTCTGCAGCCTGATGTCAATGTGTATGGCATAGGATCATGTCACAGAATTAATTCTGTAATGTTACTGAAAGTTGGAGGCAATAAAAATAAACAAACAAATAAAATAAAATAAATCAAGATTTTGTCTAAATCAGGAAGTAAACAAAGAAATTTCCCAAATTTCAACATCACAACCCAGGGTGAGCAACCCAGAGGTTCCTGGAGGCCACAAAAAAATTCATGTCAGGCCTCCTTATTCCATCATCCACCTACATCTTGGAAATGCCGGTTGTTCCATGGGTGGGTGTGGATGGAAATGGGTGTTGGCCGGGAGCAAACACACACCAACACCCACCGAAAGTGGCATTTACGCAGAAGCCCCCACCCATCTCCACCCAGGGAAATGCTCCCCACCCACCGGCCAACACTCATCTCCACCCAGAGGAACTGTGTGGAGCCATCATGTGTGCACAAAGCCCATGGTGATTGGCTGCAGTGGTGCCCTGCAACATGGATAATAAAATGTAACACCCATTTTATGGGTGTTAGAGTGTCTGTGTAAAAAGGGCCTTATTTAGTAGGGAGGAATGTTGTGTTATATTATTTCTAAATGGGTATAGTAAAAGGTTCTCCCCTGGTGGCAGCCGGGTGAGGAGAAGTGAGGAAATGGATGGTTAATATGTATTATTTAGAAAGTTGGTTTACTTTCTTCATTTTCTCAATTGTAATGGGTTATTGTCTTTTTGGATTGGTTATTATGTATTATGTATGGTCTGATGTGGACCTTATGGTATTTCACTTAGTTGTAAGCCACCTCGAGCTTCTTGTGAGGGAGAGTGCGGGATATAAATAAAAAGTGAAATGAAATGAAATGAAATGAAAGATGCTAACTCGATTCACTAGGCATTGCTTTCCTTGGCCCTTTTTAAATGGACCACAATGGGGGGGGGGGATGGGTGTGCACATCAGGCATTGGAGCCCATTGCTCTGTGAGTGGGTGATGGGTGTAGTGTGGGAGCGCACACGCACCCTCACCCATCCCCCGCAGAATTTCCACAGGCCCCTCCACCCATCTCTACACAGCAAAACTGTGTGGAGATGGGTGGGGGCATCTCGTGTGAAAAGGACCCTTGTTTTAACAACTACCTACGTCACTGATGTATTCTTTTTAATGTGAGTATATTTTATGAACTGTTTCCTTACTAGTAACATAAGACGCTATGTAGGGAATCTGTAAATTAATGGAGTCTAATGCGATTTTCAGTACTAGTAAATTATTATAGATAATTTCACAATCAGTCACTTTTCATAAGAACATAGGAACGTAAGTGTCATACTGCATCGGACCAATGGTCCATCTAGATGCTTGAGACAATGGACCAATCATGGTCCATTTCAGTTGCTTCAGACAAGCGCACAACAAGGTCATAGTGGAGTGATCCATTTCCAGCTATTTGCTTAATAACCCCTGGTAGTCAGAGGTTGATCCTCCGACCAACTCAGCAATAGCCAATTATGGACCGTCCTAAACCTTTAAGTCCATTTAAGTCCATTCTGAACCCGCTTACATTATTGGGCTTCACAACATCCCCCGACAATGAGTTCCACAGATTATTTGTGTGTTGGGTGAAAAAGTACTTCCTTTTGTTTGTTTTAAATTTGCTACTAGTTAATTTCATAGGGTGTCCCCTAGTCCGCAGTCATGTCTTTTCTTTTTTCTAATCTGAAGTGCCCTAACCTAATGAGCATCTCCTAATATGGAAGCCATCCCATACTTTTGATCGTATTTATTGTCTTTCTCTGGCCCTTTTCCAGTTCTACTATGTCCTTTATGAGATGGGGCAACCAGAACTGCACATGATATGCAAGGTGTGGATGCACCATGCATTTTTATAGTAGCAGTGTGAACTTCCATTTTACTTTCTATACCTTTCTACACAATTTCTAAGATTTTATTTGCCTTTTTGATAGCCACTGTGCTTTAAAGTTAAGTTTTCAGCGGTAACCTAAGTAATGGAGTTGTCTTTTTTTGTTTGTTTGTTTTTAGCCTATTCAGCAGCCAAAAGAAAAAAGAAGGGGAAAAAAGTCCATCATGGGGCCCTCTTTTGTGTAAGTCCAGGACAAATTGCCTCTCCCTCTGAACATCCTGGTGGGAACAGAGCCTGCATTCCTAGAACTCATAACAAGCTTCATATTATGCCATAAATATTGGCAGTAAATGCAGTTTCCAAGACATTAATATTATGGGCCAAATTAATTCAGTATTGTCATAAAGGTTCAGGTGGGGGTTTTATTGTGGGGTTATTTTAATGTGGGGTTAATTTTATAATGTTATATGTTTTTAAATGTTGTTAGCCGCCCTGAGCTGCGTGTGCAGGAGGGGGCAGCATATAAGTGCAAAAATAAATAAATAAATAAACAAACTAACAGTGTCATCAAACCCAGTAATTGTGTCCACTTACATGAGCCATAGTTTCATACTATGCTGTAAAATGGGATACCCAAAGTAGAACAAGTGAAGTTTATGGTTGTGAAGCTGTTCAACACAAAGCTGTACCACAAGAGACATACTATTTTCAGGACTATTTTGGAAGTTTCCTTTCATCCTTCTTTCCCTTGCTTAGCTCCTTGTGCAAGAAGCTGATAGCTCAGTTTTACTTTTCTTCCCATGCTCACACCTGAAGCAGAGCAGTGAGACTAAAGAGGAATAATGTGTGTGATGAGAGGAAGCACGGCCTCAGATGATGCCAGCTCAAAAAGCGGAGAATCGCAGCAGAGGAATCTGCCATAGTCCTTTCTGCAGCAGCGCTGCTGGGCTGATGGATGGGGAGTGGAGCAGTGATTGGGAGCTCTTTTAAAGCCTTTCATTTCCTTGCTTGCTCCTCCTATCATCTTTTTAGTGCTTCATCTGACGTCAATAGTGTGTACACAAGCAGCTGTCTCCTAGCCTGCTTCAGGGCTCTGAGTGTGACAAGCAGGCTGTAGCAAGGTCAAGCTCACTTGGGTGAGAGTCTTTATAGGCTTCCGGCCCAACACAAACAGACTCTTTAAGAATTAACTCAAACCTCTTTGTCTATCTAGTTCAGTCCATATAGACAAAGTCTCTATACAGCTTAATGTCCCACCATATACTCAGTTCCTTTTCTCTTAGTTTGTTCTCTATAGCCAGGCATTACTCCTCTGGCTCTCAAGTCTCCATTAGCCATACACTTCTTCTGGCTCCAATTCCCAGCCTCTTCTGGTACAAGCCAAGTCACACGCTCCAGCTGGCTATAACTCCAGCCCAGCACCAAGCCTTCTGGCTGGCTACTCACAGCCTTAGTCCTTGTCGCAGAGCTCATAGCCAGTTCCACAGCCTCCTTCAGACTCAGCTCTGCTCTGGCTTAGCTCTTATTCTGTCTGGGCTGACTTTGCCAGGCCCAACACGGCTGCTTCCACTTAGGCACGAGCCATTGCTACTTGCAGAGCCTGAAGCCCTGCTAGCACTGTCACTCCGCTGGTGCTAGCTCTGTCTTAAAGGGACAGCAGCTTGCAGAAACTCTGCTCTGCTACATGTACAGGCAAATGTGATTTATTTACATGAGTTGTGTATATTTCTATTTGTTATAGTTGTTTTACTATGCAGTTGAGTTTAGTAATAATGCATTACTAACATTTTGAGTATAACAAAGTATCAGGGGCGTAGCTAGCTTGGGATGGTCCCAGGGACAAGAAATGTCAGTGCCCTCCCCCCCTCGTTTTTCCTGCCAGTGGTGAAGCCGCCGGCCTAGGAGTGCCTCCCAGCTTGGCCAGCTGGGGTATTGGGCTACTGGTGCTCGGGACTTACTTGGTCTCTGCAGAATCTGCAGCATGCTGCTGGTGGCACAGTGCACTCTGTCCTTTGTGGCTCGCTGCCCGCATGCTGGGGCTGAGCGTGGCCAGCAGCAGCAGTGCCATTGCTGCCCCGGCCCACCCGACCAGCCCTGGAGGCTGGGGGTTGGGCGGGCAGGCCAGTGCAGGCTGAGCCAGCTCGATGAGGGGAGCGCTGGAGTGTGAAGGTGCCCGGCGGCGGTTCCACTCAGTTAGTGAGTGGAGTCGTGGCACCTTCACACTCAGGCTGGGCCTCCCTCGAGCCAGCCCTGCTTGGACCAGGTCTGGACTGGTGGAGAGGATTCCTCCTCCGTGACACGGCTCCAGGGGGGGTGAGTCGAGCCATGAGGCTTCTGAGTTTGACCTGGCCTGACACAGACTGCTGTATGGGGCCCCTCCCCATCCCTGTCTGCAGTTGCAACATTGTGTCAGACACAATGTAGCAGTCAAAGGGCCCCCAGCCAGCTCAGATGGCAATTTTTTTAAAAAAGAAAAAGAGAGGGTGGGGAAGGCTTAACTACCTTGGATATTGGGCCCCCAACCAGTACAAGCCCCAGGATGAATGTCCCTGTTTGTCCAATGGTAACTATGCCCCTGCAAAGGATAACAACAACAATAATGTGTCATGGCTGCACTCTGCTTATGAGACAGCTCTTCCCCAACTAGCCAGGAACTTTCTCCCTCATCTCCCATCTAATACTTTAAAGTTTTTTGCTATGCAAGGAAATAAATAGCCACAAAGGGAGAAGAGGATTGAGAAAGGGGGGAAAGGCGAGGGGAAGGTGGCAGAAAGAGAATCAACATGACATGGCAGTTGTGGCAGGAGCAGAACACTAATTCCCTCCTCTTCCCTGTAATGTGAAAAGCTTCCTTTACCGCTTAGAGAGCAATGGATTATGACTGTACATAATCTCTGACACCAAACTGAATTCTGTTGGAGCAATATGTATCAGCATTTGCAACAGGAAGTGGGCGTAAATGAAGACACTCTTCTGCATTTCTTTTGTCTTACTAAGTGTCAGCTCTGTGCCAATTTTAAACTCTTAGCTTCGTTTGTATGCAATTAGATATGAATATATTAACCTAAAAAGGAACTGGGGGGGAGGCCCAGAGGCTGTTATACAAGGGACTGAAAAGCCCTAAATGCACTTCTTTTCACAAGAGAATCACTTCCAAGTCTTTAGAAGTCAGAGTAACAGAAGCAAATTTCCCCTCCCAAAATTAGATTTTAAAATATGTCAATAGTATGAAGTCCTAACTGGCAACTATATCGTGCTGACTGATTTTGATTCCTTTCACTATAAAGTGAAACGAAAACTTTCAATGGCAGTCACTGAGTTGAAGACCAGCTCTTCGAGAGACTTTATTTTAATTTTCTCCTTCTCTCTACACACAGAGTTAGTTCATGCTTTCATTTCTGTGCTCAAAAATACTGGATTGCCAAAAAGTTTAATGTTGGTGTTTCTGAACACAAATTTAAATCTAGCATTGATCAGAAGTTCATATGAACTAACACATAAATGCTTTAGTATGAAATGCAAGGCTGTTATTATTTTATTATTTATATCTCACTAGGGATATGCCTGCCACTGAACAGTTGTGACTAGAGACTGGGCCCTGCCCTGAAGGGCTTACACTCTAGGACAGACAAGGAAGGGGAGAGGCAGGGATACATTCATAAAGATGGGAAACTGCAGGTACATGTGCTTAGCTTAGTTACAAGGAAATGAGGGGAATCCTGGAGGACAAGACACTTGGGCAGGAGGACAGACAGTACGGTCCTTTTCAAACGGGCGCAGGTGCGTGGCGGGATGGGTGGGCAGCGCGGTGGGTGGGTGTATTCCCATGGACCCCCACCCATCTGCACTCATGGAGCATCTGGCATTGGCACCCATTGCTCCATGTGTGGGTGAATGGTGGAGGTGGGTGAAGCACGGGAGCAGGCACACACCCTCACCCACTGGCCGCGGCTTTCACATGGATGCCCACCCATTCCCCACACCTGCCGCAGCGTTCAAACAGACCACACACACACACACATGGGCGGGTCCTGGATCGGCCCCTACGGTTGGCCGGGGGTGCCTCCTTGGGGTCCCCCGGTTTCCTGGGTGTCTACCATGAGGAGGGCGTTCTCTGTGGCTGCGCCGTGACTGTGGAAATCCCTCCCATCAGAGGTCTGCGACTGCTTGACCACCGACCTACCCTCTTTCCACAGACAGTGTAAGACCTGGCTGTTCTGCTGGGCCTTCACCGAGGGGTATGGGGTGGGTGGGAATGGGTTGCTTTAGTTGTAGTTTTATTGTTGTGTATTTAAATATGTTTTTAAAATGTTGTTAGCTGCCCCGAGGTGCCTGAGGCAAAAGGGGGCGGCATATCAATTTAAAAATAAAATAAATAAATAAATAAATAAAAGGGTCTGTGTGTCTAATGATAAATTTCCTTGTACATAAGTGATGTCGTTAGAGCTTGTATAAAATATCAAGAGATAAGAATAGAGCTCTTTGTCTGCCCACAGAGTCTCATTACCATTTGCAATCCTCTTGAGAATTTCTTGATGCCTAAAGTCTACTGTAGCTATTTATTATTTATATTGCCTGGAAGTGTGGTGGCCATTTTATTATACAAAGGGAAAGACAAAATCTCTGCCCTGAGGAGCTTGTGCTCCACATTATACATGAGTAATGTCACATGACACAAGCGGGAGGAACAAATAGGAGGAGGGGAAGGGGCAAAGAAGGACCAGACAATAACATTATGTGAACATTACACTGCTAGGGAGAAGGAGATGCAATTTGGAGTTTATTTGTGTTGCTCTTTCATATTGTAATTAATGCTGACTCACCTTTTGTGAAAGCATAGAAGTCTTAAGAAGGAATGTGAACCAGAAGGAAGTAGTTTAGAGGGGACTGGGAGGCACAGGACTGAGAGGCTATTACATGTGAATGGAAAAAGGCACAGAGGTGGCTGTGGTGGGTCCCACTAAAGACTGGGTAGTTAAAGACAGAATCTCTTTCCATTATAAACACTGAAACTTAAAAATGCTTCTACAAATAAACAGGTTGAGCTTTCTTTCTGAAAATTTCAGTGTGTGTTCTTTTAGGAGGGAGGGCGATGTATACTAAATTTGAAGTAGATCTAGTCAGCCATTTTAAAGTTATAATGGTTTAAAAGTTAGTTAGTCCTGGTCATTTTCAGAGTGTCTAATGAGTTTCTGGGGGCTGATTTCTTTCTCATTTTTGCAAGTTGTGACTCACAATTTCACATGCATGTAGCCTGGGCAGTCGTTCAGTCACTTTGGATGGACTGATAATCTTTAGTGAAGTATTAAAAAAGTTATTTAAGTTTGAAAATTTAGTTCTTGCACATGTGCAGTTGCAGCCCTATGGGGAGGCTATTCTGCAGGAGAAGGCAGAGTTACGCATATTAAGTAGTGCAAATGTTAAGTTACTTGACATAAGGTGGCAGGGAGAGGAGATAACCTCACACAGGGAGTGGGAGGAGGGAAGAGGGGGTGTTAGGGGTGCAGGGCAGGGAGGCAAGTGGGCACTCAGGGGAGAGGGTGCAGGGGAGTATGTTGAGGACTTTCCTTGCGGGGAGCTGGAGGGGGTGGGGGTATGATTTTGCATGCGAAGAAACTGGGGAGCTGAGCAGGGAAGGATTTTGCTTGGGGGTCAGGCGAGAGGAGGAGTGGGCACTGGGCTTCTGGGTCGGGTGGGGGGAAGAGATGGAGGCAGGGGCATTGGCAGATGACGAGGAAGAGGAGGTGGAGGTAGCGCTAGGCATGCCCCACTTCATGCTCACCACTGGGCTGGGGCTGCTGGCATTGTCCATGCGCCACCCTGGGCAGTAGTGGGAGGAGAAGGCAGGCAACAGGGGGCAGCTCTGCATTGCCCTGCTGCTGCTCCGACTCGCCCTCTACCTGGGCTGTGCCACAACCACCTACTTGCTGCTCATCCGATTGGCCAGAGCCACTGGGATTGGAGCGGGCTGTACATGAATCAGCATGCTTAATCTCCCTACTCTCCCATGCCCACTTCTGCCTTGACAACCTTTCTAACTGTTGGAATTACACCCCATGGGACTATGCAAACAAGGAGCCTTTTGTACTTTTCTCCTAGTAACTGAGATCATTTTTAGAGCAATGCTTAGTAAACACAATTCTCCACAACGGCAACTGGACTCTGTGGCTCTGAGAGACATGCTGCCTGTGCATCACAAGAGCTGGCAACTTCTCTGCATTTTCAGCCAAGTTGTACAATAGCCCCCTTTCCACAGCCACACCCTTGTAAATGTGCATAAAAGCTTCTATCATCCACCTCAGGGCATTTACACCTGATCAAAGGCACACCTGATTTGTATGTGCAGTCCCTCTCCCGACCTTCAAATGACCTGTTGACGCAAGTGTGAAAGCGGTCATTGTCTCCATGTCCCCTGCCCCCACCCCTGCCACACGCTCCCTGCTTCCCTGTTCCTCTGTGCCCAGCAACCTCTGCACTCCCATTCCAACCATTCCTCCCTGCCCCAGTCTCCCCCCTGCCCCATTGCCCCAACCAGCATCCGCCACCCTCCTGCCATAGCCTCTCCACTCCCACACACCCTCCTGCCCAGCAACCTCTGCCTTGCACAACCCCCTGCCCAGCAACCCCTATGCCCACAGCCTCCCCACTCTCTATGCCCCCACACCCAGAAAACCCTGCACCAACCCACCACAAACTCCCCATTCCCCTTTTCCCAGCACCCCCTGCAACTCCACTGCCACAACCTCCCCCATTCCCCCCTCCACCTCCATGTCTTAGCCTCCCCACTCCCCCATGTCTCACCTGCCCAGCAACCAAAAAAATATCCCTACTCTCCCATGCCCACTTCTGCCTTGACAACCTTTCTAACTGTTGGAATTACACCCCACGGTACTATGCAAACAAGGACCTTTTGTACTTTTCCTAGTAACTGAGATCATTTTTAGAGCAATACTTAGTAAACACAATTCTCCACAACGGCAACTGGACTCTGTGGCTCTGAGAGACATGCTGCCTGTCCATCACAAGAGCTGCTAGGCAACTTCTCTGCATTTTCAGCTAAGTTGTACAATAGCCCCCTTTCCACAGTCACAGAATGCCTTTCATCCAAAAGCATGTTACAAAACAATGCTAAAGATTCCATGAAATGCAACCTGTTCTGGGATAGAATGCAGCAGCTGACCAACAGCCAAAGTAACACCACTAGCTACTTTAGGACAGAAAATTATGCTGTGTGGTAATTAATTACTGCTCTTATTTGCAAGAGCTAAATGGGGAGTGTTCAAGCCAACTGGAAGAGGAGGAATCTGCACACCTGATCCCTTTCCTGCTCCCCTTCCCCTTGTTCATCCCTCCTCCTAACCCCCTTCATCCCTCCTCTCCCCTCTGCACCCCCTTCATCCCACCTCTGCACATAGGAAGTTATCATCTCTGATCCCCCCTCTGCACACATCCCTCCTCCTTCCTCTGCTGGCGGGGCTGAGGATGCGACGTTTAAAAATTCACATTATTCTATTCCTCACATCTCAAAAAAGCATGGACATTTCTTAACCAACAAAAATTCAGTTTAAAAAAATGTTAAAGGCAGGATCATTTCTATAAAACCACAACTTTACATTAAAAAAGAACATTATTAACTGGCTTAAACTGTCTTTTCAAACACACGTTACTATATATTATAGAACTACTTTAAAAATTAACACAAGTCCAATTTATTAATTACATAAATTTATATTAATAAAATTAGACTGAAACTGTCCTATGTAGAAAGACAGAATTTAATGTAGTGTATTAATTTTGACATTGAGGTGGCGAGTTGATGAGTCTAAATAGAAGTAATTATGGAAAGAATAAATAAATCATCATTGGAAGATTAAGTATTTATTTGAACAACGTTAAAACAGTTAATTATTAATGTAATTCAAATGAATGATTGGAATAATAAAGAGTGATTGAATTAATTGGCAATACTGATATTAATACTGTTCATTTATTTAATTAATTTACATAATTAAGTATAGTTAATTTCCATGGTTTTGGGTGTTTAAGTTTGGTCATAGTGCATATTGTTAAATAGTTGTGTTAATAATGTTTTTTGAAATGTAAGGGTTTATTTTAGAAATCATCCTGCCTTTAACGTTTTTTTAAACTGAAAGTTAAGTTGAATATACAAGCAGTGACACAGTGGGCACTGCCCTACTTTATCATCTTAAACTTGATGTGGTGGAGAATAGGGAGCCAAGGGAAGGATTCAAATCAAAATCAAGAGCATATGGCCAAACTATTGGGAAAGATGATATTTTTTATAGTGGCCAGGCTTTGGAAGGACTAGAGCAGGAGGGGGGTGGGGGAGAACCTTTTCCCTCCCAGGGGCCACTTTGAAAGCTTGCACAAGCTCTGAGGGCCGCACAGAAGTTGGGGCGGGGGTGCTTAAGGGATGCACTCAAGGAAAGGAGGGTCCAAATCATGGAACTGTCCCCTATCCGTTGTTTGCATGACCTCATC
Source organism: Sphenodon punctatus (assembly GCA_003113815.1). Taxonomy (NCBI): domain Eukaryota; kingdom Metazoa; phylum Chordata; class Lepidosauria; order Sphenodontia; family Sphenodontidae; genus Sphenodon; species Sphenodon punctatus. The sequence continues at coordinate 1,330,562 of QEPC01014287.1, forward strand.
CCGGCTTCCTTCCCTGGAGCTCAGTTTTTCAGTGGTTGAAGGTAAAAACTGGATCCAAGGGCCAGATCCAGGAAGTAGAAAGGTGCTACATAAAAACTTGCCCCAGGCCATATTTGGCCCCCGGACCTGAGGTTCCCCACCCCTGGACTAGAGGGTGTGCTCTGTGTTTCATAGAGATCAGAGCAGAAGTTTCAGTAACTGAGAGAAAAGATTATCAGCTCTCTGAGACATAGTGCAATCCCTCCAGGAAGTGCAGGGGGGCTTCTCTTCCTGTGGAAGAGGCAGTGGACAGTCTAGCCTCACGGGAGCATCTAAGGCTCCAAATTGACACAATGTCTGACAGCAGACACTGTATGTTACTTTAACCTATATATAACCCAGGTCTTTCGGGAGGGGTGTGGGTGGGTTAGGTGTTTTTTTTTTATCTTCCCCCACCCTTATTTATTATTATTCCAGCCTGTTTTACTGTAATGTTTTTATCTATTTTTTATATATATAAATTGTTTTTATTATGAACTTGTTAGCCACCCCCAGCTGTTTGCAGGAGGGGCGGGATACAAATTGAAAAATAAATAAATAAATAAATATCGTTTGTGTATGTATAAAGAGTTATTCTTCACAACTAGTTCATTTCATGGGAACACAGAATTGTAGTTACTGGAATAGAAGAGCCAGAGATTTTAAACAAAATGCAGGAAGAAATGGCATATATTTGATCCATCTGGCATATGTGAGGCTGCTGTGTTACTCCAGTTTTACAACAGTGCAACTTCTCTGACTAATTACGGTGATTAAGGTCCTTTGATAGAAGGAGAGAAAAGTCTCAATTATAATACCAGGTTACAAGCCTGTATGACAAGAAGGGTGATTATATTGTCAACAGTACACACAAAGGGGAAGTGGAGAAGTTCAGAGAGCATTTTAGCTGGGCTCCCTGCGATCTATGTTTCTTTTAGCCCTGATCTTGACCTTGATTTACATTTGAATAATATTGCCTGCCTGCTAAAGGTGAAAAGAGGAGAAAATTATAAACCTCATGCTTGCTTGGGGATCTCAGTCTAAACCAAAGATTCCCACCCCAGAGAAAAGCAAACCCAATTTGATGTTTACTATATGTACATATCCACAATACTGACTGTACTGTATATTCAGAGATCAACATTCTAGGGTGAAAAAAACCCCGACACAGTAGTCCATGAGTCACCTGCTTGTCAGTTCTGTGGCCACCCAAATGTTCACCCACATCCGCCTACTAGATGCATCATCTGGAGAAGGTTGGCGACACTGCCTGGGCTAAGGTCGCCCTCAGGCTAATGTGCCCCCACCCATCTGTTAGACCCCACCCAGCTCAGCCACAAGGCAAGGTCCAAGGCCCAGAGAAGCACGCTCATCCTGGCCTCCAAACAGCTGATCCAAACAGCTTTTAAATAGCTCGAGGAGCACGCTTGCCTGGCACACCAACAGTTGACTGTATTGACCGTACTATATACTCAAAAGGAACATCTTAGTGAACTGGCACCAGCTAATGTATTAAGAGGAATCAGAAGTCTAGGGAGAAGAAATCAAGATTCCAGCTCCCAACATCCCCAAAGATGCTGTGTTGTGAAACCAGCAGAGCAGCTCCCCTATCTGATGCTGCCAGAAATTGTATGCCAGTCACGCCAAAACTCTTCCCACAGCATGCTTAATCATTCTCATAACACTTACTTGGGAACTTATGGTCATGGCTGAGCTGGAGCAGGCGTTTCATTTCTGTGAAACAATGAAAAAGAAAAGATATATTGTGTGCGAGTATATCTAATGTACAGGTTTTGATGAACACACATTCTCTTGCAGTTCTATGTGATGTAGAAGAAAAGAAGGTGTAAAAGGTGATGCAGGCATGCACGGAAGCAAACTTTGTCCTTACCTTCCTCATCTATTGTATAGCTTGATGAAACTCCATCAGTATCTGTAACAGAACAAGAGTAAATGCCCAAATCATCTTCTCCAGGTTCTTTAAAGATAGCTTTTGACCTAAAGACAAAACCATTACATAAAAGATGGGACTGAATCAAAAGCCTAGATGAGGGCACCCTTCTGTACCCTGACTAATTGGATTATTATTATTA
>QEPC01014287.1:1371761-1395542 GCA_003113815.1 Sphenodon punctatus
TGAAGGACAATTCATTTTTATTGCCCTTTCTTATTCCTCCACTGTCATCAAGACATGGAGAATGTTCTGGGAGACTATCAAACACACTCCCACCGCAAGCCATTTCTTTCAGCCTGCATTGCTAGTTCACAAAGATGAAATGTGCTGGTTCAGCTACCAGGCTGCTGCTTTCAATATTTAACTAAGGCCACTTTCACACATTACTGGGGAGGCAGGAAAGCTTCCATGAATGCAATTTTGGCTTTATTCTTGCAGGAATTAGTACATGTGGGAATGCGCTATACTACTTTTATCCCACGAGAACACTCATGCATGACTGGGTCCTCCCAGTGTAGTTTTTACAATGATGGATGTTCTCATGGGATAAAAGCAGAATAGCGCATTCCCACGTGGACTAATCCCTGTTAGAACAGAGCCATGATTGCATTCACAGAAGTTTCCCTGCCACCCTCGTAACATGTGAAAGAGGCCTAAGTCTCCACCATGTAACAAATGCCCCCCAACTCAAGAGGAGATAATAGCCACTGAAAAGGACAGGATTATTAGCAGCTTGTAGGGGATAATGCACCGCAAGATTTAAAGCAGAGGGGGGAGATTTGGCAGCATATGTGAAGAATGATAACTGTACTGTCACTCTGGTAATTAAAGAGCCAGGAGAAAAGGCTCGTATTAATGCAGCCTCAGGCTCTTATGCTCAATGAATTTATATTAAAAAGCCAAAATGAACACCAGATTTAGAGAAATCAGTTTTTTTTACTTTAAAACTGTGTATCATTTATGTAAATTTGATTAATTTTAAAATTCACACATGTAGGACCACTTACCAGGGAATCACCCAGTGCCATAGTTCCTGTGGAGCTTAGTAAAAAACACTAGAAGAGATACTGTCTGGTTAAGGTGAAACTCAGACATCACTTTTGGAAGGAAAGATAGGTGTGGCTAAAGGACCACTTTATGAATAACCAGAAAAGGGGGCTTTACATGAGAGAAACACCAGTTCCCCATTTTTCTTGCGGTGATGACTGCTACCAGGTGATCACCTTGAGGGTGACCAATTCCATCAACTGAGGGTGATTAATTCCAACAAAGTTGGAACTATGGGCTCAAAGGGGACTGGGGCTTGTCTGAACTGATGCAGGACCAGATCAAGTTCCCAATCCAGAGGAGGTTTAAGACAAGGGAAAGATGATGATTGCTCCCTAAAAAACCTGAACGTGAGTGGGTGAGTGAAAATAGGTTTCCTTTCAACAGACACATAAAAAGCTGGCATCACAGCAGCATGAACCTTGACTGATGAGAAGAAAAGCCCATCAGGATAACAGTTATTCCAGGGACAGTGCCAATAGCTATGTCAATGAACAGTTGTTTCATGTGAATGTCTGATTTTTTGCAGTGGAAAGAAAAGAACTGGATATGGCTGAGAGTGTTGGGTATATAATACCTGGGTGCTGATGGCATCCCTAGGCAAGCTGAAGATGCTTGACTAATCTGTGGGTGAAAACAGACATGAGCTAAAGTAACCACCCTTTAACCACCCTTGGTGGTTAATATTTATGCATGTTGCAGGGCTGTATTGGTGCCCTATGCAGCCCTGAAACATGCATAAATGGCCACCAAGGGTGGTTACCATCATGTCTGTTTTCACCCTATGTCAGTTCTCAGTGCCAGGTGGTGCTATTATTTACCTTAAATGCTAATATGGAGAGGCCCTCAAAGAAGAACTAGTAAACCCACTGAAAGTATGCGTGTCAGCTACATTTTCAGCTGTGTAAAGCAGTTATGAGTCTAACGTTAAAGGAATTTAGGGCTTGGATAACCCACTGAAGTCTATACGAGTCTGTCCATTGATTGCACTAGATTTCAGGCTTCAGATCAGGCCTTTTTAGTAAAAAAAATTTTTTACCTGCAGGTTCTTCCTCTGTGACAATAATCTGTCCAGTCCAGGGAGCAGAAGGGTGACCTAAAGCAGAGACAAGGGTTAATATAAGTAGTAAGGGATTAGAAATTGTCCTGAGAATAATTGACTTTTGTTTGCTGTTTAAACAAAACCTTTAGAATGATTCAGTCTCCTCCGTCTAATTGGATATTGTTAGCGAAACATGTGCATAATGATTTCAAAGTAATTACTCAAATGCCATTAATAAAATCTGTAGTCAAAAGATTTAAGAAATCCTAGGCAGCTTTCATACTGTAGTGCAGCCCATTAACAGTAATAATTTCTTAGCCTTCTTTATTTGGACTAACAAAGCATAGCTGTGTCAATGGGGTTTCAATAAAAAAATAAAACTATATTACCAGCGGAAGGCCAGACTAAAAGTACACTTCCATTACCTGGCAGATAGTCTGCCTCAAAAGATTTTGTTCAAAATGGTAGAAATCCTACAAAGGCTACTGGACTGAGGCAGGCAAAAAATTCAAGGACAGTTGCCTAAAATGAGAGTACTAGCATCAGGATTGCTTTTTTTTTTAATAAGGGAGTAGAGAGAATAGATTGGAGTAGAGAGGGTTATATAGGATCGTAAGTGCTACAATTGTACTATGCTTTTCATCATCTGTTCTTTGCAAAGGAGAGAAAGCATTACTAACTCTATCCCCCTTTTACAGATGGGATCACCGAAAGAAAAAAAAAAATAGAGGTGACGTGACCTGCCTGAAGTCCAATGGTGGATATACAGCCCAGTTGACTATAAAATTCAGTTTTCTTCACCACAAGTCTACAGCCCTGTCCATGCTGTGCTCTCTGCCACAGGGAAGGATATTCAAGGCCCAGACAGGATTCTATGTGTGATGGAGACTGGAGATGGTCTGCCTGTAATGTACTTCAAATTTTTCTTTGGGACTAAACACAAGGAAGTGTCAATGAAGTCAGGGGTGGCATTACTGTTCTATATGATATTTGCTAAAAGGCACTGGGAATTTTATCTCACCATTTCTAGTGATTTGAATCTGGAAGAACTCCATTTATTTTGGTGAATTTCCATAGCATCATTAAGAGGAAAGTTTGGTTGTTGAGAAAGCTCCTTTAAAATTCATAAAGTCCACTGAGGAAGTATTTTGCCTATTGTGTCTAAAAACAGCAGCTCAGCGTATTTTCAGGACTCTAATTTAGCTGTGGTTTAACGGCTCTGTCATTAAAGGAGCTAGCTAAGTTTCTGCAAACTTCTCTTTGCTTCAGCTTGGATGCACTCATATTACTGAGTTGCAGTGTAAAGGACACAGCCGCAAATGACCACTACGCCTTCTTCTTGCTATTACTCATGAGTCATATGTTTCTGGGTGACTTTTTAAACCTGTTTCACGACAAGCATAAAAAACAACATGATTTTGGTGAGGGTGCAGCCCCTAGCCAGCATAGGGACATTGCTTTGCTGATTTTTGATCTTGGAAGTGGAAATATTGCTACCAAGATATGGTGTAACATATAAAGCCACTGTCACACAGAGCTTAGAAACCTGTGACTTGACCCAAGTCGAATGGGACCCACCTAGTCCTGTTGGGCCTGGATCAGAACAGGCACACTCTCTGACCAAGTCTCACAGGGCTCAGACCAGAGCAGACTCCAGGTCCTGCCCCTATGAAGTATTGTGATATTACGGTACTCCACTGAGGATAGCATAGGAAGAGGGCAGAAGAACCCCTCAGCCTTGTTTCCGTTTCTGACGTATCTGTGCCCTTTATAGGAGCATCATGACATCCTAGTGTTCTGGATGTGGGGATGCAGGTCCACACAGGGTGCATTCAAACAAGATGATAGCCCACTGTAGTCCATATTCAATTCATGTAGTCCCCATTCACATGTTTAGTGTGTCCAGACTAATAAATGGGCAGCCCCCTGCATGTATTTCATGTGTTTGCAGGCAGCCCCCACTGGCAGTGCCAGTGAGATTGAGAGAAGAGAGAAGAGCAGGAAGAGGTTGTTCCTCAGACACTCTAGGATTTTTGTCTGCAACTCTATGGTGCTGGTGCAGACCTGTATGTGTGGAGGCACTGCATGCAACAGAAGGTTGCTACCTTGTAAACCAGGTTCTTCAAGATGGCGCTTCCAATTCCCACAACTGGGTTGCACATGTGTGTGCCCTTCACCAGCTGGCATATAACTAGCTCATCAAAGTGCAAAAGTCTTGATCCCCGTAGTATATAAGCACTCTCCCATCCCCAAGTGACAGTTCCTTCCAATCCAAGCCCAAAGTAAGCTCAAACTTTTTCGTGGGTTAGAAAATGGTGAGCGTTGTGAAACTGGTCAAAGCCATCTCGAAGAACCTTGTTTACCAGGTAGCAACCTTCTGTTCTTCTTCAAGTGGCTCCTCCCATTCTCACAACTGGGAGAGTACCAAGCTTAAATAAAGTATGGAGGCAGGGGGAAATTACAATAAAATAATCTCCTCTCCTTCATAAAGAGATGGTGCTTACCATGTAATCAAAACAGGGTAAAAATTTATTAATAACAGTTGTTAACATCTCATCTGATGTCAACAACTCAAATCCTAGAATGGCTGTACCTACTGCAGTGTCTTCCACTGTATTCAAGCGTAATGCATAATGTCTGGTGAATGTGTGAGTGGATGTCCATGTGGCAGCTTTGCATACTGTAATAGGAGACACATTACAAAAAGCTGCTGTGGATGCCCCCATAGCTCGAGTGGAAGGAGCTTTTAGATATGGGGCAGTTGCAAACCTGACATCTGGTAAAAAGTGGTGATGAACTGCACCAGCCATTTGGAGATTGTTTGGGAAGACACCTTATTGCCTAATGTATTTAAAGCATACAATACAAATAAATGATCTGTTTTTCTAAGTGGTTTAAGTCCTATCTAAATAGTGACCTAAAACTCTCTTTACATCTGAAGTATGGAAAACTACATGTTCCTCATTGTCATGTGGTTCTGACATGAACACAGGTAACACAGTTTTTTGATGAAGGTGGTATTTGGAAATAAAATGAACTTTGGTATGAACTTAGGGTTCAGAGATATCTCCACTCTATCATGGAAAAATTGAAGGTATGGTAGAGATATAGTTATAGCTGCTAATTCACTAACCCTCTAAGGGAAATGATTGCAACCAGGAAAACTGTTTTTAAAGTTAAATGAAACAAATCCACTTGCATAATAGGCTCAAATGGAGCCCAAGTTAATGTCTCCAAAACTAAATTGAGATTCCAACTAGAAATTGAGGCAAGCACGTGCGGAAAGGAATTAAGAAAACCTTTCAAAAACCTAACTACCAGTGGGTGGTTGAATACAGACTTTATTTCCGGAAGGGAAATGTTCTTAGCAATTGCTGACAAATGCACCTTTATTGAAGAATGGGCAAGGCCATTCTTAGCTAATGACAGTAAATATTGTAAAATGACATTTATGTCACGCTTATCCAAGGCAATGTCCTCTTTTGGTAACCAATGGTTGAATCTTACCCATTTACTGTTATAGGATTTCTTTGGGGAAGGTTTTAGCTCATTCTCTATTACCATTTGTACCTCAGGGTTGAGATCTATAGGTTGTGATCTGTTACAATTCTCCAGGCCGTCAGATGGAGGCAAGACAGGTCTGGATGGAGAAGTGATACTTTGTCCTGTGAAAAGAGGTCGCATTTCAAGGGAAGTTCCATCCGGTCTATGGACACACACTTCAGATCTGTATACCATGTGCGCCTGGGCCAATCTGGTGCTAGAAGGATTAGATTAGCACCCTCTGACATAATTTTCTCCATTCTTGAAAACAGAGGAATGGGAGGGAACGCATAATTCAGGCTCGATTTCCAATTCTGAATGAATGTGTTGCCCAGAGAGCTGGGGTTGTGATCCGCTCTGGTGCAGTAAAGTGAACACTTCCTGTTCGATCTCGTGGCAAATAGATCCACCTTGGACAAACCCCATTTCTGAATCAGCATCATGAATACTTGGGGGCAGAACTCCCATTCACGATGCTCCTTCCCCAGGCAACTCAGGATATCAGCTCGAGTATTTTCTGAGCCAGCCACATGTATTGCCTGTATGTAAATATTCTGCTTGAGAGCCCAATGCCATATTTTTTAGAGTCAGTGTGTACACAGTTCTGGGGAGTGCATTCCTCCCTGCTTGTTCAGATAGAAGGCCATTGTCATATGGTCTGTAGCGATCTGCACTGTGTGACCCTGTAGATGTTGTTGGAAGGCGGTCATAGCTCTAGGAATAGTTGTGGTCTCCAAGATATTGATATGGAGACCCTGCTCCTTCTTTGTTCACAGTTCCGCTACTGATAATGACTGTAGATGTGCTCCCCATCCTGTTAGGGAAGTGTCAATGGTTAAAAACCTAGTAGGTTTAAGATCTCTGAAATGCATACCCTGCAACACAAACTCCTTTTATTTATTTATTTATTTATTTATTTTATTTCCACCATTTATATCCCGCCTCTCCTGCCTAGGCAGCTCGAGGCGGCTTACAAAAATTAAAATATTTAACAATATACATAAAATATATAAAATACATAAAAGGGAGGCATAAAAGAAAATAAAAACTCATCCTCCCTCACCCACCCTCCTCATCAAAGGCTTGGTGGAACAGCCAGATCTTGCACTGTCACCAAAATGAGGCAAGGTCAAGGGCCACCTGGGCCTCCACCAGAAGGAAGTTCCACAGCCTGGGTGCTGCCACCGAGAACACCCTCTCCATTGTAGCCCCCAGCGCCACCTGGGGGACACCAAGAAGGGCTCTCCCGGCAGACCGCAGGGGTTGATCCAGGGCATGGAGAGTGAGGTGGTCGTGCAGATAGAAGGGTCCCAGACCATATAGGGCTTTATAGGTAAACACCAACACTTTGAATCAGGCTTGGAAGACTATCGTCAGCCAATGCAGAGCTCGGAGCACTGTTGTAATGTGGTCATGGAAACCCATTCCTGTAAGGAGACGGGCCGCCACATTCTGCACCAGCTGCAGTCTCAGGACCGTCACCAAAAGATAGCCCCACATAGTGCGTGTTACAATAGTCTAATCTTGAGGTGATGAAGGCATGGATGACAGTGGCCAGGTTGAAGTCAGAGACATATGGCCAAAGCCGTTGCACCAGATGTAATTGGCAGGAAGCCCTCCTCGACACAGTCTCAGCCTGGAGATCCAGGCAAAGCTGCGGATCAAAGAGTAGCCCCAGACTCTGGACCTGAGACACCAGTGAGGGACAAACCCCATCAATGATGGAGGACGTCACACCCACCACCCTCCCCACCAACATCACCTCCATCTTGTCAAGATTTAGTTTCAAACGGCTCGCCCTCATCCAGTCCCCCACAGCCACCAGACATGGGGTAAGCACCGAGACTGCCGGGTCTGGGTTGGATGAAAAGGAGAGGTAGAGCTGGGTGTCCTCAGCATACTGATAACACCGTACCCCATGCCGGCTCACGACCTCACCGAGCAGCTGCATATACACGTTAAACAAGAGGGGGGACATAATAGAGCCTTGCAGAACTCCACATGTGAGGTCCCGGGGAGAAGACGAACGATCCCCAATCACCACCAGGATTCTCCCAGCCAGGAAGGAACAGAACCATTCAAGAATGGTTCCACCCACCCTGGCATAGTCCCACAGGCGAGTCACCAGCATCTCATGATCAATGGTATCAAACGCAGCTGACAGATCTAATAGGATTAGCAGGGTTGAATGACCCTGATCCAGTTTCCGGCAAAGGTTATCAACCAAAGCCACTAATGCGGTCTCAGTGCCATAACCTGAATGAAAGCTGGACTGCAAGTGATCAAAAAAATCAGTGTGGTCCAGATGCTCCTGCAGCTGCTGAGCCACCTCCCGCTCAATAACCTTCCCTAAAAAGGGAAGGTTAGAGATTGGCCAATAGCTAGCGGGGACACCATACTTTCAGAGAACTTAGTACCTGTGAAGTAACTTTCAAGCGCTTAGATGCACTATCAAAAGCTGGGTTAAAATGCTTAATGAACCACAGCTGAAGGGTTCTCATGTGCAATTTAGCAAGTGGGATTAGGTTTGTGGTGGAAGCCATAAAAGCCAGCAGTCTCTGATAGATAATAATAGGTTGCAGTCTCTTTCTTTTAAGCTTATAAGATTGCATTCCTAATTTTCCTGTACCTTTCTAGAGGTGCAAATATCTTTCCTAGCGTAGAATCTATTATAGCACCTAGATAAATTACCCTTTGAGCAGGAATAAGGTTAGATTTCTTCTCATTAATAGTGAGCCCTAATTTTTTGCAAATTTCTAGGGTTGAATACACATCTGCTGATAACTAGATCGGATCATTATTTATTAAGATCCAGTTGTCTAGATAAGGGAAATAAATGTATTCCCTGCCTTACCAGATCCATCAAAGGGTAGATTTTCTATCCTGTTTCTATGGTGCTGATCTAGTCTAGACAGGCATGGCAGCGTGTCACTATTGCATTGGCTACATTTCTTGCTGCTGCCTCTGATGTGTGCCCCAAAGCTTTAAGTTGGAATATAGCAGTAAGTGAACTTTCTGTGCTCAATTTAGCAATCTCTCTCTGTTTATCTAGAGGCAAGGTGGGGAGGAGTATTCCTAATTCTGCCTACAAATGGTGTTGGTAACTGGCCATACCAGCTGAGTAATTGGCTGTTCTCATGATCATAGTAGCAGATGAGTAGGCTCTATGCCCTAACACGTCAATTCGCTTCCCTTCCTTGTCTGAAGGGGATGATTCCTGCGAGGTTTTGCTGTATCTTTTCACTGCAGCAGCCAGGGCCGGTGCAAGGATTTTTGCCGCCCTATGCAAAGCCCCTGTGCATGCACCCCTCACACAACCAATGCACACATTGCGCACCTCGCATGCAACCTATGTGTGTGTTACACACAACCCCTAAGTACACACACCTAGCGTGCAACATGCACATGCCCAGCCTGCTTCTCAGTCACTGAGGGGCTGGTAGCCCCGCTCCCTCCTGCCTCCTGGTTCCGGATCCAGCCACAGGGCTTACCAGTGGTGGCAGCTGGATCAGGGATGTGAGAGGTACCCCCTTGCCTTCAACTTGCAGGAAAAGCAGCAGCAACAGCTGGATCAGGGGAGGATCCCCTTGGGGGCACTTCTCCTACCCCATATCCAGTGCAGAGCTTACTGGCAAGGCCGCTGAGGGCAGCAAGTTGAAGGGGGTGCCTTTCCCATCCCATCTAGTGCAGAGCTTATTGCCACCAGCGGCAGGGCATCTTGATTGGGAACAGGAAAGTCACCCCTCCAAGTTGGTGCCCTAGGCGGCTGCCTGAGCTGCCTAATGGTAGCACCAGCCCTGGCAGCAGCCACAACCAAAAAGTTTGGTGTGGGGTGTTTGAAATAGATAGCACCCTTGTCAGGCAGAAACAAATAAAAATTGCTGTTGGTGGTGTTAAGGGTAGTCACCTCCTTGCATGCTTTGGAAAAATTTGTAAAGCAAGTTTGAAGTTTTTATTTTTCTTCAACATTTAATTTTATTTATTTATTTATTTCGTGGCATTTTTATGCCGCCCCCTATGCCCACGCCATCTCGGGGCAGCTAACAATACGATAAAACAATAAAATACATTAAAACCAACATCACTTTTAAAATAATTTTAAAAACCCCAACCCTTTTATATGCTGGATTCTCTTCATGTTTAGAGCTTGGAACAGTCTCAAAGTTTAAAACTGCTAAATCTCTTAAGTAGACTCAGAAACTGCTTAAGCACCTCGCTGTTTATGTTCGGAGCATTATCTGCCATCTCATCTTTTGGTGAGGAGATAGCTTCTGTTTCATCAGGAGATATAATCCCTTCTTGTTCTACAGCACCCGAGTCTGTTGTGTCTTGTTTAGGTGAACTTGGGTGAGATATAGAGGGAACTTTTTCTTGTTCTTCTTCAGCTAAGTAAGGTACACCACTGCGGAGGGTTCTTTTTAACTTTTTTATTTTCTCAGCTTTATGTTTCCATTTCTGTTTTCTCCTTAGGTGCTTGCTCAGTGAACGTTGAATGATGACAGTTCGAAGCCCTGGCGTTGCAAGATCTCCTGACCTTGAGGAGTGAGGTGGAGTCCTCCTCAATGCTGGGGCATCCGCCAACTCGGTGAGCTGGATGTCCTGGATCTAGACATCGGGGATTTTTTGATGTCTCTCTTTTATCAGTTCCTGTAGGCATTTGAACAGGATGTCTTCTCTAGTTAGTCGAGCCCCATCCTGAGTGCACCAAATCTCTAACGGTGACTGAGGGGGAAAAATCCTTTCTGCTCCTAAATTCAGACCTGTCATAGTCAGCAGTAAATGGCCCCTTAGATGCAGAAAGTCATGTCATAGGATCAAAATGTGACCCATTATCTTTATCAGGCGATGTGTCTGTATTATAGCTGAATGCTATCATAGCTGTAGGTGTCATCTGTGTCAACCACGCTTTCCTCATCAGAAAGTTGAGGGAATATTGAGCATGCCACCTTTTCAGCAGGTTCATTCCCCTTGGTAGACTTTTTTCCTTTGAATCTGTGGGGCCGGATCATGAGAGGGGCCCTGAATAGAAAGTGAGGAATTATTCACCCCAGTAGTATTTTGCGCACCGGCAGCCCCTTCCGCCCCTATACAAGGGGCTACGGGTGAAGTTGGCGCTGATGAGGAGATTCTTTGAAGTCTCTGGCAAGCCTTCTCATTATTCTTTTCCCTTTTTTTCAAGTTTGGCCAACATTGCCAGTAACTTAAGGCATCTGTCTCTTAAGGTCTTATCCTTAAGTTGCTCACAATATGGACACTCATCTTGACCATGGTCCGGTCCTAAACAAAGGAGGCACAAACTATACGGATCCTTTGTAGTAAAGCTTCTATTACACGAACAACAACTTTTAAAACCGTGTTTTATAGAAGCCATCTCTGAGGAGAAAGAAACTGACAAGCTAGGTATATATAACAGCAAGTCGTGAAAGCAGTTGGAAGGAACTGTCATTTGGGGGCAGGAGAGTGCTTGTATACTGCGGGGCTCGAGACCACCACGTGGTCTTTTGAACTTTGATGAGCTAGGTATGTGCTGGCAGGTGAAGGGTGTGTGTGCACACGCAACCCAGTTGCGAGAACGGGAGGAGCCACTCAAAGAAGAACCTAAATGATGGGACCCGGACATGTGGGCATACATTACCCTGCATTTGCCCACACAGCAGGCTCCACAATGTCTGAGGCCCCATTGTGAGTGTGGGGGCTGCGTGGCTGGTGGGGGCGAACACCTAATAAATAGGTAGGTGGACATTCACCTGGTGTGGGCTATTGTGGGTTATCATCACATTTATTAACACCTCCATTCACATCAGACCTGGGTTTGGCAAAGTCAAGTTGCATCAGGCCCAGGTTCATGTCGGGCTCAATGCAGCCAGGCTGTGGCCCAGCTTGGGCACAAATTTCCAGCCTGAGCAGGGTCCTGGCAGCATTACTGTTTATTATAGTTACAGCAGTAGTAATGCCAGATTACACAGTAATCTACTTAATTTTATTTTAAGACTCAGTTCCTCCTGTCACCTTTCCTTTCCCAGCACTGAGACACACTAGAATTTCCGGGAGTATTGCTAACTTGTCGTCAAATATCCTCACCTCTGCTAGTGTGAATGGCGTCAACTAAATTCAACCTCCACACACTTGTTAGCTGAACAGTGATCAACCAAGCTTTGATAAAATGACCCATTCACAGTGACCCAGCTTGCATCACCTACGTGACGTTGAAAACTGTTTGAACATCTGAGGATGAAGAGATGCCCAGATCCTGTCTTACATATAACTTTGGTGATACGCATGTGAAAACTGGAGAAAATTGCATTTCAAACAAGAATAATGAAATGTGGTGTAAATATTTTAATGAAATCTACTATCAGAATCCTTAGTCTGTGAAAGAGAGATTCTGAGAGTAATTCACAAAGTTTTGAGTATATTCATTATTATTATTATTATTATTATTATTATCCCGCTTCCTCCTGCCAAAAAGGCAGCTCGGGACAGCATACAAAATATCTTTAAAAATATAATATATAATATAAAATACAATGTGTCATAAAATACAATAAAATCTACCATTACAAAATGCATCCAATGGAGCCAGAAACACCTCCCCCACACCAACCTTCCCACACCACTACCCATCTCCCTCACCAAGCCTGGTGGAACAGTCAGGTCTTGCATTGTCATCGAAAAGAGGGGAGTTTCGGGGCCAGACGGACAGCCACTGGGAAGGAGTTCCACAGCCTCGGAGCTGCCACGAAGAATGCCTCCCCCCTCCCTGGTTGCTGCCCAAGAAACATGAGGGATCTCAAGGAGGGCGCCCCTGGCAGACCACAGGGGCCTATCTAGGATTGGGGGTGAGGTGGTCCTGCCCAAATTAAATAATTTGGGGGTTAATTTTCCACTGTTTACAGCAATTTTTCCATAACTTTATGTCAGTGACAGGAGGACGAGGGTGGTAGTGCCACCTAACGAGGGAGTAGGGCTTGAGACCAATAGGGACACACACACACCCAAATCCCATGAGAGGCAGGCTTAGGCCATTTTTAGGCAGGCTTAGATCGGGTCGATTTTTCAACCCGGTCAAATTGCGGCTGGAAAAGCATGCACATCCCCCTTCCGGGCACGTGATTGCCGGGAGTGTATCGTCTGATCCCGGCTCCCAGCATTTTTTCAAAACAAGCACAAGCGCGGCCGCGATAGTCTAAAAACGGCTTTAGACAGACACCATGGGGTCACTGTTCTCTAAGGTCTGAGACCATTACAAAGAACTACCTCAATGTAAGTAGCAGTTCCCATGGGGGGTGGGGGGGTAGAAACCTCCCAGATGGTGGAATGAGACTTGTGTAGTTTAAGCAGAAGGAGAGCTATTGTAACAGAGACAGCAGACCAGAAACCTTGGACTAGGCAACAATATATACGAGGAACAGGCAGAGTGACAACCATATGGAACAGTGAAGTAACACCCAACAGGCAGCAATCTACCAGGGCTAGGAGAGAAGAACCTAACAAGGTTTACAGAGGAACAGGTTCACTATGAGATAGAGAGCGAGCGAGAGAGAACGAGAACAGCAGATGCATAACAAGCAGTCAAACTGGAATGAAGGAAGGGCTATGACAAACAATGAAGTACTGACGGGGCCCAACTGAGCTAACAAAGTACTGCACAAATGACAGAACTAAGGACAGGAACAAGCTATACAGCAGAAACAAGGGGAGGCTAAAGGGAGAGAAGTAGTAGGAAAACAAGGGGAAGCAAGCACTAGCAAGGCACTATGCGCAGGCTAAGAGCGCATTCACAGATACACAAAAATGCTGGTATTTCTAAATGCAGTCAATTTCAAAATGCGTTTACATTTATTCACACCAGCATTTTATTTGCGCATTCAAGCCATTTTAAAGAATACGCCTTTCACTTTCCCACACTACTCCTGACTAGCCTAGTCAGTCTCATTACACAGCTCCTCGCTTCCAGGCTCTCGGGTCCCGGAAAGGGGAGAGGAGCTGAGCCGAGAGCCGGGCAAGCGAGGCGCTGTGTAACTGACATGATACTGAGTAGGCTAGTCAGTTACATGTCAGTTACACAGCGCCTTGCTTCCCCGGCTCTCGGGTCCGAGGGGGAGCAGAGTGGAGCCGAGAGCCAGGAAGCGAGGCGCGGTGTAACTCACATGCGGACACCGACATTCTGACAAGAGAATTTATGTGGGTCATTTCAAACCAGCACTTGTAAAGGTAAATTTTGGCCGCTTGTCAATGCGCTTAAAAAACAAACGCAAGGACGGTTAAAGAAGTGCATAGAGTCTTTCACACTTCAAGGAAACATGCGGGTGAAAGAAAAAAGCACTGGTCTGCTGTATGTGGGAATGTGCTCTAAGGCTATAATAGACAGCAGAGGGAGCCCAACATTATACAAGCAGCTAGGACGGAGTGAGGCAATGAAGGGGAACCAGACTCATAGCGAAGCATGAAACGCGGCTATAGCTATGGAGGCAATGGAAGGAGCTAAGAATACAAGAAGGGGAATCAGGCATGTAGCAAGGCGTGAACAGACCTATGGCTATGAGGGGCAAGGAAGGGAACCAAATGCTACATAGGGGCCTATACAAGATCTAGGTCTATGAGGTATCAAGGGAAAAGGCTAAAGGGAAGCAGGTGCACTAATAGGGAGGCAGCCCACCCAGCAAGCATAACAGTTAAGGAGACCAAGGGTTATACAAGCTACAAGGGAAAGAACATGCAAAAACAAACAGAAAAGGGGAGGCAGTGAGGGCCAATCAGGGAGCTGGCAGGCATGGCTACACACAAGGCAAGGGGATGGGGGGAGAAATAGAACAAATGGAAAAAACTCCCAGACCAAACAGACCAGGTGGGGGTGCAGGGGAAAGGAAACTGACACCCAGCCTTCAAGGCCAAGAGTTCAGAACTGAGCTCTGACACTTTAATGGCCACATCACCCTAAAACCAGGTCTGCCTGTTGTACTGGAAGAGGATATTCATACAATCTGATATTTGAACAAAAAGTGACACATTTCAGGCAACTTCTTGCCTTGTTTCTTTTCCTGAAAGCGCACAGTTTTGCATTTAAGTTAATAAAATTACAGCACTGAATGCAGGGTGTTTTAAAAAAAATAAATGTTGCAAGGAGTTTTATTTTGGGGAAATCCAATTTTAAAAGGAAAAGGTTTTGTTTTTGCATTGCTCCCTCTAGCGGAGATTTCATATAACCTTGCAAGAGCTGAAGATTTCTTAAGCACTTTAGGGAACATACTGGAAAACTCTTACTTCTAAGTCTGGCTCTGTCAGCAGGATCCAAAGCAGCCACGGGCTCAGAAACTCTGGATGGTATACTTATTCCAGCATTATTCACAGCTCGAACTCGGAATATATAGGAGCGACCTTCTATTAAGCCTGTGACAGGGAAGCGAGCAAATTTCACCGGAGTCTCATTGCACTGGGACCAGCGGGTGGTGCCAACCTCACATCTGAAACAAGCATGTATATATTAAGTACTACTGAAAAGAGAAAGAAAGAGAGCAGCCAACAAGCAACCCTAATACTTCAGCTGTTCATGTACATTGGCTTGATCCTGCCAGCTTGCCCTGAAGCCTCACATGTCATTGACATAAAAACAGGTGCACATAGAGAGCAGGGCTCAAAGAAGCTTGCAGGTATGCTGGCACAAAATTCCCAGCAGCTGGCACACTGCTCCTCTCCTGATGTAAACAAGGAAAGGAACTTAAGACTATTCTTTTTAAGAGAAGCCACTTCACTGTTCTTGCTCCTTAAAGGGTATTGCAGCTATTCACTGGCAGCTTCAGCATAAACCTGCATCAAGGGAAGTAACACACACAACTTACCTTTAAGTTTGTGATCCCATTAATACAGCAGGTTAGAATATGGCAACAGGGGTGACTTTAACACATTAACCACAATGTGTTAGAGCGCTTGTATAAACTGAGTGTCACACATTTAAATGCATGTTAGATAGTAAATGCAAATCCTAAAACAGGTCTAAACACAATCTGAAAGCAAGGCCTAATTGATTAGCAGCAGTTCTATGGCAGAATGTTCATAAGTCCAACCGGCAGCAATGACCTGAGTCTGGGCAGGGAAATATTTCCAACAGCAGGAAAGGTGTTCAGGACTCAGGCGAATATGAAGTGTATGAATCAAAGGTACAACAGAAAATGGAGGATGACTGGTTGGGCAGCAGTACTTTGGAAAAGGATCTGGGGGTTATAGTACATGACTGACTTAATATGAGATAATGCAATGCAAGTAGCTAAAATGGTTAAAGGTATTTTGGGTTACAATGACAGAAGTATTGTCTCTAAGGAAGGAAAACAATATTTCGCTCTACTCAGCCCTGGTCAGGCAATGGCATCTACAGTTTTCAAATATGTAAAAAAAGGCTGCTACAAGCAAAAGGGATCCTGTTTAATGGTGGGGGCTGGCTTTAATCCTTGAGGTTCTTTCAGCCTATCATTCTAGGATTCTAAGCCTTCAGAAGACCAGGAGGATGATTATCTTAATTTGTTTGCTTCTATGGATTGGATATTAATGTAGAAGGAACTCCTGTGTTTGCTTTCCTTGATTTTTGGTGCTAAAGGTGGAAACTGATTATGGACAAAACTTGGTCATTCCAGTCTCACAAGATTCTCCTCCTGCACTTCCTCACAGTCTGCTCACATTTTAACTACCTTGACTAACTTTGCGTCAACTGCAGATTTGATCATCTCACTCTTTACTCCCTTTGCCAGTTCATTAATGAATATATTAAAGAACATCGGTCCCAGTGCAGATCCCTGGGAAACTCCACTATTTACTTCCCTCGATTGCAAAAAAATTACACCATTTAGTTCTGTCCTTTGTTTCCCATCCTTTAACCACTTACCGATCCACGATAGGACACTGTCTCCTATCCCATAATTATTTAATTTCCTCAAGAGTCTCTCATGAGGGACCTTATCAAACTCTTTCTGAAAATCCAAATACACTGCATTGACTGACTGACCTTTATCCACATGCTTATTTATACTCTTGAAAAATTCCAATAGATTAGTGAGGCCTGACTTCCATTTGCTAAATCCATATTGACTCTTCCGTATTATGTCATGTTTATCAATATGCCCAGTAATTGTGCTCTTAACATCCATTTTCACCAGTTTGCCTGACACCAGCATCAGGCTCACTAGTCTTTAGTTTCCAGGATTGTTTCTGGAGCCCTTTTTAAATATTGGTGTTACATTTGCTACCCTCCAATCCTAAGGTACAGTGGCAGAACTTAGTTATAGGTCTCGGACCTTGCCACATCACTTCAAAGCTCGACTATTGCATAGCATTCTAGATGGGGCTGTCCTTGATAACTGTTTGGAAGATGCAGCTGGTGCAGAATGCAGAGGCCCAGCTCCTCTTCAGAATGGGTCACCAGGAGTACATTACACCAGTATTCTGGAATCTGCACTGGCTACCTAAAGCTTTCCAGACACATTCAAGGTGTTAGTTTTGACCTTTAAAGCCCTAAATGGTCTGGGCCTCACATATCTGAAAGATTGCCTGTCCTACAATGCTCCGCCACAGACCTTGTGGCCGTCTGGGAGCACCCTCCTGCGAGTTCCACCTATTACTCTTGTCCATGGGACAGTGCTGCATTCTCAGTCACTGCCACAGTGTTGTGGAACACCCTTCCTCTGGAGGTTTGCTTGAGCCTGAGTCTGAGCAACTTCCCGAGGTGGTGCAAAGCACTTTTGTTTTGCATGCCATTTGGTAGGCAGGGATAGGGATTGACGTCACCCTTTATTATTGTGCTTCTGACTTTAGTAGCCTGCCTAATCTCTGTTAGCATTTCTTTTTTTTCAATTTTATAAACTTTTATTTTAAATAACAATATACACAAACTTACAAACATTCAACTGTGCTTACAAATTTTAAATGTGTTCTCTTTTTCCTTTAGGTTCAGGTGAGTTCTCTTTGGTTATATATAATAGTCAAATAAGTATGCTCTCTGGTCTTCAGGTAGGTTTGAGTTTGTCATGACACATACACATGGGAACCATTTTGCTGTGTATGTCTCTTTTTTGTCCATTAAGCTCGCTGCCACCTTTTCCATCTTAAGATGGTACCATAGTCTGTGTTAGTCTCACTGTCCTTGTCAAGGGGTCAATAGTGTAGTCCCACTGCTATAAACTTCCCCATTATGCATTTGTGGACAGGTCTGACTCTCCAGCTATGAAAAACCGCATTTATCACACAGCCCTTCGTAGGGTGAATAATCACTGCCCGTCGTAGGGCTAATAATGACCCCTGGTTGGAGTAATTTACTCTGGCCTCTCAACACCCCTTACAGCCCACTCATGCCACCGGGATATGGGGCTTCTACCAAAAAGGCAGGTCCCCAAATCATCACAGTTTTAAACATAAATTCTGAGCCTTCCAGCTCTCTGTCCTCTTGGACTTTCAACAAAGTCCTTGGCTCTTCCTGAGCCCTTAGCAAAGTTCTTGGCTTTTTGTGAGCCCTTATTACAGTAGCCCACCAGCCGCTCCCACTCTGACTTCTTCTCTTTTCCAGGGGGATGGAGACTTGGCCCCTGTTATCTCCAACACAGGGTTCTCAGTTCCTCCTCTTTATCCCTTGTCTAGGGATAGAACCTTTCTCCCTTGTCCAGGGGTAGAGGCTTTTTCCCTCTAAAGCCTCAAGCATGAAGGTTCTATACCAGTGTGCCTAGGCAGCCAAATACCAGGCTTCCTCTTTGCTTCCCACCAACTGAGTAAGCTGTCTCTGTTTATAGCTCCTCCCTGATCTAACCTCTTCAGGGATTGGCTGGAGATGAATATTCCCGATTAGCCCTACCTCACCACATCTGTGTGGAAAGCCAAGCTCACAGTCAGCTAACTGCCTTCCAATTAACCAGCTGCGCTCACTTAGGCAGGCACCTTAGCTAGTTTACAGCCTCATGGCTAAACTTTAACTCTGTAATGGCTAGGTACTGGCTATAGTCATCCATGCTTTTATTACCTCAGGACTGGATTATTGCAATGCGCTCTATGTGGGGTTACCCTTGGTGCTGGTTCGGAAGCTGCAGCTGGTGCAGAATGCGGTGAACTGTCTCTTGACTGGGACGGGCTGACATGAGCATATCACACTGGTGCTTCACTCTCTGCACTGGCTGCCAACAGGTTCCTGGGCCCAATTCAAGGTGTTGGTGTTGACCTTTAAAGCCCTAAATGGCTTGGGCCCTGCCTATCTGCAGGACTGCCTCACCCTCCAGGTGCTGGATCGGCCCCTGCGGTCGGCTGGGGGCATCCTCCTCGGGGTCCCCCGTGTTTCCCGGGTGTCTACTTTGAGGAGGGCATTCTCTGTGGCTGCGCTGTGACTGTGGACCTCCCTCCTGCCAGAGATCTGCTTGGTTGCCGGCCTCCCCTCTTTCTGTAGACAATGTGAGACCTGGCTGTTCTGCCAGGCCTTTCCTGAGGGAGATGGGGTGGGTAGGTTGGGTTAGGGTAGGTGGGGATGGGGTTTTATATTGTTTTTAATTGTAATTATGACTGTTTCTTTTAATGTTTAAAATGTTTTTAAGATGTTGTCAGCCGCCCCGAGATGCCTGAGGCAGGAGGGGGTGGTGGCATATAAATTTTGCTATAAATAAATAAATAAATATAGCCAAGCAAATAACACCACCATAACCACTCACTCTGCTACAGCATGATTCCAGAGTACAGTTCACTTTCTGTAAAATTGTAATCCTGCTTGATTCGATGCAGTCTCTAACATATAACCCCACCCCCACCTCAATTTCTAGGGATGTGCACCAGGGCCCCATGTTGTTTTATCATTATCGTTATAATGACAATGTCGGTTTTTGTTATTGTTATCGATACCAGTTTTAAACAAAAAAATTGTTTTGGTAACGTTTTTGTTATCGATATTGATATTTGGTATTGTGATCTCATGAGACCAAAATCCGGAAATGGTAGTTCAATCGGCTGTGAGGTATCTGTGTGTGGCTGTTTGGTTGTGAACTTGTGTCTGCTCTGTTGTGGCTAGCTCTGTGTGTGGGGGGGGTTGTGTGTGTCTGTGAGAGGAATCTAAGGATGGAAGGTGAAGAAGCAACACTGGTAAGGAAGAAGAACCTGAGGAGGAAGGTTAAGGTGAAGGTGGAGGAATAACAAATCATGGAGGCCCAGGCTGGACCATCTTGTGAGGTGGTGGAGGTGGGCTCCTCACCAGAGGAGGAGGAGGGCAGAGAAGGTGCCACTGCCAGGTTTGTAAAATTTGTTTTTATTTATTTATTGTTCCATATAACTTTGATGACAAGAAGATTACTATCCTTTAGAGTGAGCTTGCTGGTGTGCAGGTGGGTGGGCAGTCAGGCACGAGCAGCAGACCAGACATCAGCGGGTGGCAGCAGAGGAGCAGAATTTGCACTTGCTTTATTTCATGGTCTGCCAGAGAGGGGAGGCGGGGCTTTTTCAGCAGCAACAGCAGGCATCAACAGGTGTCAAAGAAGAAGCAGGTTGATGGGTGGACAGGCTGGCAGGTGGGTGGGCACCGGCAGGCAGTCAGGCACAAGCAGCAGCACCTAGAGACATGCCAGGGTTCTGTACTTGCAGACAGCAGCACCGCAGGAAGGGCAGGATTTGCACGTGTCTTATTTCATGGTCTGCCAGAGAGAGAGAAAGAGGCTCTTTCAGCAGCAGTAGCAGCCAGAGTCTCAACTTGCAGACACTAAAGCACCCCAGGTGGTGGTGGTGTACGTGGGAGAAAGGGAAAGAGGCAAATACGCAGCAGCACCATCCATCTACTTGGTGTGGGAGAATAGGTACTGGTGTGGGAAGGACTAGCGGCATAACCATGAATGCATGATATTATGTAGGTGTTTATGTGTTCCTGTTTCAGGGAGAGTGATAAATGATGCCGCTGGTGACAAAAGCCCATCAAGGCAGACGTTACAGGGCCAAACCAGGCCAACAAGGTCCGCGGTATGGAAGTATTTCTATACCCCCAAAGATGGATTTGCATAATGCAAGGTAAGGCATGGGGGCTAGAAAAACAGGCAATGGATTGCCTGATGACCTGTTAGGAAGTCCCCCGCAAAGAGAGAGATTGGCCAGACACCCACTTGAGACAGAATGCAGGCCAGGCTTGACAGACCATGGGTCTGACACAGTATGGCACTTCTTATGTTCCCATCTTTTTATGTTCTTTAGATCTGCAACAAAAAGATTAAGAGGGGGATGCAGGGGATCACATCAGGGCTGATTGCCCACGTCAAGACAGTCCACCTCATCAAGGTGAGGAGGGATGCGTCTCATGCTTGCAGGAGCAGCAGGAGCAGGGAAGAACATCGGGCGGAGGAAGGGAGGAAATCACGCCAGAAGAGGGGCTGTCCCAGTCCTTCTTCCTTCTCCGGCTCCTTGGACGATTCACCAGCCCCACAGGAAGGGGACATCCCTGAAGTCAGGGCATTTCAGGGGTTGCTGCAGAGGCCCTCCAAAAATATATATTAAGGGCTTCAAGGTCCACACGAGGGATGTGGGGGACAGGCTGGTGGAGCTCCAGATCAGGGAGCAGCACACCCAGGCTTACGCACAGGACATACATACTCAAAAGGATGTGGTTGAGGCATTCCGCCAGTCCCTGGTGGGATGGAAGGAGTCCATGTTTGGAGTCCTGGACATTGCGAGGCGACGTGGAGCAGAGATCGATGACGTCCCTACACCTTGGTCCCATGCACCGTTGTCCCCTTTTCCCCATGAAGAAGCCTGAGTTATCTTTCTATGCCTTGTTATAATGTGAATGTTTATTTTGTTCATAGTTAAAATGTGTTTTAAAATGTTATTATAAAAGTTATATTTGTTACCAGCCGATTTTGACCTGTCCAATCTTTTACCCCTCTGTGCTGCTTCTGGCAGGCGGCAGAACCTCATTATATATACAGCTTTTCAGATCCCTACCTGACAGCAGCAGCACTGGTAGCGTATTCCGCTCACCAGGAGGAGCAGGGCTTGTGTCTCCGTGGATGTGTCAGAGAGAGCGAGCAGCCCATGGGTGCTGAATAATGTCCCTAGTACTTTTAGGATGGTTCTTGGGACTGGAGTGGCTGCTTCTGGATGCAGTGGAATGACAGCCCATGGGAGTCGAATGATGTCCCTAGAATTAGTGCGTGATTGGGCACACTTCATTCAGTCATTGCGACAGGTGGTAGCAGGTGCAGGGAGGCACACAGGCAGGCACATAATTATGCTGTGTATTATTTCCATCTCATTCTGATGGGTTTGTTGCTGGACATGGGAATTGAGCATGGAGCACAGATGAGCTCTCTCTGGTTCTGGCAGGTGGCAGCTTGAACAGGATGCAACTCTTCCTCTCCCACCCCCCTTGTTCTAGCAGCGGGGACTCGAGAGCCTCTCTCTCTCTCTCTGGTCATGTACTGCCGGTGATGACATGGGCGGGAGCGTGTCTCTCTCATTCTAGCAGCGGGGACCTCGCTCTCTCTCTCTCTCTCTGCACAAGCAACAGATTGCTGCCTCATAAGAAAGGTTATATTCTTCCTCGTCAATNATGTATTTTATATTTATATTTTAACTGAATTTTAATTGTTTTTATTGTTGTTGTTAGCCGCCCCGAGCTGCATTGCAGGAGGGGGCGGGATATAAATCTGAAAAATAAATAAATAAAATAAAAGGTGAAGAAGCAACACTGGTAAGGAAGAAGAACCTGAGGAGGAAGGTTAAGGTGAAGGTGGAGGAATAACAAATCATGGAGGCCCAGGCTGGACCATCTCATGAGGTGGTGGAGGTGGGCTCCTCACCAGAGGAGGAGGAGGGCAGAGAAGGTGCCACTGCCAGGTTTGTAAAATTTGTTTTTATTTATTTATTGTTCCATATAACTTTGATGACAAGAAGATTACTATCCTTTAGAGTGAGCTTGCTGGTGTGCAGGTGGGTGGGCAGTCAGGCACGAGCAGCGGACCAGACATCAGCGGGTGGCAGCAGAGGAGCAGAATTTGCACTTGCTTTATTTCATGGTCTGCCAGAGAGGGGAGGCGGGGCTTTTTCAGCAGCAACAGCAGGCATCAGCAGGTGTCAAAGAAAAAGCAGGTTGACGGGTGGACAGGCTGGCAGGTGGGTGGGCACCGGCAGGCAGTCAGGCACAAGCAGCAGCACCTAGAGACATGCCAGGGTTCTGTACTTGCAGACAGCAGCACCGCAGGAAGGGCAGGATTTGCACGTGTCTTATTTCATGGTCTGCCAGAGAGAGAGAAAGAGGCTCTTTCAGCAGCAGTAGCAGCCAGATTCTCAACTTGCAGACACTAAAGCACCCCAGGTGGTGGTGGTGTACGTGGGAGAAAGGGAAAGAGGCGAATACGCAGCAGCACCATCCATCTACTTGGTGTGGGAGAATAGGTACTGGTGTGGGAAGGACTAGCGGCATAACCATGAATGCATGATATTATGTAGGTGTTTATGTGTTCCTGTTTCAGGGAGAGTGATAAATGATGCCGCTGGTGACAAAAGCCCATCAAGGCAGACGTTACAGGGCCAAACCAGGCCAACAAGGTCCGCGGTATGGAAGTATTTCTATACCCCCAAAGATGGATTTGCATAATGCAAGGTAAGGCATGGGGGCTAGAAAAACAGGCAATGGATTGCCTGATGACCTGTTAGGAAGTCCCCCGCAAAGAGAGAGATTGGCCAGACACCCACTTGAGACAGAATGCAGGCCAGGCTTGACAGACCATGGGTCTGACACAGTATGGCACTTCTTATGTTCCCATCTTTTTATGTTCTTTAGATCTGCAACAAAAAGATTAAGAGGGGGATGCAGGGGATCACATCAGGGCTGATTGCCCACGTCAAGACAGTCCACCTCATCAAGGTGAGGAGGGATGCGTCTCATGCTTGCAGGAGCAGCAGGAGCAGGGAAGAACATCGGGCGGAGGAAGGGAGGAAATCACGCCAGAAGAGGGGCTGTCCCAGTCCTTCTTCCTTCTCCGGCTCCTTGGACGATTCACCAGCCCCACAGGAAGGGGACATCCCTGAAGTCAGGGCATTTCAGGGGTTGCTGCAGAGGCCCTCCAAAAATATATATTAAGGGCTTCAAGGTCCACACGAGGGATGTGGGGGACAGGCTGGTGGAGCTCCAGATCAGGGAGCAGCACACCCAGGCTTACGCACAGGACATACATACTCAAAAGGATGTGGTTGAGGCATTCCGCCAGTCCCTGGTGGGATGGAAGGAGTCCATGTTTGGAGTCCTGGACATTGCGAGGCGACGTGGAGCAGAGATCGATGACGTCCCTACACCTTGGTCCCATGCACCGTTGTCCCCTTTTCCCCATGAAGAAGCC
>QEPC01014287.1:1397348-1429865 GCA_003113815.1 Sphenodon punctatus
CCACCGTCATGTTTGTTAACACCCAGTGAGTCACAAGCGGAAGAAAATGAGGAAATGAAACCCCAGTTGGCTAAGGCAAGTAAATATCTTTTCCCAAAGGAAGGAGGTTTTGGTGAGAAGTTTAAAATGAATTATCACCTGCGCTGAGAGATAGGTCAAAAGAATTGCAGATTATAAATGTTCTGTGAAAAAAATGGATGCTGTCTTTCATCTGCTCATCCAGGAAGAGTGAAAGGGGAATTGGTCACCTACCTCGGTGAATTCCTTTCTCCTCTGTCTCTGAATAATCCTCTGCATGGGTAGCTCTGCGGATGGCCGCCAGGAGGCAGAAGAAGAAAAGCACTTCTGCGCCTGTGTGTGGAGCTATCCTAGTCCGGTTCCTCAGTCCATATCTCAGCCGAGGTCATCGTTGTTAAACCAACTTAAAAAACAACTTAACAAACATTCATTTAACATGATAAAGTAGACTACATAAGACATAAACCTTAAGTGAGGGAACTAAAACTAACTTGTCCCCACTAGGTACTAGCCCCAAGTCTCTGATTATTTGACCATTGTAACCCTCCAAGTGATGCATCTTTGGTAGGGTGGATCGGAGGATTATCCGGAGACAGAGGAGAAAGGAATTCACCGAGGTAGGTGACCAATTCCCCTTTCTCCCTCTGCCGCCGGCTAATCCTCCGCATGGGATATACCCGAGCCCTTAAATTTCTGTAGGGTGGGAGCCAACAGCGCTTGAAGCTTCCAGCACTGCCTGCAACACCCTTCTGCCAAAGGCTGCTTCCACGGACTTAAACACATGCAACTTGTAATGCCTCACAAAATTATGCAGGGAGGACCAAGTGGCTGCCCTGCAAATCTCCTCATAGGAGGCCCTTTGTTTGAAAGCGAATGAGGTGGCTGCTCCTCTTATGGAGTGCGCCCAAATCTGAAGAGGAGGAATCTTGTTTTTTGCCTTATTATGCTTCAATAATGCACTGCTTCATCCACTTGGAAATGAGTGTCCTGGAAGCTTTAGCACCAGCCTGCCCTGGTCTAATATTAATGAAAAGAGCTGTAGGGGGATCTGAATCCCTGCGTTCTGGCTAAGTAAATTTTTAACGCCCTCCTCACATCCAATTTATGCCAGGCCTTTTCTTTTGGGTGTGATGGTTTAGGGCAAAAAGAGGGTAAGGTGATCTCCTGAGCCTTATGAAAAAGGGAGTTAATCTTAGGAATAAACGCTTTGTCTATTCTCAGAGTGACTGATTGCTCTTGGAAAACACAAAAATTCTCCTCCATCGATAGGGCACCTAACTCTGATACCCTCCTAGCGGAAGTAACTGCTATTAAGAATGCCACCTTAAGAGTTAACATATACAGAGATATATGTTTCAGGGGTTCAAAGGGAGGTCTGGTTAGTGCATCGAGGACTAGAGAGAGACTCCATGAGGGGTATCTGTGAACTACTGGCAGGGAGATCGATCTAGCTGCCCTCAGGAATTGTCGTACATGCTTGTGAGAAGACATTCTCTTATTTGAGACTGAACTTAGGACAGAGTCTATTGCTGCTGCCTGCCTTGCTAGGGTGTTTGGTTTCAAACTCTTATCAAGACCGTCCTGTAAAAACTGCAAAATGACTGGAATTTTAGCTACAAGAGGGTCATGACCCTTCTGTGTTGTCCATAGGGTGAAAGTCTTCCAAGTCGCCTTATACCCCCTTCTAGTAGCTGGTCATTTGGATTGTTGTAAGGTTGCCAACACAGCCTCTGAATAGCCTCTTTTTCTCAGGGATGCGTGTTCAAGAGCCATGTTGTCAGTTTCAAGGTTCTCGTATTTTAGAGGACCCTGAAGAAGTAAGTCCGGTCTTTCCGGAAGCCTTTGGTGGGCGGTGCTGAGCTCCACTAGATCTGAGAACCACGGCCTTCTTGGCCACCACGGTGTTATTAACAGTAGAAGAGCCTGTTCCCTGATGAGTTTTGCCACGGTCCTCGATATCAATGGGAACGGAGGGAAGGCATATAGCAGACCTGATGGCCATTTCTGGTTCAGGGCATCCACTGCGAGTTGTGGGTTCTGGACATGAACTTGGGCACTTGTGCGTTGTCCCAGTTGATGAAGAGATCCACTTCCGGGCAACCGAATGTCCTTGTTAGGTCCTTGAACACCTCTCTGTGTAGGGACCATTCGTGAGGCTCTAGGGACTTGCGGCTGAGCCAGTCCGCTTGAGTGTTGTCCTGTCCCCTGATATGTAACGCTTTGATTGACAAGAGATTTTTCTGTGCCCAAGTGAATAGTCTGACCACTTCCCTGTGTAGCTCTGGTAATCTGGAGCCCCCCTGATGATTAAGTTGGCTTTTGCTGTGACATTGTCCATGTAGACTAACACATGAGCGTTGACAAATTTCTGTGCTAGTTGCAGAAGGCCTAGTCTGACTGTCTTCAGTTCCAAGAAATTGATGCTGTGAGATTGCTCCCTTTCGCTCCATAAGCCCTGTGCCGTTGATGTCCCGGAGTGTGCCCCCCACCCTGAGAGACTGGCATCCATGGTGATAATCTCCCGGTTGGGTTCTGCTAACGGAGCACCCTTGGTGAAGGTTTCTGCCCTTAACCACCAGGACATGGAGCATGCGAATCCTCGAGGGATGGTTACCCATGGGTTGGCGCCCCTCGAGAGCTCTAGTTGCATGGGTTGCAGCAGCTGCTGCAAGGGTCTCAGATGTAGACGACCCCACTGAATCTGACCTGTGCATGACATGAGGAGTCCCAGGAGCTGGGCCAGTGATTTCAGTCTTACTCTCTTCAGGCAGGAGAGAAGTAGGATCAGTGTCCTTATCTTTTGTTGTCTGAGTGGTGGCATGAAAGCAACTCCTGAGGTCGTATCTAGAATCAGACCTAGATGTTCCAGATTGCGTGTTGGTAATAGGTGACTCTTTTCCTCGTTGATTAGAAAACCGTGGGAGGAAAGGTAAGAGGTGGTTCGGTTCAGGTCCTGTACAATCTTGTTGTGAGACTGAGCTCAGATCAGGGGGTTGTCCAAATATGGGTATAGATGGATGCCTTCCTGTCTCAGATTCGCCACCAAGGGGATTAGGATCTTGGTAAAAGTCCTTGGTGCCGATGATAGGCCAAATGGTAGGGACCTAAACTGATAGTGGCTGTCCTGGTAGCAAAAAAGGAGCCATCTCCTGTGTGGTCGCCAGATGGGAACATGCAGGTATGCCTCCCGAAGATCCAGGGAGACCATCCAGTCACCTAAATGCAGGCTCTGGCATATGGAGGT
Organism: Sphenodon punctatus; assembly: GCA_003113815.1. Taxonomy (NCBI): domain Eukaryota; kingdom Metazoa; phylum Chordata; class Lepidosauria; order Sphenodontia; family Sphenodontidae; genus Sphenodon; species Sphenodon punctatus. The sequence continues at coordinate 1,400,611 of QEPC01014287.1, forward strand.
TGCTGTCTCCATTTTGAATTTCTGGTATTTCACTACCTTGTTAAATTGCTTGAGATCGAGAACTGCCCTCCAGGAGCCTGTCTTTTTTGATACCAGAAAAATTATGGAGTACAGGCCCTGGCCTGTCTGTTCTGGGGGAACTGACTCTATCACTTTTATGGCTAAGAGTCTATGAATCTCACTAGTCATAGCTCTGTGTTTTTCCAGAGAGTTTGACCTAGGAGAGGCTAGAAATCTCGAACGAGGGAAGTAAGTTGTTTCTATGCGATAGCCGGAGGCCACCGTTTGTGTTACCCATATGTCCGAGACTGACCTTTCCCAAGTTGCTGAGAAATGTTGTAGCCTGCCCCCTAACTCTGGTGAGTCGGTGTAGTCATGCATCTTGCTTATGTATGTTGGGGTTGGAATTTTTCTGTTTTTGCCAGTCAAATCTAGGAGCTTGCCTGCCTGTCTTATTGCAAAAGGAAAAACTCCCTTGGTACACCCTGGTTTGTCCCCGAAACCTTCTGAATGGGATATAACCCCTTTGTTTGTATGGGGTTATACAAACCTCTTTTTTGCCCCTATTTGTTGCAGGTTCCTGTTCTTTGTCTTATCATTTGCATCTGCTAGAACCTTTTCCAGACAAACCCCAAATAGCTTGAGACCCTTGTAGGGGGCCGAAACTAGCAGATTTTTGGCCATAAAATCCCCCTCCCAGGACCTGAGTCACAGGCGCCTCCTTGCTGCCATGTTACTAGCTAGTGCTCTACCTGTCCAACCCATGGAATCTATGGTGGCATCTGCCAGGAAAGCTGCTGCCAGGGATATGCGAGAGGAAATGGTCTGCACTCTCTTTTCAGAGATGTTAGCATCCTGGGCTTCCTGCATCCAAGCTAATAGAGCTCTTGCCACGTAGGAAGATATAATATTTACTTTCAGGGAAGAGGCAGACAAGTCCAAGCCTCTGCGCAAGGAGGAGTCTATGGCCCTGTCTGTGGGGTCCCTGGGGCAACAGTCTCCCTCTGTGGGGAAAACTGTCTGGCGTGTTAAAGATACTGCCGCTGCGTCAACTTTTGGGTTTTTGAACATGGGCTCTTTCTTCCTCGAGAAAGAATACAAGGAAGCCTGAGTCTTATTCATCCTTTGGGTTTTATCTGGATGCTTCCACTCCTGAATGACCAGCTTCTCAAAAACCCTATCCAGGGGTAATCCTGCCTCCCTGCCATGTAGGGAGGGGATGTAATCCCTCTCCTCCTCCTCCTGAGAGTCCGAGGAGTCCTCTTTGTTCTGTTTCTCCATTAGACGGAGTGTTTTTGCCACCTGGATCAGAAACTCCTCTCTATATGAGAGTGAAAACTGCCTGTCTGTGTCTCTGGGTTCTTGGGTAGCTTCCTGGGTAGCTGCGCCCTCCAATTCACCCCATTCCTGCCCCGATTCACTCTCGGAGTCCGAGGTAATAATGGTCTCCCCACTTTCCCTGTGCCTTTTTGGCCTAGGTTCAGCATTTCCCTCCTCAGAGGATCCTGAGGATTCCAGCAGCTTGGTTCTAGCTCCCCCTTGTGGGTCCTTGCATTCTCTGCTTCCCGCCCTCAGTTTTTTTTCCCCCGCCCTGGGCCTCAATGGTCCTGGAGAGGGGGAGGGGGTTTTATGGGGTCCCTTTGCTTGCAAATCACACAGTTTGTTCAGTGATTGCAAGATTTTCCCCATGGTATCCGCCAGCAGGAGCATGTTTACCTGACTAGCATCCTGGGACGTAGCCGCCTGTCGCGCACCATTCTTCTTGCTCCCTCCAGGGGGGTCCCTCCATTCTGGCTGGCGCTGCTGATGGATAAACGGCGGCGCTGCAGCTGGAAGGGCTCCCGCTGTGCGGTGCCCTTCCTAGGCGGGGGGAGACTTTGCTGGTAGCCCCGCTGGTGGGGTGTAGCCTTCTGCTCCCCTGTTCCCTGGCATAGTGCAGGGGAACCGGCTGGGCTTCCCATGCTCTTCCCAGTCGGGGAAGGTAACACTGCCCTCAGAGCCCCGCCCGCTTGCTGACGATCAGCCCGGCTGTCGGCCTGTGAGTTCCAAGTTTCTCTTTCCTTTCCATTCTTTTTTCTTTTTTAAAAAACTGTCCCGTTTCTGTCTCCTTCCTAGTTTCAGAGGGGCGGCTACGCACTCCCGACGGCCCGAAGGCAGAAGACGGACTGAGGAACCAGACGAGGATAGCTCCATGCGCAGGCGCAGAAGTGCTTTTCTTCTTCTGCCTCCCGGCGGCCATCCACAGAGCTACCTGTGCAGAGGATTAGCCGGAGGCAGAGGGAGAAAGTCTGCAAAAGAATTGCAGATTATAAACATTCTGTGATAATAATGGATGCTGTCTTTCATCTGCTCATCCAGGAAGAGTGAAAGTCCTATTTCCTACTGCAATGAAGACTTGAATAAAGAAGTTTCCTTCTTCCAGGGGTTAATGGTTAGTAGATAAAGGGAATAATGTATTTTGACTTCATTAGAGCTCTAATAGAGCCCCTTGTGGCATTCTCATAAGTAAGCTGGAGAAATGTGGGGTAAAAGGAACTACTATTAAGGAGGCTAACAATTGGCTGAAAACCCACACTCAAAGAGTAATAATTAAGAGAGCTGTGTCAAAACGGGGTGCAGTCAGAAGAGCTGAAGGGGCCTGATTCCCGTGCAGCCCTGTGGTGGGCATTTGCTGCCACCACATTGCGGGGCAGGCACGGGAAGCTGAGCAGACGGGTGCAGAACAGCTGGGTGGGCCGGCCCCTGTCAGAGCTGCCACCATGGCAGGCTGTGGTGCCAGTCACATGAGTAGGCGCCCAGCTCTGCCCTGTCTCCCTCCCCCAGCCTGAACAAAATCCCACCCCTGGTCGTGATGTGGCCGCGCGTGATGGGTTACAGTGCCCGCTGCTCACAGCCACACCACAAAGCTCACTGTGCAGCGAGGCAGAAGGGCCCCAGTCAATCAAGTTGCCCCACCCTGGGCAGCCTCACCTCATGTAGGGTAAGGCTGCTCCGTGACATGTCCTCAGTATTTTTCTGAGGATGCATCACGTACCAGCCAGCTACGCTCGGGGGGGGAGGAGGGGGGACATCTGGAGGGCCCCGAGCACATGAGCCACTGCATCACATGGCCCGGCTGCCCAGGGAGGGGTAAGGCTACCTAAGACCTCCCCTGCTTGTCTCATGTGGCTGCACCCAGGAGAAGTGGAAACCTGCAGGGGCTTGTTCTGGATCCAGTACTCTTCAACATTTCCATTAATGATTTGGAAAAAGGAGTAGACAAAGAAGACACAGAACTAGGATGGGTTTCAAACACATTGGAGGAGAGAATTAGAAAACAAAATGATCTAGATAAATTGGAGACCTGGGCTGGAAAAATAAAATGGATTGAACAAAGACAAATGCAAAGTGCTAAAAATAGGAATGAAAAAATGGGGACAAATGGCTAGGCAGTAGCAAGGATCTGAGGATCTGCCAAGAAGGATCTGAGGGTTGTAATGAACTGAATCTGAGTCAACAATGTGATACTGTTGCAAAAAAAAATCCCGAACAAAAAAAGAGAGGCAAATGCTATTTTGGATTGCATTAGAAGAAGCATTGTATCAAAGACATGGGAAGTAATGGCTCACTTTATTCGGCACTGCATCTGAAGTACTGTGTTCACTTTTTGGATACCACACCTCAAGAAGGAGGTCAACAAATTGGAGGTGACTCAGAGAACAACAAAATAGGTGATAAAGAGGCTGGAAATCAAGTTATCTGAGGAAGACAGTATGGTGAGTGCGCAGTACCTGGGGTAGGAGTTCAAGTCTCACCTCAGCTGGAAACTCACTGAGTGACTTTGCGCCAGTCACAATATTCTCTCAGTTTAACCTACATCCAGAAGCCATTTAACAGGAAGCCAGGCAGAACAATGCATAGGCCCTGTTCCTCAGTCTCGCTGGCAACGTTGAGCCTGTTCCTGCTACCAGCCTCCCTGTCCCTTTGTTCCTGAGCCTGCTTGCCTACATACTTGCTCTGTTCCCAGCCTACCTACCCCAATCCATGCACTTCATTCCTGTCGAGTCCTGTTCCCTCCCAGATTGGACTGATCTTTTGCTGACTTCTTGGCCTACCTCGTGACTTCACTTCTGGACTACTCTTGGGCTTTCTGTGTGGTTTAGACTGGCTCCTGGCATGACTCTTTGCTAGTCTTCGACTACATTCATGGAATGCCCAGCCCTGGCCTGACCCTGTAACAACTCGGCCTGGGTTCTGGCTTGATGCCCGACACCTACCTCAGAGCAGGGATTTGGACTGAATGTCCCTTGAGGTACCTCCCAACCCTACAATTCTATAGGATAGATATCATATTATGTCAAGGAAAGATTTCAAGTTAGGGAACCTAACAAAGTATAACTAGAATTAGCAACTGTGTGTTTTATGCTTTTTCAGTAGCAACCTACCGCTATACCTTGTTCTAAGCATGTAAATTAAAACTAATATTTATATAAATCTTTGCTTAATTTGAAAGCCTGCACGTGCTTAATCTGCTAGACCTTGTTGCAGGAATACCAGTGTGGTCTTTCTTCTAGATATAGAAGTGATTAAAAATTTTCTTCTAGATATATCTAGTACCGGTATTTGTTGCAGAAATACCAGTGTGAAAGCCTGCACGTGCTTAATCTGCTAGACCTTGTTGCAGAAATACCAGTGTGGTCTTTCTTCTAGATATAGAAGTGATAAAAAATGTTCTTCTAAATATATCTAGAAAATTTTCTTCTAGATATAGAAGTGATTAAAAATTTTAAAAATTCCTTTCAGAGGGGTTCCTATGCAGATGGGAGGAATTATTATAAAATCCCTTATAATTTCCTAAATTCCTAATAATTTCCTAAATTATAAATGTTAGGAATTATTCGGGAAAGGTATAGAGAATAAAACTGAAAATATAATGCCTTTATATAAAACTATGGTGTGACCACTCCTTGGATATTGTGTGCAGTTCTGGTTGCCCCATTTCAAAAAAGATATAATAGAATTGGAAAAGGTACAGAGAAAGGCAACAAAAATTATAAAAGGTATGGAATGGCTTCTGTACAAGGAGAGGCTTGATAGGTTAGGACTCTTCAACTTGGAGAAGAGATGACAGAAGGGAATTGATAGAAGTTTATAAAATCACAAGTGGCATGGAACAAGTAAATAGGGAATGGTTATTTACCCTTCCAAATAGTACTAGAGCTAGGGGACATCCCTGAAACTAACTGGCAGCAGATTTAAAACATGTACAAGAAAGTAGTATTTTCAGTCAATGCACAATTAACTTGTGGAATTTGTTGCCAGATTATGTGGTCAAGGCCAGTATAGCTGGGTTTTAAAAAGGATTGGATAAGTTCTTACAGGGTATGTCTATTAACAACTATTAGCCAAGGAGGTGTGGGGGACATGAATTCTTACTATTGGGATCTGGGAGTGAATAACAGCAAATGGATTGTCCCACTGGGACCTGTTGGGTACTTCTTCTAAGCAACTGAGATTGGCCACTGTTGGAGACAGGATACTGGGCTCGATGGACCACTGGACTGACCCAGTATGGCACTTATGTTCTTATGGTTTTCAAAAATTACTTGTAAATCTTGCTGAAAACAAATGAGACAGGAGCCCACATTAGCTCAGGAGTCACCTGCTCATCTGGCACCATCACCCGGGCTGCCTGGCAGAGCACCCCTGATCAGCTGTAATTTGGTGCACATACCCAGACTGTCTGAGGTTGTGACTCTGGGCCCACCTATCAGCTGTTTTATAGAAGCTCTTTCTGGGGACCCAATCCTGCTGTGCGATGGGAGTCTGATCTTCCTGTCCCATATGGAAGGTTCCATAGCCAATCTGTGCCATGCTGGGACCTGTGATGGCAGCCTCCATGAGTGTTTTATGGGGTGTGGGCTGCTCATGTGAACCACTCTCCTGGCTGACCTAAGGAGTGGCGGCTGCAGTGGCCCTCCCTGGGGTGGCCCAAGGAGCTGGCTCACCACCGGCTCTTTTGATTTCATTCTCCATGTGTGTTGTAACCAGGATGCTTCATTTTGGCAGGGAGCAACCTCCTAAAGATTACAGGTGATAAAATTGAGTCATGGCTGTATTTAGAAGTGCGCTGGGGGTCAGAGATATCCAATCTCTATGACAATATATATAGTGCATTTTTGTTAAATGACTGTAAACTATGTACCAGAAAGTAAAAGGTTACTCAAAAGTAGTTTTCATAACCACAAGGGGCCTAGTTTTCAGGTGCTACTGGCACCTGAAACTGAAGTCGTGAGTGCTCAGCAAACCTGAAAATCTGGTCCAAAGCCTTTTTAAAAAACCAATGTCACTAGAATCATCTGCTTGGTTGTCTTGTTACAAAGTTAAATGAATAGCAATACATTAGGCAAACACATTTTTAAACTTACAGCTGAGAGGCAAGGTGACAGTTCCAGAATGGAAAAAAGTTTAATCAATCTCTCCCTTATATCCTAGGGAAAAAGAAAAACTCTGGTCACTGATCATTTGGAAGTCACTGGCCCATATAAAGGATTTTTAAAAATGTGCACCTCAAAGAGAATTCAAAGGAAATATTTCCTGCAAACCTACTCTTTACCACCAGGGATGCATAGGCTGAAAGTTCTCCTTTCACATTCATGGCAGAAGCACGATACTGAGCAGTGTCTTCAAAATCACATCTGAAATGACACAAAAGATCAGGCGGAATGCAAGCACTTTGTGACATCAGTAGGGTCTGCACTTTGATATAAAAAATTAGTTTGGGAAACAAACAAACTATCCTGCCAAAGGTACTTAGCAAAGAGTTACTCGGTGCTGGTACTAAGGCCTTTTCTTCATCATTTAGGCAACTATGGTCCCTATTGTGCTTTAGGTATTTTTACTTCTTGTTTTTCATCCAACTAGATTAAATTTTTACCTGAGTAGGCAATCCCGTTGATTTCAATGAACTGTGAAGAAATTTCATTGGGCCCTGGGTGAGCTGTGTGGGACTGGGCCTTACGAAATTTAAAAAAGAGAAGATGTAGCATAAAATAAATGAATTAATGTGAAAAAGAACTGGCTTGAATTTTTGTCCATTATCCAGGACTTGAACTTTTCATTAGGTTTTGATTGATTTGTATGACTGTCCTATCTTGGTCCTCAATAATCATTAATAACCAGCATGGTTATGGTTATTTGTCTGCAGTCCTGCAGATTGACTGATCTCCTGTTCTTCTTTGCTTTCTTCAAGCATTTCAATAGCACCCTGACTTTTCTTTCTATGCAAATATCTGATAGTACTCCCTCCTCCCTTTACCTGCCTTTGCTGATCATGTCCAAAGAGTTGTACCTTTCTGCTGAATTCAAATTACATATACCCTAAGGTCACGAAATTTTAACCCTGCAGAGGCCAGACACCAGGAGAAAGTCTTACAGAGCTTGTGGGTGGTAGCAGGGAGTTGAAAAGGACATAGGAAGTTATTGGAGGTTAGGAAAAGGGAAGAGTGCTGAGGGTTACTGAAGGGTCCCAGAGAGAGAAAAGGAGAAAGGCAGACTTTAAATGGTTGATTTGTCTTTCACATCGTTAAACCTTTACTAAAACCTTATAATCAAATTTTCTCAATAAACCTGTTTCTTGATGACATATTTTTTCATAGTCAAATTTTGCTGCAGTTCATCAAAGATGTGGAGGGGTTGGGTTTTTTTATTTGTTTTTTGCCAATCAGCAAAGCATTTCAGAAAACAGTATGCCACACTGTTGTCCGAAAACTGACTTGCAGTCTTAAGTTCCTTACTTAGTTTTGTATTGGCTTAGTCCTCACTCAAGTCATAGTTTTATTGGTCCAACAAACACGAAGCTACTTATGCAGTCAGTAGCTTTACTCAGTTTTTACTTATATTTAGGATCAGCTTCTTATTCTTTAGGTTTCTTTACAGATGGACCTGAACATGCTCTCTTTTTCATACTGCTGTTACTCCATTTATCTAAACGAGTTTACTCCAGATATAAATGACAGTAGGACTTGGCCTAATACTCATTACAAAGGGTTTGATTATGTGAAGTGCCAGATCTCCTGAGCGCTCACTGGGAGGGGCTCAACACCTTACCAGACTGAACACAGACATCTGCACAGCAAGAGCCCAAGGAAGATGCACTGTTTTGTTCAGTATAGCAAATTCTCTGAACTTCACCTGGTATGATGTGTACAGAGTGTACATGCTCCTTTACTTAACAACACACTTGTGCTTTTTCCCACTACATGGATATGAGAAAAACAAACAAGTAAAAAAAAAACTTGCATAACTGCTCAAATGACAATTAAGACAAAAGTGGATTAGTTCAAGAAAAAAGAAACAAAACTGGACTAAGAATATAAACAAGTAAAATGTGATGAGGACAAGTATAGGTCTGAGTATTTCTAGCAGGAACTGTTACTAGCTATTTTCAAATGTCTCTATTAGAGTCAGAATTAGGAATTATACACAGAAGGAGTGGGACAGGACTAATGTGATTGCTGTTATCTCAGTGTTGGGGTCCGTGTTACTATAGATCACCAAGATGTGTGTTGTAGGAATTGCTTTGGGGGCATTGTACACTTCCTGTTTAACTGTGGAGACCATATGACCATATCCCAGTATCCTATTTGGAATATCATATAAGCACTCAGGCACCACAAACAAACATTTAGATGCCAAATGCAGAAACAGCCACCCCAAACTTCCCCAAACTACAAATAAGTCTGTTTCAATTTGTCTTGTATACAGGCGTAAAGTCATTGTAAGAGTGTGACTAAAATAACCAGATGCTTTCACTTCCACAGGTCTGGGAAGAGAAGGGGGATGATTCACAAGTCAACTCCATTTTAAAATACATTTTATTTAAAGCATAAACAAATTAAAATGCAAAAACAAAATCACACCAATAAGTCAATCAAAACCACAAATTAGCTAACAATTAGCTAACATTAATTTGCTATCTCTAATAAGTTCTCTTTATTGACTTCATAACTAATTCAATTAATTGACAAATGAGATGAATTACTAATGATATCTGTTACCAAATTATCCAAAAGAGTACAGGAAGAAGCGGGTCTGGTGGCAAGGCTCCTTAGTACCTATCCTAATTAATATTAATTATACAAATAGGCAATGGCAATAAGTTTAAGTTTACTTAGTCAACTTTTAAATCTCTTTTGTGGACTAAGTAAAAACTCCCATCTTGAAACTCTTATTTGGGGACAAGAGTACTATGATAAAATGGTAATACACCATTACAACAAAAACTACAGAAAGCAAATAATATTTTTTTGAAACATGATTACAAAACAAAAGCACATGCTTTCACTACTTATTTTTAACACCGAGGTCACTCTGGAAACCAGCTTTAACTTGGGTACTCAACTTTGGGACACCTTTCAGTTTTAATGGATTTTCCAATGTTCACTCCTACTCACACACAAATCAACCACCCCAAAGGCCTGTTCGCCCAGGCCTTTGGGGTGGGGTGGGGGAGTGGGTTAGGGTTTTTATCTCCCTTACCCTGTTTATTGTTTTAATGTATCCCGGGGCCCTGTATTTTTGATGTATTTTAAATTGTTTTATATTTGTTTTTATGCTTATTTTATTGTTGGAAGCCGCCCCGAGCTGTTCGCAGGAGGGGCGGGGTATAAGTTTGAAAAATAAATAAATAAATAAAAAATAAACCAGCATAACCTGTAAGAAATTTTAAAAAAATATACTGATCTGGAGGCATCTGTCCAAAAAGGAGGGGAAACTCAGTAAGATGCCCTTTGAATGTTTTCTCCCAAGTGTTTATACAATAAAACCTTGGCTCTAGACCTTAGATGAATGAGCAGTCCATCTTTGAAGGCTCATTTCATTCTCTAGGAAACTCATCCTCAGTGTCATGGGATTTATCTGGAATCTTCTGCCCTGCCTCTGAGATGATCAAGCCCAGGAACTAGAAGTGGGCCATCTCTCTCATGTACCATGAACACAGCATGCTCAGACCAGATGACGAGGCTTATAAGGCAGCTTATTCATTTTTATAGTCAACATTCCTTCACAACTCCACCTCTTTTGGAACAACTTTCCATGATTTCAAGTAGACCAAATATGGTTCTATTACTTTTACGTCCAAATCAAATGTCACTTACATAACTTCTTCCTAGTAGGGTCAATTCTGGAAATGATTGATTGCTGTTGACAAAAAGTTGTTTTTGTGCTCAACATATGAGAATGCCATAATGGGTCAAGATACCCATTGTTCTGACCACACTTTGAGGAACATAAAGAGGAATTAACTGTACAATTTCCACCTGCAAATATCACAAACAAATCTGTTGCAATCATGTCATTTGTTCTTTCATCTGTGCAAGATCCCAGAAAATGGATTCACTGTTCGGGTTTTGTAACTTGAACAGAGCTGGCACTGGACCACTGCTGCGGTCCTATGACCTGTGTAGCAGCACGCTGGTTCACAGCTGAGAAGAGTCTGACCTTTGTCAGGGATTGCTGCATGTAACTTGTGCTTCTGGGAAAACAATCTCTCCTAAAGCTGTCTTTTGCAGCCTCTAGCTAGTTTGTCTCTGTCTTGGTAAAGTGGGCAGTAGGTATGAGAGGACATGGTGGAGGGCAGGACTTAACACCTGTGGGTCTTCCATGCTTCTACACAAGGACAATTACCTCTCTGCTGTCCTAGGAAGTGAGAGATGCTGCAGCCACAAAGATGCTTGGATCAGCACTTCTGTATGGGCCTGCCTTCCCTAAGGCTCTGATTGGCTATAGGATCCTGTACCCCAATTGGACAGTTAGCCCTATATTAACCTCCTGGGTCAGTAGCAGGGGTGGATTGGGAAATCAAAGTGGCCTAGGAAAATATAGTGTTAGTGGCCCTGTGCCGGCGGCAAATCCGCCGGCGCGCCGGAAATGGGCTAAGGGGGCGTGGCTTGGGGGCGTGGCTTGGGGCAGGCAGAGTGCACCAGATTTGGGGCCTATCAGAGCTGAGTCCCCAGACTCAGATCCTCAGCAGCCTGGCAGGGGTGAGCAGGAGGTTATGGGGGGATGGCAGGAGCAAGACTGCCACTGGAGGGGGTACTGGCCCTCATTTCAGTGCTCTGGCTTCCCAAATCACTCCGTTTCAGTGCTCAGTGGCCACCAACCAAAAAAATCACTCTGTCCCTTGCTATGCATCCTACAGTAAGGCTTCTTCATTCCTACATTAGCTGCACCAGTATTACACATGCCCTGTGTTTAGCTTAGCAAAGAGAAGAGTAAGAGGAGAATTGATACCAAACTTCAATATCTACATTATTGTATATTAAGGCATCATTCCTTGCACCTGTAGTAATGCTGCACTGGAACACAATTAAGGAACAGCCTTGAAGGAATGCATCCTTTCTGCTAACGCACAGCTGCCTTCTCACACAACATTCCTACCACTCAGGATTAGCTTAGCAAAGGGTAAGGGGAGAATTGATACCAGAATTCCTACCACTCAGGATTATCTTAGCAAAGTGAAGACCAAGGGGAGAATTGATATCAGCAAGGGCGTAGCTACCATAGGGACAGGCAGGAAATTTGGCCCCGGGGCCCACCGTGGCTGGGGGCCCATCCCTATGGCAGCTAAGCCCGCTGCGGCGCTGCGCAGCCGCCTGTCCCATTTAAAAAAAAACAAAAAAAAAACCTGCAAAGTTGCGGCTCAGCTGGGACCCCCTGCCGGCTGATGTTCTTCCCACAGCCTGGGAAGCATCCCTACACTCACTGTGCGAAGCCGTTCTTCGGCTGCGTGCTCCCTCCCTGACTACTTGCAGGCTGCTCCGGAGAGAACTCCGAAGCTTTTTTTTTTAAAAAAAACCAAACCCCTGCCGCAGTGCCTTGCAGCAGAAGGTTGCTGCCTTGTAAAGAAGGTTCAGCGAGATGGCTCCGAACATTCTCACAAATGGGTTTGCACTTGCGCGCCCTTCTCTACCAGTATATATCAAGCTCACTAGTTTAAAAAAATCACCCCGCAACAGTCTCGAGCCCCCCACCCGTATATAAAGCACCTCCTTCCCACTCATAGATACCCAACAGTTCCTTCCAAAGGGGGGGCATTTGTGAGAATGTTCGGCGCCATCTCGAAGAACCTTGTTTACAAGGCAGCAACCTTCTGTTCTTCTTCGAGTGGCTCCTCCCATTCTCACAAATGGGAGAGTACCAAGCCTAGAAACATTTGGGTTCTTTTTATTTATGTTTCATGATTTTTAGGGCCCAGCTCATGATTTTTGAACATTGAGGCATCCTTGGGGTTAGAGATTTGTTTGTGGCATTCTATTCATGCATGTCCTCAAATGCTGCGATTTGGGGGGAGGAATCGTACTGCTCTTCGGGGTGGGGAGTAGAAAACAAGAGAACCTGGGGGAGGGATGTTATAGGCAATTTGCAAGGGGGTGGGAGTAGGGTTGTCACCTATGCAAATGTGTAAGGAACACTTATGAAAAATACATGTTGTAGGACCTGCATTTGCACCTTAGTCATCAATGCAGGCCCTGCAACATGTATTTTTCATAAGCATTCCTTAAATATTTGCGTAAGTGACAACCCTAGTTGCCATCTTTTGCAATCTGATCCTGAGACTCGCATTTGGCCTATAGGAGTCTTGGGGTCAAATGGCAAAAGGTGGCAACCCTAGTGTGGAGTATGAGGGCTAGTTCCCCACTGATCTTCTTCCAGGCCAGGGTGTTTGAGAGGAGGGGCATGAGCAGGTGAAGAAGGTCACAGGTGTTTGCACTGCTAGAGCAGAAACCGCAAGCTCCTAAACTTGGTGGAGACAGACTTCTTGGATTCTGGTACATCCTTGTAGTTGCCCCATCCCCATCTCTGATCTCATAAGTTTTGAAATCAATTTCTGAAGGTCATACTGAAGGTCCTGGAATGTTCGCCTGGTGCGTTGGCTTATGCTGTGTCTATTCAGCTCTGTATATCTTGCATATTTTGTACACCTGCTTGTCTGTTTTGCACAGTGGGGGGGGGGGGCTTTGCTTGTGGGGGGGGCAGCAGCCTGAGAAGGGCCTTGGGGTGAAACATTCCTAAATCTGGCCCTGTCTGTGGGGGGAGGGGGCTGTGTGGTGAGAGGGGGCTGAACGAGCAGGAGGGGGGCTCTGTGGGAGGAGGGAGCAGGAGGGGACTCGGGGGAGGGAACAGGAGGGAGGGTCTGTGGGGGGACGGAGCTGGGGGAACAGGAGGGGGTTCTCTGGGGGAAGGGGATGAGAAATCAGGAGGGGCTCAGGGGGAGGCCATATGTTACTATTTCTGTGTTTCCATAGCTAAAAGCAAGGAAGAGGCCATTGCAGTAGCTGAGTACATGTTTTAATTTAATAAGTACGTTTGTTGACAGTTTTTTATGCAATAAGGACATTGAGGGGAGGAAAGAGGGGAGGGAGAGGGGCAGGGAAGTCTATGGTGATGGGGGGGGGGGGGTCCATTTCTTGTCTCTGGGCCCATTCCAACCTAGCTACGCCCCTGGATACCAGACTTCCAATATCTACATTATTGAATATTAAGGCACCATTCCTTGCATCTGTAGTAATGCTGCACTGGAACACACAATTAAGGAACAGCCTTGAAGGAATGCACCCTTTCTGAGAATGCACAGCTGCCTTCTCACACAACATTCCTACCACTCAGGTTTAGCTTAGCAAAGAGAAGACTAAGGGGAGAATTGATACCAGACTTCCAATATCTACATTATTAAATAAGCTAATCCTGAGTGCATCCAGGCCCCCACAAGCCCCCAGGCCAGCCCAGGCCCCCCAAGCCAGGCCCCAACAAGCCCGCCCAGGCCCCCCAAGCCCACTCAGGCCCCCCAAGCCAGGTCCCCCAAGCCTCCCCCAGGCCGGCCCATGTCCCCCAAGCCAGGCCCCCCAAGCCCTCCCAGGCTGGCCCATGTCCCACAAGCCAGGCCCCACAGGCCGGCCCAGGCCCTCAAGCCAGGCCCCACAGGCTGGCCCAGGCCCCCCACAAGCCAAGCCCTCCCAGGCTGGCCCATGTCCCACAAGCCAGGCCCCACAGGCTGGCCCAGGCCCCCAAGCCAGGCCCCCCAGGCCGGCCCAGGCCCTCCAAGCCAGCCCAGGCCCCCCACAAGCCCCCCCAGGCCGGCCCCACCAGCCCATGCCCCACCAGCCCCTGGCCCCATCAGCCCAGGCTGCCACACACCCCCGCCCAAAAGAGGCCCCAAAAGAGAACCCAGCCGGCCCCTCCCAAGCAGGCCCCAGCCCCCCCGGCAGGCCCCACCTGCTGCCCCGCAAGTCGCCTGTGACGGTGTCTGCCGCTGCTCTGCTGCGCTCTCCACGAGAGTCCAGTGGAGTGAGTCGTGACTGGCTCCTGCGCGCACAACCCAGTTGTGAGAATGTTGGGAGCCATCTCGAAGAACCTTCTTTACAAGGTAGCAACCTTCTGATCAGCACATGGGCAGGAGCTGTTTGTAAACAAACAGCCTTATCTCCCAGCCCGATCGCTGTCCCCGCTGCTGCTTCAGCGCTACTAAGAGGGAGAGTCAGGTAAGCCCTCCCCCTCCCCTCCAACACAACCCAACCCTACAGGGGTCAGGACCAACAATTTTTTTGGTTTGTTTGTTAAGAATAATTTAAAAAAAGACAGCCTGACCGCCCCCGGCCCACCGGGAATCCTCCCGGTGCATTCAATGGCCAATCCGCCCCGGTCAGTAGCCAACTTCAGTTCTGAATTTCCAGCCAGTGGCCTTGCCTCACTTCACTCCTGTTTCTGCTTTCCCTCATGGACTGACCTCTTGGTACTGACCTATGCTCTGATTGTGTCCATGGATAGTTGGCTGAACTTAATGCCAGTAAGATGAGTCACCTGGCTACAAATCCGTACTTTGGACTCTGATCCATTGAAGTCATCTCCCATTGACTTTAATGGATGGAGGATTCTCCCTGAGGCTTAAAAGCATTCCTCTCACCAGCCCTCCAACCTACATAACATTAATTGAAAGTTAAGTCAATGTCACTAGTGTAAGGGACTCCCAAAACAGGCCATTGTAGAAATTCTCTATTTTTGAAGGGGAAAATCGCTAAAACCTTTTCTTTGTATGTGTGTGGGATTTGAGGAACAGGGGTTGGAGAGTTCATTTTTTTGATAAACCTAACACCCAAGGTTTCCATTATATTTGAAGATATGGCTAAATATATGCTCCCATACTGTACTAACAACAACTCTAAGGGTGAAAACAGACATGCCGGCAATGAGATGAACCACTGCAGCTGCCACTCCCCAGTTTGGTGGGGAGGGCTGTTCACACGAGCAGCCCTCAGCCCTTTACTTGGGCATGGGAGCTGCCGGCACAGGTTCCTCCATGCCCTGGGGTGCCCAAGGAGCTGTCCACATGTGACAGGACTCCTGGGCCAATGCGGCACAGCAGGATCAGGCCCCAGGACACGGCAGGATGCTGCCGTCAAACAGCTAATGGAAGGGGCTCCTGGCCCCCTCCCATCAGCTGTTTGGAATGTGCAGCCAGCCACCAAACAACTGATGGGAGGGTCTAGGGAACAGCCTCCCCCCCCCAGCTGTTTGGTGGACCAGGTGAGTGCCCCAAACAGCCGATCAGGAGGTTCTGGAAGAGCATGCTCACCCAGTCCCACTGAACAGCTGATCAGGAGAAGGGGGCTGGAGGAGCTCCAGGCCCCTGGATCAGCTGTTCAGCAGGGCCAGGATGAGCATGTTCCTCCAGTCCCCCCCCAATCAGCTGTTCGGTGGGGGTGGGTCAGCGTGCTCTTCCAGGTCCCTCTGCTCAGCTGTTTGGCAGGGCTGGATTGAGTGCAGGGGCCTAATCCAGCGACCCCACCTCGCAGTGGGGCTAGGCAGGCGTTCCAGATATGTAGGCCCGTGTTGACCTGGACTGGCCTAGATGGGTAGGCTTTGGCCCAGGATAGGTTTCTGAAATTTCCTGGAGGATGTGTCCTGTAGCAGCCATCTGCCTGTCCTGGGGTGTACACAGGACAACTTCTGGTGGTGACAGAACAAATGTGCAGGTGAGTCTAGGGCCAAAGTGGGCCACTGTCACGTCTGTTTTCACCTGTGCCTCAACAGTATCATTTAACATACTTATACTGTAAATGTGAGGCAGTGGCAGCCAGGGTTATCAAAACCAGTCCAAGTATTGGTGACTCACTCAGAAACAGAAACCACAATCCAGTTACAACTCACATAATAAAATTAATTATCCTGTACAAATGTTTATATTTTAGGACTTCTGTTTGACTTTGCAAGATGCTGGCTTCTGTTACTCTTCTTACCCCCACCCTACATCCAAGAGACACATGCAGACACACATTTTAAAGTTTATTATGCAGTTCTAGATCACCAGAAAAATGATTAACTTAAGCTAATTGCTACTCCCTTACTTGTTAATCTCCAGAGAGTGCATCCCATATCGACTTTCAATTACATACTTGCCAGGATGAGTGTGCACATTGATGGGCACATGGTTCTTGTACCTATGAAACAACAGAAACAGAATTTGATCAAATGAATTTCAAATCACTTTACTGTAAAATTGCAAATATTCAATGTTTCTGGTAAATTTTATATCTGCGCTACTATCTTGATGTCAGATTCCAAGTACCCAAATGTTCAAAAATATCTCGACCATGGGTTTTGTTCAAGACTCATTGTTCTTTAATTCACCTTTTCTCTATCAGTTTTGAATCCCTTAATGTAGTACATTTGTTGATGTCACCTTGACAAGCACAGCTAAATCATGACAGAAGGAATCAGCAAGAAGGGAATTATTTGACCATTCAGACTTCATCATTCAAATTTCTGCCCACCTGCACCAGTATGATATCTGTCACCATTCAGCTGACAGTGCTAATTCCAGGCCCTGAGTGAGATGCGTATGCTACGGTAGAAGTATTAGTCAGCACAGAATAAGTTTAGCCAGACAATTCACTGTTGAAATGTTTATTAATTTGGTAATATTAGATAAATTAACCTGTGAAACCACTACCAGACTACTCAAATTTAAGGAAAAAACTCACTAACAATTAGGAGATTATCATAAACCAGATGCTGTTTATTTTACATGATGCTTTTGGGTAGACTGACTTTCTTTTCTTTGAAGGTTCTCTGATAAGGGTGGCCTATAATATAGATTTCTCTATTCAGTGTAGATATATATGAAATAAATCATTGTTATGTACATGCATATGTATGGAAAAATCACATTTCTTGCTTGAAACAGATTTAGGTAGTCTTTCAGTTTATGAGATGCATATTATGGGTGTACTTTCTCATATATATATATACACACATACATATATGCCTATCTATTTATACACACACAAGAGATGGAGAGTAATGTAGGCATGTCATTCAAGCAAAGTTCTTTTTCAAGTGATACATTTTTCCACCTGACTTTTGAAAATGGAACTAAGCTATCAATAGTATGTACTGCTCAGCTAAACAGCTGAGCGATATTCAGCTAGGCTTTTGCCAAGAACATTATTTATCAGCTCCAAAAGAAAATCACAGCTAAAGCTATTTCTTTTATCAGTTTCTACACTGAAAGTTGCTTTTCAGCACTTCTTGCTGTTGAGAATAAAGTACATCATTCAAAGCTGCAAGTTAATTGCTACTGTGGAAAGTTTTACCCTCAGAACAAAGTCTGAGAAATTTGGTATATTAGCATTTTATTAATGTCTTGTATATTAGTAGTGGAATCTAATCTAGTAATGGAACAGGGCCACACTGTGTTTGACACTGGACAAACACACGGAAAAGGACCATCTCTGATTTAAAGAACTTACAATTCAAGGTGCAGAAGTATTCCCGAGGTAGGCATAGATCAGGGGACTGAGCTGCATGCAAACACACTGAATTCTGGAATGAACTATTCATAGGGTGTAAACAGATGGGATAGTAGCTCCAGGGGTGCCCACACATGCCAGTGACCCCTGGGCTTACTGGTCCATTTGAAAGACACCTGCCAGTTGTGCAAACCAGAGTGGACTGGAGTAGCTCCGGAGCAGACCAGCATGGTGAACTTCATAAGATCCCAGAGCATGCCACATGGAGCAGGCCAGCCAAACCTGGTGCCGAGTCCAAATGTAGCGCTGCTGTCTCTCTGTTGAGGGGACCTACAGTGCACCTCCACACCCATCTGTCTGTTGCTATGTTCAGTACCAGAGTGTCAGGTGAGTATCCGCAACTCTATGGTGCCGGGGGGTGGGGGGAGGTGGGTGCTTCATGGGCAACCTGCGGACACTGCTGACCTATCTGATGTGGCCCCAGGTGGAGCTGGTAACTGGTGGTGGGCCCCCAGAGCAGCTACAGGCTCCCCATCCATCTGAAAACATCCTCAGTGGCGTGGTATCACCCCCAGCTCCACTCTGCATCCCACCATGTCTCCTGTTTGAAATTGCAGACCCAGGCACACGTGGCCAGGCTTTCTGACAGAGGTAGCTATGGAGGGCTCTACACCCAATGCTACTGTGGTTGCGCTCAGGAAGGATTCATCTACCGTGATCAGTGCAATGGCAAATACCTGGCATCCTGTGCCAGTTGCAGGATCTGGGCTTTTGTGAATGGCACAAGTTACCTGATGGTCCCAGGGTTACACCAGTCTAGAATCCCCTGCTGTTCTACCACTTCGCTTTGCAGAGGGTAATCATCGGTGGATTCATAAAACAGTAGCACTAGCCAGTTCTTAATTTTAAAAAAAGAATTGTTGCTGGGCCTCAGCATTTCCCAGAAGTCACACCCTGCACCAAAGAGCTTGTCAGAAAAGGGGACAGAACCCTTGTCTGCAGCTTGCAACTCAACCACTAGACCACCCTGCCTCTCTACAACTGAAAATAAAATAGACATTCTTGTGATTTATTCAGTAGGATGGTCAGAGGGGCAGGGCAGGGAAGTCATTAATGAAAGCCAACTCACAATTTTTTAATGGGTTTTGTTTCTGTCACTGAAATGGTCAGTACTTGTGCCTTTTCCTGGTCTTTCACATTTAGGGGTGTACACTTTTACTGGGACCATTCTCTGGGGCTCTCCATCCCTCCCTTTACGTAATGATACCACCACCACCCCACACACATTAAGCCCCGACAGTTGTTACAACCAGTGCTCCCTGAGTTTTTGTTTTGATATATGATTTTTGCCTTATTTCTTAAGATTTTTCTGTACTTGGTGACCTTCCCCCCAAACCGGCCCTGTTTTAGATTTAGCTTTGATCTCAGTGCGAACCCGGCAGGCTTTGGCCACAAGAGCCCTGGGCTGATTGAGGGGAGATTGCTATAGACTGCAGGCCCACTTCATCAGAATGATAATTAGCATCAACCTGGCTTTAGCAGCCCGCTCTGTATTGTTGAGTGGGGCAGCGTCAGGAAGGACGTGCCCCATTGCACCTGGAGACGACAAAGGATGACTGCACAAGCCTGAGCCTAAATCAATCAGGAATGGGAGTGAACAGGAATGCTCCTCCGGAACTCTCTTGGCAGGTCTGGCCTGGATGAGGCATATAGGAGGCACCTCTTGGTAGTGCATTTTTCTTTGATTACTGGTTTTTGTGAGCAACTGCAATGTCCTATTGTGAGATACTGGAGCTCCTTTTCAGAAAACTTTCTAAATTTAATCAGACTTTGTTCTTGGTCCTCACACACCCACCATGCCCAGGAGGCAAAATTTTGGCTTAAATACAGTCCCTTCAGAGCCCCAGTTAGTTCAGTCGATCTGATCCTCCCAGACTGGCTGTTCTCACTGCTGCTGTTCTCACAGTGGCTACTGAAGCTAATATCACTGCTGCTGAAATCACAGCTACTGAACCTGAAATCCCTGCTGCTGAAATTCCTGCCATGCTGTCTTGCTTGCCCAGATAGAACTCAGGACACCTGGTTGCGAGTCCTTCTATCCATTTTGCTTCCATTCTGTCACCAGACCTCTGAGTAGGCATAAGGGAACTCCCACCTGTCTGCCTCATGGAGACATGGTTAGGCTTCCTTGCAACTCTAGCCAAGGCACCCCTGAGTGTGTGTGTTGGTCTTGAGTGCTTGAGCGACATGGTGGGCTACGCCCACAGATTCTTCCCTCCTCGGATCACTACTTCAGTCTCCTCCCCCCACCCCCAAAGGCTCGTCACCAGGGAAGCTGCCCTGGTGCTACTGTACTGTCTGATTTGGGAAAGGGGCTATAAAGGATCCATTCCTTTGCCCTCCCTCAGAACAGTACATTTTAGGTAAGATGAAGGCCTGTGTCTTTCTTCTCTTCCCCTTCCTTTGAATCTCCCAATGTTTGTGCCTTGGCACAGGCAGACACCCCACCCCCTCTTCTAAATTAGGAGCTTTCTTTAGAAACCAACCCATTCTGCATCCTTGTGTAACTATCTAATTGATTTGAGTGTCTTGTTTGATTATTGCTAACTAATGCCCCTTTTGCTTGTATGTACCCCCCGTCCCCACAGTAAATTGAAAACTCTGTGTTGCACCCTAAGGTGTCTCTCCCCTCTTTTTAATTCCCTGGGTGACACCACCAATTTACACTCAAGATCCCAAACACTCGTGTGCCCTATTCAAAAAGGCGAGCTTAATTCCCCAAATTGGGCATTTTTGAGCCCATGCCTGGCCACTGGGACCTGACACGTGTTAACACAGTAGCATTACATGCTACCATTTGTAAACACAAACACGCGCTCTCCAAATTGTGTTGGACACTCAAGAACGCTATGCAAAATTTATCTAGCCATACGAATCATCTCTCCAGAAAATGACACTTCTATGCATTAGAACTGGATTGATTCTGCTTTATCAGAAGCCCTCCATGGCTAAGGCTATAGATAGGGGTAGAATTTACCTGTACTGCTGTGGTCATTTCAGGAATCGAGCTGAGGAAAACTTCTTAGCATCTAAAAGTTTCCGCCAGTAGAAGCAAAGCTTTTATTTTATTAATTTATTTTATTTATTTAATTAATACATTTATACCCCGCCCCTCCTGCCAAGACAGCTTGGGGCAGCTAACAAACCATACAAATAAAATAAATATAATAATAAATATAAATATGTGAGAATACAATACAAATTGTGAAACTAAACTAAATAAATATAAATATTTATTTGGAAATATTTCTGCCCACGTGGAGGCTGTCAAAAATACATCAAATCCCAGATAACCACCCTAACACAGTCCCCCCACCCTTCACCCATCTCTCTTGCCGAAAGTCTGGCGGAACAGCCAGGTCTTGCATTGTCTCTGAAAGGAGGAGAGGTCTAGGGCCACCCGGGCCTCTGCCGGGAGGGAGTTCCACAGCCTCGGCGCAGCCACCGAGAACACCCTCCCCAGAGTTGCCTGCCGGGAAATCCAGGGAGCCTTGAGAAAGGTGCTGAAGGCCAACCATAGGGGCCGATCCAGAGCCCAGGGAGTGAGGTGGTCTCACAGATAGGTAGGGTCTAGGTCATATAGGATTTTATAGGTAAGAACCAACACCTTGAATCAGGCCTGGAAGACTATGGGCAGAGCTTCTCTCTCACTCTTTTGGGTGTGTGTGTGTGTGCGTGTGTGGTTGCATATTATTCTCTTCAGCAAATAGGACAGTGTATGTAGTTTATCCCTGAACCTCCAAATTAATGGTTCAATCATGCAAGATGCTGAACATTCCTCTGAGTTACTCAGCTCTGTCAGCTGCCATTGAAGGTTGATAGGCGATGAAGGCACTCTGCAGTGTTCAGCATCTTGCAACATCGAACTCTCAGTGAGTCATGCCAATTTTTATAACACCTGTACTCCTCTCCCTCTCCATTCAAAACAAGATTACATTTTTGGCAGGTTTTATTAATGCTCAGAAAGAATAAGCCTCCCATTTGAAAAGAACCTCTTGGGGCTGGGCCCTGGTTCAGGTAGTAGAGTGCATGCTTTGCATGTATAAGGTCCCAAGTTCAATCCCTGACATCTCTGATTCAGGATCTCTGGTAGCACACCTGAGTGAGGCCTCTGCTGGAGATCCTGGAGGGTATCAGGTAGCATGCCTGAGTGGCCTCCTGGAGAGCTGGATTTGAAACCCTGCTGCCATGTCAGGTTGTGACAATTCTGAGCTAAGATGGATCATTGATCTGACTTAGTTAGGTAGCTCCTTCTACTCTACTTAAGTCAAATGCCAGAACAGCCAAGTCATTAGCTAATATTAGATTGCAATCCTTCTACTGTCATTATGTGTTAATAGTTAATAGTAAATGCTTTACTGCAGGTCTCATATACCCTGGGTTTTCAATGTCTTCTTTGCAATGGGGCTAGTAAAACTGTATCTGTTACTAAACCCACATCACAGTAAGTATTTCTGTAAAGTAAGCCGCAAAGAAGTTTCTTCCATGCCCTGAGCATTCAAAATGTTTCTCTGTTCATACAAACAATGCCCCTCTGGAACATGGGAATGACATTAGTTTAACAAATGCTGAGTAAGAATGGTCAGATCCAGTTCAATGCCTTCTTGTGTTCCTAGGCAAAGAACACCTGCCCCAGTAGCATTTCAATCATTCTTTCCATTAGGAACCAGCCACAAAATACCTCGAGCGTCTCAATGTTGAGTAAAACAATGGATTAAATGCCATTATCTACATTTATTGTTGTTTAAATTTAGCTTAAGGGACAGTTTATATATAGGGTGGCTGCCCCAGGCCCTGCATCCTGGGGGGCCCCGCAGCCAGCTTGCCTTGCATGGTCCAGACTTGGATCAAGGCAAACCAGCACCGGCCCACTGGCTTCCCCACTGGCCTGCCTGAGCCCCCTTGGCAGCAACCTGGATGGGGGAGAGGGGTGATGAATTACTGCTCGCCCTATGCTGCTGCCGCTGCCAACTGTCTCAAAGACCCTACGTTGCTGTGCGCATGCACATGCTGGGGTTGCCATGTTTCCTAGTCTGGCATGCTGGGAAATGTAGTCCCAGCATACAAGACTAGGGACGCTTTTAGACGAGCAGCAGTCCGTTTCGCGTCGGCGGCGCGCATATTTTGAAACTTCTGCCTGGTCTAATTAGACGAGATGAAAGTGGCTTAATATGCGCATAGTATGGCGGAGGCGCATTTTTTAAGTGCGCGAATTAAATACCTCATAATCGAGGTATTTCATTTGCGCACTTAAAAAATGCGCCTCCGCCGTAATACGCGCATATTAAGCCATGTCCGTCTCGTCTAATTAGACCAGGCGGAAGTTTCAAAATATGCACGCCGACGACGCAAAACGGACCACCGCTCGTCAAAAAGCGGCCTAGGAAACTGGATCGTGCACAGTGGTGCTGGAGGTTTTGAACAGCGGCAGCAGCAGGTGACCAGGCAGGTGAACCAACAACAGTTCCTTCCCTCCCACTCCCCATATGTCTGTATGTCTGTCTGAGTGAGGGAGAGGGAGAGACTGTCAAGTGTGTGTGTGTGCACGCGCACACACACGCACACAAGTGTGTGTGAGAGAGGGGGTGGCTCCCTCTCCCCGTGCCCTCCTTCCATGGCTGTCCCCTTGTGCCCCCACCTCTCCCCATGGCTATCCCCTCTCTCCCCCTCTTCCCCCATGCCTCCCACCTCTCCCCGTGGCTGCCCCCTCTCTCCCCAATCCCCTACCCCCATGGCTCCTGGAAGGGAGAAGGAAGCCACCCAGCTAAAGGCGAGACCCACCAGAATTTTCCTGCTGTCCCCTCCTGCCTAGCAATCTAAGCCTGCCTCTGACTGACTACTAGCGCACCCAGAAAACCCAAGGCCAGCAGCATCTGAGGTAAAGGGCCACACAGCCAAAAAAAACACCTTTCCCCCTCCTACCCTGACCTGAGTTCATTTGCACTGTGCATGTGCCAAAAATCCAGGAATGGTGGGCACTTTTGCCAGACCTTTGGCGAGGGGTGAGAATGGGGAGGAAGAAGGTTTTCCCCCTGCATATATGTGGAATTTTAACTGTTTTAATTGTTTTATTGTTTTTATATTTGTTGTTTGCCGCCCCAGGCTGCCCTGTGGGCAGGAGGGGCGGGATACATTTTAAAATATAAATAAATAAAATAAATAAATATTTTCCACAGCCACTCTAACTTCCCAAGCCACCCCAGGTCCGAGGCTAGGTGTGGGACAAGGAGGCTGGGTGCTTGGTCATATTCATGTTCAAGGACCCTGGGAGGCTTGGCTGGCCACTGTAATCGTCAAAGGAAAGTGGGCAGTGCTATGGGAAAGTGGGTGGGGCTGAGGGATCTCTGCATTTTGTCTTCATCATGGGCTCTGCAATTTCTAAGACTGGCCCCCACTGACATACTGTGAGCTCATGACATATCTAAGGGTGTGATTTATCTCTAAATGGATGTCAGCCTTTAAAGATGGCTCTGAGATGATGCTAATAAGGGTTCATAGCTAGTATTTTGGTTTAGATCTATTTTAAAGCTACAGATCCCAGGCACAGATTGTGATCCAAATCTGAGATTCTCCAAGACTCCAGTGGTTTTAAGTCTCTTATGTTTTCTGATCATTTCTAGAATAATTTTCAAAATAGAAGCTGAAATCCTTTCTCGATAGAAGTCAAAAGCACACTTAGAATAATTTGTCATTACCGTCCTGATTCCAGAACATAAGACATCAATCACACTCCTTGTGATTGCAATAGTTTTAGACTCTTAGGAAAATATTTTGCTCCTAAGTTATTTATCTAAAATACAAAGATAGGATGATGACAGTAAATAAAATGGCAGGTAAATCACAGTTCCTATAATTCAGGGATAGGGCCCCACTCTTCCTGAGGCCCCTGTTTTCATCAGAGCAGGATGTTAGTGCCCCATTCCCTCCTAGCAGGGCCCCAAATATGACCACCTTTAGGGCCCCACAGATGGTGCACACTCAAGGGCATGAGGCCAGCAGGGCCCCCAGATTTTATCTTTGCCCTGGCCCTGCAAATTCTAGGGCTGGCCCTGTGGGGCTGCATAGAAGTTGGGGGGTGTAGGTTTTTACGGGGTGCACTCAGGGTGGTGAAAGAGGAAGGTCCAGATCATGGATCCATCCCCTATCCTTGTGTGTGCACCCTCATCTCTGCTTCCTTCCCTTAAGCTCGCTCTTGCAGTGCTTGATGGGTAAGAAATGGATCCAAGGGTCAGATCCAGAAACTGAAAAAGGGTCAAATAAAAAACTAGTTGTGGGACACATTTTACCCCCTGGCCTGAGGTTTCCCACCTGCTCTAAATAATAGTAAACCATTCAGCCAGCAAACCACCAAATACTCAAAATACTGAGGTAATAGCAGTCTGTGCATTTACAAATATCCTTTCCATCATCAGTTTGCTGATGTTATCTGTGGGTGTTTTCAGACATGACGCTAACTCCTGTTTAAACATTTCTTATGCTTGTTGCAGGGCTGCATAGGGCACCAATACAGCCCTGCAACATGTATAAGAAATGTTTAAGTGTGGTTAAACTGTGGTTAGCATCATGTCTGAAAACACACTAAGTTTAATGCTGAACACAGGGTAATTTTTCTGTCACCTTTTATTTCCAAACACTTATGACTTGACACACATAATCTCAGCATATTGTATAAACTAAAGGAAACTACATATTCTGATTAAATTATTTTAAAATACTAGCACATTGCTATTTCTTATTGAAATACTTTGACTGTACAGCACAAGGCAAATCAAATAAAAATCAGTGGCTCCACAACCCATCCCCTTAAATCAAATTCCGGTCAGTGAGGATGCTAACCCAAAAGCTTAATTAGACTTTTACTATTCCCTCACACCTTTGGAATCTTCTAAGTACCTGATCCAAATCTCATTTAAGTCAACCTCTATGTATATCTATCCTGTGATTTTAAGTAATCATGACACAAAGTGCATGAACAATTTTAGACTGAACTGTGCCTTTATACTCAAAGACAGACTACAATGACTGGTTAGCAGCTGACGAGTTCTTTTGGAATCACTGTGGCCATTAAAGCCACAGGGATACAAAAAGCTCATGGTTAGCTCAAAAAAGACTTGGGGGCAAGGAGAAGGTCCCTGTACAGCCAGCTCTTCCAATATATTTTATTTCAATTTTGTTCCCGCTTAATTATTGGGGAATTAAACAAAATTAAAATGTTTGAGTCATTGGGTAAAGCCACACAAGACAGGGCTGACTGGATCCCCCGACCACACCAAGAAGGGCAAACACAGCTGCCACACTTTGGACCAGAGGTGAGACACAGTCCAAAGGAGCAGCCTCCATCCCGTGGCCGTCACCAGCCCTTCCACACCACAGTCCGGCTGAGGACCCGGCCACACAGGGCTGGACTCCCGGACTCCTTCTGCACTGCAGGATCGACAGCTCGACAGCTAATGGGGGGGCAGGTAGACTCAGGAGCACAGGTGCTCGCTCCACCCACCGAACAGCTGATCAGAGAAGGAGGTATGGAGGAACAATCAGCTGTTTGGCAGGTGGGGAGAAGACTTACACTTACACTGCTCTGGGCCCAATCTTTGGACCTCACCTTGTGGCAGGGATGCACAGGCAGACCAGACAGGAGGCAACCCATTACCTCACATTGGTCAGGGTGAGGCAACAGTAGCCCATGATGCGGCATCACGTAGCCCACCCCAGGGTGAAAGCAGGTGAACATCTGGCAGCACTGGCCTGACGGTTAGCATTAGCCTGCATTGTGGACTAACGTGGGGGTAAGGCTGCCCAATGTGTGTTAACGTCTTGTGTGGCCTTACCCTTAATGTTAGCCTGGAAAAGATTTTTAAAAACAAACTTGTGACCTCTTTGCTTCATGTATATGGAGAGTCTGAGAGACGTTAAAATGGGAAGGCCCCAAAAGGTGGTTGTTTCTTGTGTGTGACCCTAGAAATCAGGAAAATAAAATCTTATATTTAAGTAGTAATGTTCTGTTCCCTTTTAATGAAAACCCAGAACTGCATTTATTAAATAATTTAATAATTCAATTAATCATTTTATAATTCAGCTGTTCATAGCTGAATTTTCTCATTGACAACATATAGTTTTCCTGAGAATTTACAAGCTCAGAACGTGCACATACAGTCAACAGCTAATAACATTGTGAAAGACACAAGCCTACCATGTAACACGAGGCTCTGGCCAACCAGTCACAGTACAGTGAAATTTGACATTCTGTTTCTCCCAGATAGTGTGCGAACGAGGCTTGATGACAAATTCAGGGGCATGTAAGAGTTGATCTTTATTCAACTTTCTGTGAAATTCTTCCGTCTCTTCTAACTGGAAAAGGAAACATTTAATCATAAACCTCAGCATTTGCATACAGTGTTACTCTGCACCACAAGAACCTTTCATGGGTTTTCCATGACAGAGATTTCCAGGCTTTTGGGATCAACAGACCACTGCCATCCCTCCATATTTCCTGTCAAACAGAATACACCTGCCAGAGATAGCCACAGTGGCTCAGCACATGCTTATTTCAGGATGGCCAAGGCTGCACAAAGCTGGCTGCTTCTGTCCCTCCCAACAGCCATCGCTGGGGGAGGCCATGGGATGACCCTAAAGTGCATATATTTGTTGTTGGGACTGGCTCCCTCCCCCCACAATAGACTGCCACGTTGGCAGCACTTGTAGGGACCAGTGCCTGATCTGCTGTATTCATAGCCGAGTTCTGTGAACCAGCTACAGGTCATTTACCATGGCCTCAAAGAATTGGAAGTACCAGCGTAGAGCAATATATAAAATGTTGTTAAAAAGAGTAAACCTAGACCCTTATATTCAATATATCCTTCTTTCTTACACAAACAGATAATATTTCTCATTCTTAAGTCATTCTTCTTAAACACAGTGGGATCAGCTTAACGCAAACTCACCTTGGTCAAAAATCTGGCTATAGTGAGGAGATTTATGTTCTCTGACCCCAACTGTTTTTATCAGGCATATAACTTGAATTTAATAATATAGAAGCTGGGTGTTTTTATGGGGGGGTGGGGTATTTCTGTTCCTCACTGCTCAGCTGAGTGGTGGGAAACAGGAATGCCTCCCCTGACAACAGAAAACAATAGAATCCTTATACTTGAGACATGTGAGGGGAGGGACACTTCTGAAATTCAATTTATCCCACGGCAGTTAAATTGAATTACTTAACTTGTAATCTATAACAGGTACCCGGTAGTCAACAAAACTAGACTCTACTATACTAGACCAATGTATTTTCTATTTTTTAAAATAAGTCATGCTATTCAATGTTATTTGTGATCTAGAACAATAATTGCCATTACAGTTTGAAGATGATACAAAGATTTACAGAGTTGCCAAAAGTGATGAGGGTAGCACAGTTAAAAGAGAGGTCAATTGAGCCCAACAATATGCATTTTAAGACAGTCAAATGCAAGGCCATACATTTGGGGGGGGGGGGAGAATGTAGGCCACACCCACTAAATAGGAACTAGGGATGTAATTCTACATCTGCATCTGACACTGGTGAGACTGCTACTGGACTATGGGAATCAGTTCTGGCATCTAAATTTTAAAGGGGGAGAGCCTGGGTACAGAGAAGAACTATAAAAATAATTCAAGGGTTGGAAAATATCCCTTACATTGAAATACTTAGAGATCATCTGTTTAGTTTAGCAAAAAGAAGGTTAAGTAGCAGTAACCTGATTAGGGTGAATAAGTGCTTCCGAGGAGAAAGTATTAAGTACAGATGGACTCTTTAATCTAGTAGGAGAAAGCATAATACAGACCAACAGCTGGAAAGTATAGCTTGACAGGTTCATATAGAATTAAGGCAAACATTCTAAGGTATTTTTCAAAGACACAATTAGCTAAGCACAAATAAGTAGGCTTGACAAAGTAATAAGTGGAAGAAATTCAGTGGTCTGTGTTCTACAAGAGATCAGACTATATGATCTGAACAGCCTTTTGCGATTTTAAAATGTATTAATTGATATATTAATTGATTATGTACACCTTGAATTTGTAAATATTTAAACATCAAGAATGACAAATATCTTGAATTTAATGCTGGATATCTTCAACAGTTTCACAAATAGTGTTTCCCTCCATCATTCACTGAGACTGAAAGTCTATGTAAACATTTTAGGCATGTCTGTGCCTCCCACTTCGTACACTGCTGGGCACTGTGGCTGTAACATTCCTCCATGCTAGCTATCAGAGCTGGCCATTTGTGGAGAAAGATAGTGAAGAAGATACTAACATTCTGAAAAGGGTGGATCAATTTATTTTCCCTCCAGACCAACCAACGAGGGAAAGTCTCCCTTAGAGGAAGGGAGTGCAGCTCCTCACATCCAAGGGGCTGGACTTTTTTTTTTTTTTTTT
>QEPC01014287.1:1438853-1450604 GCA_003113815.1 Sphenodon punctatus
ACTTTGATTTACTTTTACCAGCTTAAGACAGCATATGTTGTTGCCTCTTCCTTAGGCCCCACCAGGCTAGGCACAATACCTCCTGGTCATGTACCAAATCTCCAGTGTCTTGTCTGTTCCAGTACCTTTCAGGTTGCACTTCTCCTGGTAAGGTACAGTCCCTTCTGGAAACAGAATCTTTCTCTTCCCTTAACCAAGCACAGTCCCACCTGAAACTACCTTTCTGTGAGGCAGCACCTTCCCTGGCTCTTGCCTCCCCCAGAAGGACACATGAACACACACTGAGCTCTAAACTCAACCTTTTCTATCTTAGGGCAGGCCAAGCCCTGCTCAGGCCAGCTGGCGCCACTCAGGCACTTAGCCTAAGGAGGCTTGACCAGGTGTAAGGGTTTCAGGTACTTTCCCCTTTAACCTCAGCATCCTGCATCCCCCTCAGCACTTGCTTGAGGCACAAGCCTCTATCTGGCAGGTGCGCCTGTGCCTTCTTAGAGGCGCTAACTGCCTTAAGGGCCAGGCTATTCCAGATAGCCTGTCTCTGTTACAGTATCAATTTACCAATTTTTATAAACGAATAAAGAAGAGTACAGAGTGATTGTGACTTTTCAAGGGTCATACAAAGTAGTTGCAAAGCAGGGACTGTAGCACAGGAGTCCTGGATTTTAGTCCTTTGTTCCCATCACTGGACAACACCTTCCTCAATTTTTGGAGAAAGAATATTGTATTGATGAAGTTTGTAATGATGACTAGTGCATTTTCCAAAATATCCCTTCCTGGCTGAATTGTTATGTAAGAACAAATTCAAATGTAAGCAGCCTTGGGGTGAACTCACACATAACTCTGCTGATGTCTGCGGGGCCCTGGAAGCTGTGTAATCAACCCCAGATGATCCCCTGATCACTGCTGCGTGTGGGTGAGACACCCCAGGTGAACTCACACGTAACTCTTCTAAATGCAGATGTCCATGGGACCTTGGACGCTGTATAATCAGCCCCAGATGATCCCCGGATCACTGTTACATCACGTGAGAGTTCACACACTCTCAGTTCCATCCTCGCTTTAAACCCTGGTCTGGCATTTAAATCAGATCTAAACACCAGACCAGAGTTTAAAGCGGGGATGGAACTGAGAGCGGGTGAACTCACACTTAACAGTGATCTCGGGATCATCCAGTGCTTATTATACAGCTTCCGGGGCCCTGCAGACATCAGAGTTTAGCAGAGTTACATGTGAGTTTCACCCTTGGAGGAGATTTGCATATGGGTTTTAACCTATTTCCATCATTGGAGGCAAAGCTAAAATTCCAAAGCAGTGTTTTTAAAACATAGGGTGTATCTGTCTCAACATCTTGATTGAATTTAAGGGCCCTGAACAAGCAAGGGAAGAAAGAGAAAAGAAAAACATGGCTCTTGGACCCAGAGATTATGAAGACTACTGAGAACAAGAAAAAAATATATCTTTGTTTCATAAATGCTTTACTACAAAAGGAGAATTTTAAATGCAGAAACAAAGTTTCACATTAGTAGTTTGAAATGACATTTCTAAATAAAGCAAAGAGATTAGATACACAATAAAAGTTAGAACAATTGCCAGTGTAAATTTGGTACTAACATATGATTGACATATAACGCCACTGCATCTCAAAACACTATAGATGTAATGTCACATGAAATGCACAACTCCAAAAGACAGATGAAAGTGAAGAAGACGTGTATAGGATTGCAAAGGGACATGAGTAGGGTTGCCACCTTTTGTGGTTTGAGTGGGCATTTTTACACACACCTCAAAGTTCTGGATTTTTCAATCTTCTGGGTTTACAAGTCCACAAGTAAGTTCCGGATGCATTTGTCTCTCTCTCTCTCTCTCTCTCTCTCACACACACACACACACACAGAGCTCTGAGGCAGCCTAAAGTAGCTGCAGCTGTAGACGTGACAGGCTGCCATGGAAACCAAGTTACCACAGCTGCCTGGAGCAAAGCAATTTACCAGGAGAACTTTTTACACACAAAACTTCTCGGAGAAGTTCTACGCAGAAGTTCAAAGAGCCGGATGTTTAAGATCTGGGTGAGTGATTTAGACACACAGAAAGTTCCGGATGTAACAGCAAACATGCAGAAAAAAATGTGTGTATAAGAACACTCACTGAGACTTCTATAGGCTAAAGTGGGAGCCTCAAGGTCAAACCATGAGAAGTGGCAACCCTAGACAGGAAAATTGGTAACCTACCTTTTGGTGAATTCCTTTCTCTCTTACACTCCTTATCCTTCTCCTGCTGGGTAGCTCTGCCGCTTGACCAATAGGAGGCAGATGAGTGTTTTCCTGTGCACATGTGCTTCCAGAGCTACCCGGCTGCTACTCTCCAGTCCATATTATAGCCGAGTGCCCCTGTAGTCATACTCTTTGTGAAAAGTGACCCTAGAACAGACCACTGAATTGCATGCATGAAAATGAAAACGAAAAAACGAACTCCAACAGGAAGACGGGAACCAAAACTCTGAGCCCCTAACCGTCTTCAAACTAACTGATAACTGACTGCCTGAGTAGGTTTGGATGGTTTTTGTCTATTGCTCTCCTCCCTATCTATAGGTTACCCTTTGCTGTCTGGCAGGGAGGGCCGGAGGAGGATAAGGAGTGTAAGAGAGAAAGGAATTCACCGAAAGGTAGGTTACCAATTCTCCTTTCTCTTCTTACCTCCTTCTCCTCCTCCTGCTGGGATGTACCCAAGCAGTCTCCAGAAACTATTTACGGGTGGGAGCCGACAGCACTGGGAGAATCCAGTACCATCTGCAGCACCCGGCTGCCAAACGCTGCCCCTGCTGATTGAAACACGTTGATTTTATAGTGCTTCAGGAAGGTGTGCAGGGAAGCCCAAGTCGCCGCTTTGCAAATTTCCTCATAAGAGGCTCTCACCTTGAAGGCGTAAGATGTGGCTGCGCTGTGTACTGAATGGGCCCAAATTTGGAGGGGAGGAATTCTACCCTTAGCCTTATAAGCCTCTACGATGGCCTGTTTAACCCATTTGGACAGAAGCGTCTTGGAAGCCTTGAGCCCCTGATATCCCAGTCTAATGTTTACAAAAAGAGCTGTGGACTGTCTGGAACCCCGAGTTCTAGCTAGGTAGATTTTCAGTGCGTGGCACACGTCTAACGTGTGCCAAAACTTCTCCTTGGGGTGAACCGGCTTCGGACAAAAGGAGGGGAGTACCAACTCTTGGGCTCTCTGAAATATTGAGTTGACCTTTGGAAGGAAGGCCTGGTCTAACCTCAATGTCACAGAGTCCTGTTGAAAAACACAAAAGTTCTCTTCCATCGATAATGCCCCCAGTTCCGATACTCGTCTAGCTGAAGTCCCTGCAACTAGAAAAAGTCTTTAGGGTTAGAAAATATAAGGAGACATGTTTCAGAGGCTCTAACGGGGGCTTAGACAAAGCCTCTAGAACCAGATTAAGGTCCCAGGAAGGCACTCTGTGAACTACTGGAGGGGACAGCAGCCTAGCCGCTCTAATGAATCTCCTGACGTGTTTATGAGAAGAGATGGCCTTGTTCGTGGATGCTCTAAGCACCAAGTCTATTGCAGCCACCTGCCTAGCTAAGGTGTTGGCCCTAAGACCCTTATCCAACCCCTGTTGAAGGAAGTCCAGGACCTGTGGAACCCCTGCCTTGCACGGATCTAGCCCCTGCTGCAGGGACCAGGAGGCGAACGTCTTCCAGGTAGCCTGGTAAGTTCTCCTGGTGGCCGGTC
This sequence comes from Sphenodon punctatus, assembly GCA_003113815.1. Lineage (NCBI taxonomy): Eukaryota > Metazoa > Chordata > Lepidosauria > Sphenodontia > Sphenodontidae > Sphenodon > Sphenodon punctatus. Next base: position 1,442,594 of record QEPC01014287.1, read on the forward strand.
TTCTGGATCTCTGGATAGTGGCAAGAACCGCATCAGTTTATCCCCTTTTTTTTAGGGCTGCGCGTTCAATCGCCATACTGTCAGTTTTAGGTTCTGGATGTCTGGATAGAAGACAGGCCCCTGCGAGAGAAGGTCCGCCGTTAGTGGGAGTCATCTGTACTGGCCCTGGCTGAGCTCTATTAGCTCTGAGAACCAGGGCCCCCTGGGCCACCATGGTGCGATTAGGAGGAGTAGTGCCTGCTCCCTGCATGCTTTGGCAATTGTTCGTGCAATCAGCGGGAATGGTGGAAATGTGTAAAGCAGGCCCTTGGGCCACGACTGATTTAGTGCATCTGTTGCCTCCGTTTCTCTGCATGTTGATCATGTCATGAAGCGAGGTAGTTGTGAATTGTCCCTGGTGGTAAATAGGTCTATTTGCGGTAGGCTGAACCATCTTGTTATTTCTTGGAACACTGACCTCTTGAGGCTCCACTCGTGGGGTTCCAGGCTCTGTCGGCTCAGACAGTCTGTCCTTACGTTGTCCTGACCCTTTATGTGAAGGGCCTTCAGAGATGCTATGTGTGACTGTGCCCATGTGAACAGTTTGACCGCCACCTGGTGTAACCCTGGAGCTCTGGATCCCCCCTGGTGGTTGATGTACACCTTCGCCATCACATTGTCGGTGTATATTAATAGGTGTGACCGGGTGAAGGTGGGGAGCATCTGCTGTAAGGCGAGTCCTATGGCCTTCAGTTCCAGAAAGTGTATCTGTTGCTGAGCATCCCTCTGTGACCAGAGACCCTGCACTGATCTGGTTTCTGTGTGTGCCCCCCAGCCCCTGAGGCTGGCATCCATGATCAGTACCTCTCGTCAGTTCCGTGAGTGGTACGCCCTCTTGGAAGTTGCGGGTCTTAACCACCAGGACATGGAGCCTTGCAGGTGCCCTGGGATGGTTACCCAGGGATTGAGCCCGATGGTAAGCTCATGCTGGAAAGGCCTTAGCAGCGTCTGTAAGGGACATAGATGGAACCTTCCCCACACCACCTGGGCTGTACAGGATATGAGCAATCCCAGAAGTGTTGCCAGCTGTTTGAGCCTCATCCATTTGCTCACTCTGAGGATCCTCATCAATGTCTGGATCTTCTGACTCCGGGATTGGGGGACCAATGCGAGGTCGAAGTTGGTATTGATGATGGTACCCAGATGTTCCAATCTTTGTATCGGGCTCAGATGGCTTTTCTCCCTGTTTACTAGAAACCTGTGCTGTTCCAAATAGGTGACTGTCCTGTTGAGGTCCGCCGATGCCTTTTCTGGGGAGCGGGCTAAGATCAGAAGGTCATCTAGGTACGGATGGATGTGTATCCCTTCTGCTTGGAGATTCACCACCAGCAGAACCAGCACCTTCGTAAACGTCCTGGGAGCCGAGGACAGGCTGAAGGGGAGAGCCCTGAACTGCCAATGCTCATTGTTGTAGACGAACCTGAGCCACCTCCTGTGCGGAGCCCAAATTGGGATATGCAGGTACGCCTCCCTGAGGTCCAACGAGACCAGCCAGTCGCCCCTCTGGATACTGCGACAGATGGACGTCACTGTTTCCATCTTGAATTTTCTTTTCTTTACGTGGAGGTTGAGGGTCTTCAAATTCAACACCACTCTCCATTTTCCTAACTTTTTGGAGACCAGAAAGAGAATAGAGTAAAGGCCTGAATAATGATGTAATGGGGGTAACCCTTTCTATGACCCTGATGTTTGCTAGCCTTTTGATCTCAGCGGTCAATGTTAGATGCCTTGTCATGTCCTTTGATCTTGGGGATACGAGGAATCTGTGTCTGGGAAAGGACTCCAGCTCGATGGAATAGCCCCTTTCCACACAAGAGAGGACCCAGGAATCTGTGTGGAACTGCTGGAGCCTGCCCCCCACGTGGGCATCGGCATAGTCACGCCTCTTGCCTTGCATGACTGGACCCCGCCCCCCTTGCTCTACGCCTATCGTATCTTCCTGTTCTAACGCCCCTTTCCCTGAAGGAGAAGTTGGGGATGTACCCTCTCTGTGGCTGGGTCTGGAACCTCCAGGTGCATCCAAAACCCCTAAAACAAAAGGAATGTCCTCAAAAGGAGCCTCTCTTCATACTAAGGTATTGGAGAGTCTTTGACTTGTCCTTACTGGAAGCCTCCTCCAACACCTTCTCTAGACCAACCCCAAAAAGCTTAGACCCCTTGTATGGACATGCAGCCAGGAGGTTCTTTGCTGTTATGTCCTCGTCCCAGGAACGTAACCACACCCTACGCCTGGCCGCTATGTTATTTGCTACAGCTGTAGCTGACCATGTTAGGGAATCTGTAGTTGTGTCTGTCAGGAAAGCTGCAGCCATGCAGATCCTTGAGTTAATCCTGTGTGATCTCCTTTCCAAGATTTTGGGGTCCTGAACCCCCTGCATCCAGGCCAGCATGACCCTGAATACATGTGAGGCTGCTATGCTGACTTTAAGAGATGTGGAAGTGGAATTCAGGGCCCTCCTAAGGGCTGTGTCCACCGCTCTATCGGTTGCATCCCTGGGGTGATAATCCCCTTTGGTTGAGAACACTGTTTGCCTAGCGAGGGATGCCACCCCCACATCTACCTTGGGGTTCCTAAACATGGGTTCCTTTCTCCTTGAGAATGAATATAGAGAGTCTTGTGTTTTATTCATTCTAAACCCCTTGTCTGGATGCTTCCACTCCTCGAGCACTAAACGCTCGAAGGCCTTATCAAGAGGAAGTCCCTGATCCCTTCCATGAACTGAAGGCATGTAAAGCATAGTCTCTTCCTCTGGCAAGTCTGAGGAATCCTCCTTGGAGGACTTCTCCTTGAGTTGAAGGGTTTTTATTACATGAGCAACTAGCTCATTTCTACATTGTGAGGGGAATTGTCTCTCATTATCCTTTGGGTCAGCTGTAGACTCCACCCATTCCCCCTCCTCTAAGTCAGAGTTTTCCTGCCCTGACCCCATGGGGGAACCAGACTCTGTCCGCTGCAGTTCAGCAAGGGCCTGTGCAGACTCTGCTGCCTGATCGCCCTGCTCACTCTCTTCAGAAGAGGGAGAGGAGCCCAGTAAGTCATCTACGGTTCCCTCTGGTGGCCATTTTGACTTCTTTTTTGGCGCCCTAAAGTTTCCCGCCTTGGGGAGTTTTTTACAGGGCCTAGCTGAGGAGGGCCTCTTCCTTTTCCCCTTTGGCTGCGCTAGCTTACCCAGCGTGGCCATTATTTCCTTCATAGATTGCGCCAAAGAAGATAATTGTACCAGAGTCTCCTGGCTGTTCTCTGTCCTTGCATCCTGAGGGGCTGCTGTTGACTCAGGCCCAGCTAGGGTCCCTGGAGGGGCCGATGCCCCCTGGCTGGAACTCATTCTCCTGTGAGGAGCTTGTCCACCGGGAGGGCTGAGCCGTGCAGCACCCTGCTATACTTTTTCTGGTGGCTCACCGGGCCCAGCCACGCTGTCCCTGGCCTCTATCCTGTGGCCCTCAAAGGAAAACGGAGCCCAGCTGCGCTGTCTCCGCCCCTCAGCCTCCTGTGGCTAGGAGTGCTCTGAACTCTAGGGCCCAGCCGCGCTGTCCCTGAGTTCCTGCTCCCCCTACTAATGAGGCTTAATCTGGGCTCTAGGGCCCAGCCACGCTGTCCCGGAGCTCCGGGGGGTGGACCGCCGCAGCGCGGTTAAACTGCAGGAATTCACCACCTCCCAAGAACGTGAGCGCACTTCCTGTCCTCCCTATTCACTAATTCGTTTCCCTTTTCTCTCTCTCTCTTTTTTTAAAAAAGGTATTGCGGAGCCTGCGAAGCGCGTCCTATCGGTCAGAAGGCAGATGAAGAACTGGAGAGTAGCAGCCGGGTAGCTCTGGAGGCGCATGCGCACAGGAAAACACTCATCTGCCTCCTATTGGGCAAGTGGCAGAGCTACCCAGCAGGAGGAGGAGAAGGAGGTAAGAGCAGAAATGAGAAACGTTTCTACTGACCTTCAAAAACAAGTCATTTTTCCAAGACATGCTCTGCTATAAATTAACCTGAACAAATGACTATGCCGGGACTCTCACAGCTTCACAATAAATCATTATGTCAAGGCCCGGGAAAAAAACCCAAGGAAAGTTCTTTGCTTGCCTTGAGTTTGGCTTCTATGTAAAGTTCTTAGGATGTACTTAGGATGTCAAGAGTGCTTAGGACAAAGGGATGGAGAATAAAACAGAAGTATCATAATGCCACTCTATAAATCTATGGTGCAACCACATCTTGAATACTGTGTGCACTTCTAGTAGAACTGGAAAAGGCACAGAGAAAGGCAACAAAAATGATCAAAGGTATGGAACAGATTCTGTACAAGGAGAGGCTCGACAAGTTAGGGTATTTCAGCTTGGAGAAGAGATGACAGAGGGCATACGATAGAAATTGGTAAAAATCATGAGTAGCATGGAACAAGTAAATAAGGAGCTGTTTTTTATCCTCTAAAATAGTACTATATCTAGGGGAAACCACAAAACTAACTTGCAGCAGATTTAAAGCACATGAAAAAGTATTTTTTCACTCCATGCGCAATTAACTTGTGGAACTTTTTGACAGAGGATGTGGGCAAGGTCAGTAGCATAGCTGGGTTTTTAAAAGGATTGGGTAAGTTCTTGGAGAGTAGGTCCATTAATGGCTATTTGCCAAGTAAGATTAGGGAACGTAATCTCTGACCATTGGGGGCTGTGATTAAACTGCAGGGAGTGGATAATTCCATCATCATCAGTTGGGTACTTCTTTGATGTGACCGAGAGTAGCGGCTGTTGGAGACAGGATGCTGGGTTCGATGGACCCTTGGTCTGACTCAGTATGGAATTTGTTATGCTCTTATGTCCTTATCAATGTGGTGAAAATAGATCCTGCCAGTTGTTCAAAGGAAATAAATATTATTGAAACCTGAGTTTAGTTTGTTTTATGATGACTCATTGTGCCAGAGAAATTAGTTACTGTAAATATTGCTCCCTCTGCAAAGACTAAACATTAACAAGTTGTTTCATTTCCCCCTGTATTTAATAATTCCTTGCTATAAGATATTTAAAATAGAAACATAAAAATTTTGTGAACATAAGAAGTGCCATACTGGGTCAGACTAGTGGTCCACCTAGCCCAGCATCCTGTCTCTGACAGTGGCCAGCCCTGGTAGCTCAAGAGAAGTACATGTACAGGTCACAGAGCTGTGACCCATCACCTGCTAACTACTCTCAGCTACCGATAGCCAGGAATTTAAGCCCCAACTAGTAGGCTTTTATGGCTCTATTCTCTAAGAATGTATCTAATTTCCATTTGAAGCTAGTTATGCTGCTGGCTTTCACAGCCTTCTCTGGCAAGGAGTTCCACAACTGTATTGTCTTCTGCGTGAAAAAGTACTTACTTTTGTTCATTTTAAACAAAAGTCTCTGGCGAGGGAGACTTGGTGAGGTAGAGTCTGGTGAGGGACCTTGTCAAATGCTTTTTGAAAATCCAAATACTATATCAACTGAATCACTCAGAGAGTGTCCCCTTGTGCTCCCAACCAGGAGTAAAATGGGCTTTCATGTGTGAAAGCCCGCTTTACTCACCCTGGTCCGGAGTCCCTGCTGGTGCCATGTGCTGTGGTGTCAGTCATTGGCTGCCCGTCAGGGGTGGGGGCAGACCGCTGGACACAGCATGGGGGCAGGGATGGGCAGATGCATGTCCTTGCGTCTCCCCACCCTCCCTGCTGGTCAGGCTCCTGTCATGTTACTTTGGGGGCCCTGACGACTCCCAGCCCTGGTGATGGCCCAACCCCAGAGGGGGTAAGTCCATGGCAGCACCCTAGCACCATCACGTTTTCATCCTTAGTATGCTTAAGAGTCTCTGGTGAGGGACCTTGTCAAATGCTCTTTGAAAATCCAAGTATACTATATCAACTGGATCACCCCAATTCACATGCTTGTTGACGTTCTCATAAAAATTCTAATTGATCAGTTAGGCATAACTTCCCTTTGCTAAAGCCATGCTGGCTTTTATCGATCAAAATCATGCTCGTCAATATACCTAGTAATATTGTTTTTAACNACTGGATCACCCCAATTCACATGCTTGTTGACGTTCTCATAAAAATTCTAATTGATCAGTTAGGCATAACTTCCCTTTGCTAAAGCCATGCTGGCTTTTATCGATCAAAATCATGCTCGTCAATATACCTAGTAATATTGTTTTTAACTATGGTCTCCAGCAGTTTGTCTGGTAATGATGTCAAACATTACTGTACAAACTAGTTACTCATATTCCAAGTAAGTGGTGTGGATGACCCTTCAAGTCACCTCAATTTCCATATCTTGTTGGTTTCTCTCTTTCATAAAAGATAAAATGCTCATGGTAGTAGTAGTTCTTTATTTACGGCTACTAGGTCAAACCAATCATCAAATTACAAAAAGGTAACCAGCACCTTCACAGGAAAAAAATGGTATTTATTTAAAGAAAAATATCCAAACTGAATATAGACATCATTAATAGATCACATTCATAAAGAGGAATCTTTTCATAATTTATCACGTCTTTTGCATGCTACAACCAAAAATCTAACCAAAGCATGTCAAACCATTGGAGAATTATTACATAAAAGCTACATTGTTTTCTCCGTATCTGTTCAATAAGTAAGTTTGAAAGTTACAGGCTTAAGACAATAATTTCTTATATCTATATAAAATGACCAACACCAAAGAAAATGGACCGGGTCCTTGACAAGCTCAAGATGACATGGACAGTGCCTCTCATAATAGGTAACTTTAGCCCATCTTTCTTTTAAAACCACTGTATTTATTTGATTAATTATATTTAGTGATTAGTTCCTTCTGTTCGTAGTTAACCATTTTTATCAAATAGGGTTCTAATTTAAACTCAGACTTAAAAATATCTTAAAAGGGGAGAATACTTAGACCACGTTACCAAGCTCCAGTCATTCTGCAAGTAATCAAACTAAGCAGAAAAATGGTGGCCTGGTGGCATAAGAGCAAGTGCTCATGGGTCACTGGGTGTAGTGTTAAGATTTAGAAGGTGAAATTCTGGCTTCCGAGAAATTAATGTGAGTTTTATCATGGACTTCAATAGAGACAGAATTTCACCCAGATTCTGAATAGAACACCTGGATTTCTTTCTTGGCTGAGCTGCTGATTCACTGTGTGAATTTAGGTAAGTCACATACCCTCTCTACCTTGGTGTTTTCCATGTGTAAAATAGGGATACTTAAAAGTGGATTCAATAAGGCTACATAGACAGATATTCTTTTGTATTGTTATTATAGCAGGAAGTCTGTTATAAGTAAATAGGGAAATCAAAAAGGGGAAGAAAAAAGGAAAGCAACCATACCGTCCTGTGAACACTGGTACTACGTAGTCTGTGGCTGTGTTCTCTTTCTCTTCCAACAGTAAACTCTGTTTTGCCCTCTTTGCTCTGGGACTCATCTTATAGGATTGGTCTTCTATCATTCCACGGTAAGCCTTTAGTCTGAAAGAAAGGCCACATTATTAGATTCACAAAGACAACTGGGATGCTGTTGAGAATGTATTTAGAAAACTAGAAGAAAGGCTAAAAGTTTCAATTAGCAATAATCACGCCTCAGTTTTACCTCATAGGCTAGGATACTGACACTGCACAGAGCTGAAAGGTTAAAAGGTTAGATATTTCATAATAATTTGAGCACTCAGTTGCTTGCCAAGGGGAAAATATTACTTTAACAAACAGGTTTTTAACATCCATCAATTTTACTGTTCATTAAAAATATCCAATTGAGGACCATCCAGGTTACAGCTGTCTTTATACAGAGAATCAAGCACACCCCCACACAGGGGTTTGTAGGGTTTCCTTGACTCCTTGCAGAGACTGTCAGTCAAGACAGCTAGGTTTCAAAAAATGTGAGTTACAATGGTGCACTTTTGGTAATGGTACATGAGCACACGCACAAAGTGGAGTTGTAGATCTGGTGCAAATATTTGGGTTGAAGTCTGAATTTGAGAAATGTCACAGACTGGAGTTGCAATT
>QEPC01014287.1:1471711-1485275 GCA_003113815.1 Sphenodon punctatus
GGGGGGGGGAGAATGTGTTTTATAGAATTTTAAAATGATATTGTTTTTATTTTTAAATTGTTATTGTTGATATTTTGCCTTTGTAAGTCACCCTGAGATGCCATGGCATGAGGGAGTGACTAAAAAATGTAAATAAATAAATAAATATGTTGATGACACCCAACTATAACTCTCGTTTTCATCAGACCGAGGTCCGGCAGTCTCAGTGCTTACCCAGTGTTTGTCAGCTGTGGGGGACTGGATGAGGGCAAACCTCTTGAAGTTAATATAAGAGATGGAGTTAGTAGTTCAGCTGATATATTTTAGGGAACCAATTTCTGTTGGTGAGCATGCAAGCTTTTGGGCCATACAGGGCTGTTCCTCAGGCATGTAAAAAGTCAAACTATTGTCTGAGCAAGTGATGGATAGATGTATGGATAGCTGGATAGTTAGTACCTAACTTTGGAATCTTATGGTACCACTCCAGCAATAGCTGGGAACCGAGTAGATCTCCCCCAAACATATGCCCTTCTGAAGCACCTTTTCCTGTCTTTGGGTGGAGCCTAGATCTCACCCATAGTCCACAGCTTAGAGGATGTGGTCAGCAGAAAAGGGGCACAGACAGGATGTTGTAACATCCTCCTCATGTCTCAAAGTCCCATTGAACCCTGCCCACCAGAATGGGCAGTTAGGGCTATTTGCAGTCAAGTGCAGGGAATCAGTCAGCCTCTGGTAGCTCCAGAAATAGGGGAACTTACTTCCCAGCTGAACTCTTGTGCCTAGCACAGTTTATCCGGGACAGAAATTTGAACCATTTATCACTAACCTTGACTCCTGGTCAAAGTTAATGATTAGGGTGTCAGCATTCCTGAGTTTTACTATGAATTTCTGAATCTGGTTCTTTAGTTTAGTTGCCTGTTAAATGAATACAATAGTATTTAGGCATTGCTTAATGACTGGGAAAGCATATGGGAATTTTTCAATGAAAGGCAATAGAACAGTTCAAAGCATCATTTATCCTAATCTTGTTTTGTTTATTTTTATTGTAAGAATCATCTTGATCCTAGACTCAATATGAAAATCTGGGAAAGATATTAGTAGGATTCTTTATTTATATAACACTTCCACATGGATGCTGTACAGATTTGTAAGAAAACAGGATTCCTGTCCTGGGTAGCTTAGGCTGCACTCTTGAAACTACACTGAAGTTTATAACTAGAGTCAGGATTGCAGCTTTGCTTTGTACATAAGATACCTATAGACTATCAACAATACATTCGTTTGGCTTCCTTCTTTTCATTTTGCATTTCAATTTAGACCTTTCAGGATTATGTAGCACGTTTTAGGGTCTAAGAGCGCATTCACACATACACAAAAATGTTGGTTTTTCTAAATGCAGTCAATTTCAAAATGCGCTTAAATAAACTCATGCACTATTTCACACCATCATTTTTTTTTGCACATTTACTCCATTTTACAGAATGCGCCTTTGACATTCACACAATTCTGGTATACCCGCAAATTCCACCCCAGGGGAGCACAAGCCACAATTCCCACCACAGGACCACCTCTCCAAGTGGCAGGAGTCTTCTAGCCAGCCACTGCACCCAAAATATGTGCTGGAGTGACATTCCTACCACAGGATTTATGTGGGCCATTTCAAATGCGCGGTTGTAAAGGTAGGTTTGGCTGCCCCCAAATGCGCTGGAAAACAAACGGAAGGACTGCTAAATAAGCGCATAGAGTCTTTCCCACATCATTATAATATGTGGAGGAAAGAAAAAAGTGCTTATCTCCTGGATGTGGGAATGTGCTCTAAGACAGGGATCCAAGTGGAGGAAGTTGCAATATCAACTTATATTTGATACATTTTGCATGCCCTTGCTACTGGTTGAGGTTTCAGGATTATTTAAGTCTCAAATGACAGACATGAAGGCACAAATCTGGGAACCACTGCTGTGAGAGGGGGATGGTTATTCAGGTACTAATTGCAACTCCTAAATGCAAACCATTTAACTCCCACCTGAATATCTAAATACACAGTGCAAATCATTTAGCTCACTTAAGGTCTGGAACTCCAGCAACACTGTATGCCAGCATGTATTTAGTTACCTAGGCATTGGAAGACTGTGGTCATTGGAATTTTTTTTAACTAAACTCAATCCCCTGCTAATTAGAATTATAAAGTGACAGAGCAAACATAGTTCTCTGAACAGAAGAGCTGAAAACTGAGTTTAGGGCTTCTGATTTGGCAGAATTAAAAATCCCAGGCTATTGGCCCATGGAAGATCTTCTAAACCGCTTTGCCCAGCATCTGTAGAGGCTATTTTTTTTGTAGTTGTGGAAGGCCTCCCTTTGCTGGCTATGGAATTCCTCATAAGGTATTCTACACTTCCTGGTCTCTAAAGGGAAGTTTGAGATTCTACTTATGACAGCTACTATATAAAGGAACAGGCTCTTGAGGATTTTGTGATAGATTCCACTGACTAGTTAAGTATTTGTAACCGACTAGTTAAGTATTCTTCTACAAACAGCAGTGCCGAACCTTGATTAGGAGAATAAACCCACTCCTAATCAAATTTTATTGTTGGCCTTTGCTAGCCAATTGCATTAATGACTGGTGTTGATAGGGAGGTAGTTGCAAATTTCATGAACGGTTCATCTAGCCGTGATTGATAAGGAGAATGGGACATGCACTGCCCGTAGTCAGGAAGTTTTTCATTGTCTTTCTGTCATCAGACCAAGAGCAATTCTCTTCTGCACCTCCAGCCAAATAATAACCCTGCAGAAATGTTCCCTGAACTTATTTATGGAGCAGTGGAAACTGATCTACAACGATGTGTTTCTGAGACTGAAAACTGTTAATTTCGGTCACTGTTTTCCTATGCAAATTGCTAGTGTTTTCTCACTCATATTATCTAATCTACCTATATGATTTTTGTAAGTGATCTATAATCATAGTGTCTAACAACTAAGAATATTAGCTCAAGTCTAAGACCAGAGGAAACGGTCCGACTTGGCTTACTGGGAGGGAGACAGAGCTTAGGGACTGATCGCATTCTTCACCACCTGTGTTTTTACTGGTTCCCCTCCTTCCCCAGGTAACTATAAAAGAAAGTTGCAGCACTGAAGGTGGTGGCCTGAAGGCAGCGACCAAAGGGTGAAGTTCTTTTGCAGACTGTTTGCGGGCTGTGGTGGCCTGAACCCCTAATTAGACTGAGCAGTAACCCTGTCTGCTAAAACAAGTTACATCCCAGTTTGGGTGGGATGGCTCGTTCCCTGGTTTATTAGCTCCATTTATATTTTGGGCAGGCTGTTGGCGCTACTGGCGAGAACTGCCCTGGACCTTATTCTGATAATTTAGTTGCTGGGGCTGCTGCCTCATTCGTTTATCTCCTGGTCTGCTGCCACACTAGACCCATGACTTGTCAGTGTGCTGCCGGGGGCAGCAGAAGCTTGGAGACAGTAGACTGAGCTACGTAAAGGCATGTCACCCTTGTGCAGTCTGGGTGGAGACGGAGTCCTTGTTCACTAATACCTTTTGGAGACTTTGTAAATGGTTCTGTCCTTTATGGGGTTGCTGCTTTTTATTTAAATGGAGACAGACTTTTTTCAGGGGTCAAGAGTCTGCCATACTCGGTGCTGCTTAAGAGCAAGGGCTCTATTCATATTTAAATCTCTTTAGGGTATTTCTCAGCAGCTACGTTTTACCGAGATACATCATAAGAAGGGGAAGGTATTGTAACTACTGTTTTTTTAGGGGTTAAGTTCTGCCCAGATACACCCTGAGAAGGGGAAGGCATTTTCTTTATTAGTGCCTTTAGGTGCTATTGACTCTATTATTAAGAATTGAACAGCTGTAGATTTGAAGTGTTGGAGTAAGACTTGGAAATTTAGTGAAATATGCCTCCAAAACATGAGATCTTTTATTATGATGACCTAGTCGTCTTCTCCACAGAAACAAAGAAAGATTTATGATGTTTTAAATACTGTGTCCAAAGTATGTCCACCTTCCACTGTTCCATTTAGTAATATCTTAGCTCCCTTAGAGGAGCAACCTGTACTGTCTACAACTGCTCCTTCTCACACTCAATCATGTCTAATTAATTAATAGCTTTTATTGCGAAGCCATAGGCCATTTTAAACAAGACAAATACAAAAATAAATAAGATTATACAGAAATCCATAAAAACAGAAAACATATCAATGCACAAAGCAAAACAATTAAAATACAAACCACATTCTAATAAAAATGTAAATGTTGGAAAGTCCTAGACCTTAACAAGGAACAATATTACTAGTTAATCTAATTTTCTGTTTTATAGAATCAACTAATACCAAATACTGAGCAACTTTCATTGTAGTAAATCCCCAATTAGAAGACATTGATCTCCCAGGAGATTCCCAAATGAGGGGTGTGCTGAAGGAGGCAAAGTTCCTACAGAGGCCGGTTTAGAATCATCCACACATTTTACAATAGAACAAAGTCAAAGAACTGGACGAAAAAGAAAAGGATGCACTGTCCCGAGATCTGCATACTGGTGACGAAATCTTTGGCGAAGGAGCTCCACCCGACACCTCTGGGATGCCTTGACTTTCTGAAGTTGCTGTGAGGAAGCTGTCCAGTTTTTGTTGTTTAACCTGATTTTGGCCCGGGGGCATCGGCCCTGGCTGCTGTCGCCTCTTCTTTGACATTCTGGGAAGCCCCTCTAGTTAATCCAAAAACAACACTGTCCAATACACAAAAAAAATCTAACTAATATTAGCTCAATAGCCTAGCACCCCGCTGCCCCACCGACACCTAAGGCTGCGTGCACAAGGCCACACCCATGCGCGCGCAGCCCTTAGGCGCGACACCCGCAGGTGCTCGCCTGCCGTCAAGTGCAGCTTCTCCGTTTATAGTCCCTGGGGCAGTGCCTCCAGGTGCTTGACTCTCTGAGTGACAGGTAACCTGCTTGATGAAATGAAGGGCGTCTAGTCCGTGGGCAGCCTCACCCGACTTCTAAGGTACTAGGAAAGGGAAAAACAAAGGAGCGGGCAGCAGACCCGGCAACCCATTGCTCTCCGGCCGGTCTCCCACCTCTCACTCGCTCATACCAATATATAAAAAAGAACAAAAATTTATCAAGCTTTCATCGACCAACTGCATTAATAAATATTGTGGCTAAGTTATTCGCAAGGTTTTTGTTATGAAAACTAACCGATTGGCTATTAGCACAAAATATACTCCAAGAAGAAAAGGCGGGGATCTGTTCAGGTCATACCACCCTGCATCATATTAATACCTTGCAGCTTCTAATTCATAAATACACTAAGGTCCTTAAATTCCACTTTTATGCTGCCTACATTGACCTGTCATCAGCATTCGACACAGTAGACAGAAACCTGTTGTTGCAAAGTTTTTTAGGTGTTCCATGCTGTTTATTGCATCTTCTGATAGCCTATCATACCGACACATGGGCTAAAGTATGCTATGGGTGTTTGGGAGAGACTACAGCCTCGTTTAAAACAAAGAGAGAGGTCTGACAGGGGTGCATTTTAGCTCCCATTTTGTTCAACCCTTATATAAATGACCTGATAACTGAAATGACTTGCCTTGACTGTCATCCACCAAAATTACTCTCTACCCATATTGGTATCTTAGTATATGCAGATGACACAGTCCTCCTTTCTAGGACTCCAATTGGTCTACAGAGAGCTTTAGATAAATTTGCTACCCTCTGTGAGGCAAACCACCTGATTATTAATCTCTAAAATAGATAATGAAGTGGGATAGAATGCATAATCAGATTACCTGGACTATTTCTGGGAATACGGTGGAAGTAGTTAAGACTTATAAATATCTGGGTGTAGTCTTTTCATCTGCCCATAGCTGGAAGGACCATATAGCTGAAGCAAAAGCTAAGGCAAGGCAAAGAACTCTGGCCATTAATCAATTTGCAGATAGATATTGAGGATGATCCATCCCAGCTGTACTGAGGGCATACAAGGCAAAAGTATTACCTCAATTGACTTATGGTGGAGAAGTATGGGGCCATGGACCCGATTCATCTATAGAAATACCCCAAAATGTTTTTCTAAGGAACCTCTTGGGATTGCCAGTAGCTGCTTCAGCAGCAATACTTAGGCTCAAAACAGGATTAGAATCAATAGGAGCCTATGTGTTAAAGAAAACATAGAAATTTTGGTTTTCTGTTCTAATTTTAAATTCAAACCGTTTGCCAAAAATGCATCTTCTAGAAGAAGAACAGTATTCTTATACTGCACACTCCCCCTCAGGTATGCTTTCATAACAACACAGCTTAGGCAAATTGGGTTTGGGGATCTGGTGCAGGATGATAATAGGTTTATATCGATGCATAAGAAGGTGCAGATATTCCTTAGAGTGAATGATATCTTTCGTCAAGAGGATATTGCTACTTTACGTTATTAAAAAATAGCACCTTTCTATATACATTGGTTCCCCTCTTCTGGGTTAGCCTCATACTTACAGCTAGATTTGAAGAAATCACAGAGGATGCCCCAGACAAGGTTGTGAATGTCCCTAACGGATACAGAAACAACTGTGGGATGCAGGCATGGAATACCCAGGAAAGAAAGGTTTTGCCCATGTGGCCTGGGGATGGTGGAGGATGGTTAGTTCCCAAATAGGACCAAACTAACTAACCCAAATAGGATGTTAGTTCCCAAATAGGACCAAAAGTCGCCTCAACCCAACCATGGAGTAAGAAAGCAACACTGCATCGTCAGCATAAAAAAGTCCAGGAATAGTTTTATCCACTAATTGGGGTGCATGGGAAGATGAAGCGGAAATCTCATTCAGCACATCATTTAAATAAAGGTTAAACAGGGTTGGGGCTAATATACATCCCTGTCTAACACCCTTAGTAGTAACAATCCTGTCTGAAAGAGCACCGTCCCTATTCAATCTCACCTTCAAAGAAGAACACCTATGAAGACTGTAAATTAGATGCAGTAATCTAGCATCTATATTCATGGCAGCTAATTTACCCTAGAGACGCTCCCTCGAGACGGTATCGAAAAGCTGCCCGTAAATCTATAAATGCAGCATATAAATCCTTAATGGGGCCTGCATATTTCTGGACAAAATGTGAAAGCAGAAAACAATGATCCATGGTGAACCTTCCTTTCTGAAAGCCAATCTGTGCATCTGTCAGTAGACCCTCAGTCTGTAGCCAGAAATTTAATCTCCTAAGTAAGTATTTGGTGTAAAGTTTACTCACTATACTCCGCAAGCTAATGGGCCTATAATTTTGAGGCAAAGAAGGACAACCTTTTAAAAATATGGGTACTACTATATCCTCAGGGATATTACCGGATGAATTAATCCCCGTAAAAAGAGATGCCAAAACTGGCACCCACCAATCAGCCCCGGTTTTCAATAATTCCGCCAAAATAAAGTCTGGTCCAACTGCCTTACCACTGTTCAAACTACCTATCAATTCAATCAACTCCGGAGTAACTGACTCCTACTCCAGAAGAGATGCCAGCAGATTCGAGCGAGTGGCTACCAGAACATTACTAGAATATAAGATTGAAAAATATTCCACCCAAGACTCAGCTGAAACAGAGGCCATACCAAAGGAACTCGTCTCCCTTTCAATATCCCTAACCAGTTTCCAAAACTTCAGCTGGTTTGTGTCCTTTGAGGCCTTATCAAGTGAATCCCATGCTTGCCTATTGAAGTTGTCTCTTTTAGTTCTTAAGAAAGTCCTATATTCCCTCTTTTCCCGTAGCCACACTTTCAAGACACTTTCCCTCTGCGAGCCTTTATACTTACGAAAGAGACGTCTTAATTCAGTTCTTAGCCTCAAGCAGTCCTTGTCGTACTAGCTAGAGGAGGATCTGTAAGTCTCTATTGATGGGGATTCACCCACCGGACTATAGGTAAGTAAAGGGAGCAACCATGCAACCAGTCCATGATACTGGATAAGCAAATCTCCATATGAGGTAGCCTCCATTATCTTATTAGCCCACTGTCTTCCCATAGGGAATTGGAAAGATTTTATTATCACTGACTCTAACTGAACTCCCCAACGTTTCTGAACCAACCCCGGTTTTAAATTAGTAATACCCGGAGGGGTATGGGGAGTAACTTTAATCTGAACACCCAACCCCCCTAAATGCAAAGTGAGGGGCAGATGATCAGTCTCCAAACATGGCCCTACCTGAAACAGTTCAACTAAAGGGAATAGCCTAGGTGAAATAGATATATAATCAACTGTGCTACCACCTTTATTTGATAGATGTGTGAGCTCCCCGGGGGAATCACTCCAGTGACGTCCATTTAGTATATTAAGGTCTAATTGATACAACAATTTGGCAAAGAATATGCCATTTTTGTTAATACCAGAGTCCCTAAACATTTGCTCCCTGAGGGGAGCAAAGTTCTCATTCATCCAAGATCCCCTGGTCTGAATTAACTCCTGGTCAGACCTACCCAAAAGGGCATTAAAATCACCCACAAGCAATAAATTGGAATCCGGATAGAGAGTCTGAATTTTCTCAACAAAGATGGTCAATTCCAGCCAAACATTCTCATCATAATACCTGGTGTTACTAGGTGGAATATAGATACAAAGGATCAACAGAGACCAATCAATGGTCTGGAGCAAACAACCACAGCCACAAGAAAAAGTCTCAGGGAGGGGTTTAGAAAAAATCTTAAATGAATCTGCTACAAGGCATGCTGTTCCTCCACATGGCCGACCCTTTGATTGATGGAAAACTGCCTCCTGGTAAAAAGCCTCAAAACCAGGTAGCATCACTGTATCAAGGCACCAAGTTTCCTGAATCAGTAGCAAATTAAAATTTGACAGAAAGAACAGGCACCCTGGGTCAAGAGTTCTGGCTTTCCACCCTGTCACATTCCATGACAGAACTCTCAAGGGGCCCACTGCCCTCACCCCCAGGTGTCAGTCCATCTTAGATTTGCCCCCACTGCCCCTCTCTTCTTTGGTAATTGATGATAAAGGTCCTGTGGTCGCTGTTAAGTCCACTTCAGGGCTAAATCCAAGGGAGCTCAAGGTAACTACCGGGCTCACTGCTTTTTCCATAGGGCATCTAAGTTGCCTCTCTCTCCCACCTTCCTTCCCCCCAAACTCAAACACAGTCCCCAGGAGCATTTTAGCAAAAGAATTTAGCCTCTTATTTATAACCTGTTTGGAAAATTGATTAAAACAAACAGTACTCCCTATCTCATCAGCTCACAAAACTTATCCCAGCTACTACTTGTATTATCACCATTACAAACACCAGAGTTTGCAATATAAACTACCCCCGGATCGAGATCCCCCTCCACACATACTGTTTCTTGTGGAGTTTCAGAATCCATTTGGAGCACCTCAACCCTCACCTCAAGTGGGAGTTCTTGCTGAGAGGAAATGGGGTAAGCTTCTTCCCCCAACTTTACCGTTAAGCCATCCCCCTCTTTCTCAAGTATCTCCTGACTTTCTTTATTCCTTGTTGTAACCCCTTTCCCCACCAGGGGAGTTCCCATTTGTGCCTTCACATTTTCATGACAGCTACCAGTAGGAGTTAATATTCCAGTCTCCATATCTTTAGATGAATCACAACCTTTATAAGGACTTTTAATTGAATTCGGCTCAACATTTATAACCTCCTGGTACAAAACCCCCATTATCCCTGGGCAAAAGAACAGCAGAAGCTGCAGTCCGGGAAGGCTTAGTTCCAATTCCAGTAGCTTTATCATGCAGTCCCACTGAACCAGCCAGATGAGGAGCCCTTAGCCTCTGAAAATCATTGTTTACATAAATTTTTGCTACCCGAATCCCCCTTTCAAATAAGATAGAGCTACCAGCCCAAATATGATCAGGTATAAAACGGTTTCTAAAAGAAACAACACACTTAAAAAGGTCCCTATTCCTTTGGAGAATCCTAATCTCCTTAACATCTCTAGGACTACAAGAGAGACCGAGTAAAGTGTTAATATGTCTGGCAACCAAAAGAGGAGTAGTCCACTGAGATACATGGCCAGAAGGCAAAGGGAATACTGAAAAGGCAATCACCTGCCTACAATAACTGTAGGAACGACTCTGTCCCAGCACTTGCTCCCTCAACTACAATGAAGGAGGAGGAGGGGCAGTACCATGACCTATATTATTTTCACGCAATGGGGAATTTACCCCTTTAACATGATTTTCCCCCATCCTCTTTCCCCACCTGGACCTCAATTTTAACATTATTATTATTATTATTATTAACAAACATTTATATAGCACCAGCAGTGTACCTGGCACTTTACAAAGTAATAAAATAGACACGGTTCCTGCCCCTAGGGCTTACAATCTGAGAGACAGGAGCTGGGGGAGAGACTTAGGAAAGGGAACAGAGGGAGAGACAAGGGGTCTAACGTTCATGAAGATGCGAGGTCTCAAGTGCACGCCACCTCTTGTGTCCTCAATAATCCTAGTTAACATATTTAGCTGTGCAATATGTTGGAGAGTTTTTCCAATAAGAATGGATTGATCGGCCATCAAATTGGCCCAATTTTTATCCACACACCAGCTGTCTGGAGCATAATTGGAGCGTCGCTCTCCATTTCCCATAACCCCAAAGGAAGAGTCAGAAGGGGAAAGCAAACCAGGAGAGATTAATTTCCTTTTTCTAAATTCCACACCTTCCTGACAAGACGGCAAGTTTCCTAACTGGGTGTCCTCAAGACCCTCAGAAGTAAGCACCGGATAACGGCTAGTGAGATATATCCCAGGGAACCAAGTGCCATCGTCAGATAATTGATTCTCTTTTCCTTTGGTCACATGCAAACATTGTTCCCATTTTCTTTGCTTGAGGGTGGGGGGGGAGGGAGGGACGACTCCCCGCCCTTCCCCCAGTGGCTTTCTCCTTGTTTTGGGCAGCATGTCACCAGGATTCAGACTCAAAGGGGAGGGAAAAAGAAAAGAAAAAAAAGGACAATCGCTCCTACTGCTCCTACCGGCACCTAAGGCCACGTGCACAAGGGTGCGTCCTTGCACACGCAGCCCTTAGGCACACTGCCCGGTGTGCTACTTGCTTTTAACTTCCCAGGTGAGCTTTAGGGCGCTGTCTCCTCCCCAGCACAGGAACAGGAGTCCTGCTGCTTGGCAACACGGTCTCACCGCCTCAGCACACCTCCCACGAAGCCGCCGGTGGTGGCTACTTGCTTTTAACTCCCCGGGTGAGCTTCAGGGCGCTGGCTCCTCCCCAGCCCGCTGGCTCCTCCCCTGCCCGCTGGCTCCTCCCCAGCACAGGTGAAAACAGGAGTCCTGCTGCTCGGCAACACAGTCTCGCCACCTCGCCACACCTCTCACCCAATCATGTCTAGAACAGGAATATTGTCCCCTTCCATATAGTACTTCTGGGTCACAGGGTAAGGGGAGCTTTGGTCCTAGAGTAAGAGATAAGGAGCCTACGCTAGGATCTACCTTATTATTGGCAGAGCACATATCCCTGACCACTCAGATGGTCCAATACATCTTTTCTCAGATTAATTCATGGACTTTGAAAATCGATGGTTTAACAACTGCAGTTAATCCTGTTCTGGGCAATATTGAAACAGGGTATTTTCAGACATGCTGGGCCTTCCTGCCCACCACGCTGAACCCCCCCAGTGGAATCCGGGCCATGATCAGGCTAGACATCCTTTAGACATGCCGGCCTGATCACTGTGGAGGAATTGGGGGAGGGGGTGGGTAGTCCTGCCCCCCCCTCACACTCCCATGGCCGCCCGCCCTGGGGGAGACGGGCAGGTGCAGCAGCCAATCAGGCTACTGCACCCGATCCCGTCCCGTGGTTGGGACCTGATTACTGGGCCAGGGCTGGGTAACAGTAGTTACCCGTGGCCATTCCCAGCCCTGTCCTGGATCATGGCCAGACTAACCACGGTTCTGGAGGTGAGACTGGCCTCATCTTCAGAACAGTGATCCATTTGATCCCGGGCGGGTGTTCACTGCAGTGAACATCTGGCTGGGAGCAAACAGATGTTCCCGAGATCGCTGCCACCACACCAAATCCACTGTGGTTCAGTGTGGTTAGTGATTTTGTAATGTCTGAAAATACCCTGAATTTGTCAAAACTATGTTCAGACCAAATGTTGGCACCTGCCCAAATTTCCAACCAACAGGCCATGGTAAAAGAGATTTTATTTGGGATGGGGAGATGAGCAAGGTCTTGGGAATGCCCTACCCTCCTTTTCCCCTGTGGAGGATAAATTAGTATTTGTAGTATTTCCTTTACCAAATGGGTATTTTCCACATGGGATACCCCTCTCAATGTTGCTTCACATATAAGATTAAAATTGCGGATACCTATTACAAGGCAAGATATCTAGTTGAAAAGCTTTATTATGATTGTACTCGGAGGGGAATAGTGGTGCAGTTCATGTCAAGTCAATGACTAGAAAAATTATGGAGGGGGAACAGAAATTCAAGAACAATGCTGTGTTTGTATCTAGGATTTTTTCTGAGTTAGTGAGTACCGTAAATCAACCTGTTATACAGCAAATGGTGAGGAGTAAGTTGACTTTAGTCATAGAAACAACAGGTCTTAAAATAATGAACTGGGGGTGTATACTCAAACCAAGAACACAATAAAATGTTTTAGTTGAAATTAGTATGCGTGAGGAAATGGAAGTTACAGAGGCAGGGAGAGAAACTCAACCTATCAAGAAAGTAACACAGAAAACAAAGGTTTCCCCATTTATACACCATTGCCTATTGATGGACAGAACATTATATTAAAAAGGATGACAAATTTATATGATCAAGTGATGTCTACCAGTAGGGATAGTGGACCTTGTATTCCTTCTCAGAATCTTTCTATGTTTCTTAATGATGGCCCCATTCAGGGCCCAGTAGATGTGAATGGGACAAATGCTAGTACTCCTGTGCCTTCAATATTAGTCCAAGGATCTGGTTCCCCTGAGACGTCTATATTTTGGGAGTGGGGGGGAAGCAAACTCAAACAATAATCCAGCAGATAAGTTCTATCCAACAACAACATAGGAATGAGGACAGACAGGAGCTGGCAGGTACTGTTATTTCTCTACAAAATGCACAACCTGAAGATAAAACAAATGCAACTGGTTTGGCTGTTTCCTGGTAACAGATGCCATGCTGTTCCTCATCCATAAGTCCTGCAAATCTTGATGATACAAGTGAAGTGGTGGGACAGCCGCAAAAACAATTTAACAGACATTGAACCAGGGTGCGTCATGGTTAGTTCCCAAATAGGACCCAGTTAGTTCAGTCGGTCTGATCCTCCCAGACTGGCTGTTCTCACAGAGGCTACTGAAACTGAAATCTCTGAAGCTGAAATCACTGCCTTGCTTGCCCAGCTAGAATTCAGAAGGACACCTGGTTGCAAGTCCTTCTGTCCATTTTGCTGCCATTCTGTCACCTGACCTCTGAGTAGGCATAAGGGAACTCCCACCTGTCTGCCTCATGGAGACATGGTTAGGCTCTCTTGCAACTCTAGCCAACGCACCCCCAAGTGTGTGTTGGGCTTGAGTGACTTGGTGGGCTAAGCCCACAAAGTTCTTCCCGCCTCAGATCGCTGCTTCTCCAAT
>QEPC01014287.1:1488549-1498687 GCA_003113815.1 Sphenodon punctatus
TTTTTTTTTTTTTTTAAGTGTCAGCTCGGGGGAGCAGCGAGTCCGACTCCTGGGGGCCCAGGAGGGGCATTGCCCCATACACACTAGGAGGTGCACTGCCACTGACCAGCATTTTTCTGAACGTGGGAATGCGCTCTTAGGTACAGTACTGCATCTTCTATCTGTCACTTTGTTTTTATATTTGTTATTCTTTTATTTAGTTTTTGTTTCTTGCAGACATTTAAGTTTTACCTTGTTCTTATGAACTGTATTTAATATCTTTCTCCACTGTATAGTGCAGGCTTTGGTGGCACAGGGATGGATTAGGGGCAGGTATATTTTAAATATTTGTTTCCCCCCCCCCCTTGCATTGCTTTTATTACACACCTTTTTATATTATTATAACCCATCCTGAGCCAACTTTTTGTGGGATGGGTGGGATATCAGTTAAATAAATAAATAAATAAATAGCATTGACCCTGACCCCGTTTATGTATATTGAGTAAATCTGATTTTCTTGCATATTTGAAGTTGCACCATTTTTAATACCCAGGTACAAGTTGTACCTAGCCATACCTAGTTCAGGAGTTTCACGAGATAGCTTTCATATCCCCTCCACCCCTACACTTTTTATGGACAACTAAGGGTGTTTTTAAATGAGATGCTACCACACCTGGACACTCAGGAGCCACTCATTTGTCCACCCATCTGAAGGTGGTGCAGGGGGATATGCACTCCCATGAGCCATTCAACACCCACCAACAGTGCACTGCTGAGAAATCTGGAGTGCACCATGTGGGGCAAGCAAAAAAAAGCATGTGGCAACAGGCACCCACGCAACCCCTGCCCATATAAACTGGGGCAGCCACCCACTGTGGGCAAGGGGAAAGGCCTTTGCAAGTCACAGGAACTGGCCACAAATGCAGGGAAACCTGGTTCCTCAGTGCTCACACGCAGGACATGTCAATTTCAAAGGCCAGCCTTGCACACTGCCCCCTCCCCCATGGTTCGTGGCAGGGGGAGCGCGAGCCTGCAAGGCGGCTGCTACAGTAGCCACCCGTTCGAATCCCTCCCCATCCACCCCACCTGAGAGGCTGCTCTGCAGCTGTGCCATTCAGCAGCCATGGACGACCCTCCTCACCCCCCACCCACCCACCCCCCGCAGGCTTGCTTGTTTAAAAACGCCCTAAATTGGAAAAACTAGAAAGATTACTTGGCAATGAACAATTACACTGGAAACTGGATATGAAGGGTTTGTGTTTTTTTTAAATGGAGTGGAAACAAACGAACACTGCTCTTTTAAATCAAATGTTTTAGAAGATATCAAATTCTGGTGGGGTTTTTTAAAAAAAATTATTTTTAAAAGAGAATAGGTCATCTAAAAGCACACTTGGTTTGGAATCTGCAAGAGAGAATCTGCAGGAGCTCAGTGCCCAAGTTCCAACATAAAGGAGCAACAAAAGTTGCAAGAAGAAAGACTGGCTTCAGTCATCTATATTAGTTCTGGCCCTAATGACCCTTCAGATTCTAAAGTACCAAACAAATGTTAGTTAAAATAGCTATGTTTGTGGATTATCCACTATTACAACTGAACTGGCACACAAATGTTCTCATCATCAGCATATAAAATATTCACCTCACTTCACTCTGGGTTAATTTCTGATTTTTGTTAGTTTCCAGGAAAACAATTTGTGCTGGCAGATACCTTTTTACTTGTGCTAGCTCACAGCATGGCTCCTACCATTAAGTTGAGGAATTTGGGCCGTTTGCCTAGTCTATCACATATTACACCAATGTATTAATATACTAAAATCATAGGCTTCACATGGATTCATTCATATTTCTTTCTTCTACAAAGGTTTGACTTGATCTGTGCACCTCCACTTTTCTCCTTTGCTATTTCAGAGTCTGCTGTTCACAGTATCAATGTGTTTTTTTGACTACATGGAGCTCATTCTAAATTTTCCACACACTCCAGGGAACTGCTATTTCAAATGATGCACCACTTGCAACAAAATCTAAATCTACCACTACTTCACTTATGACTTTGTCAAACCTGTCTTCTATGAAGTAGGTGTTAGGGGTACACACGTATGCTACACTCGTTAGGGCACTAAGGCTAGTAAAAGGATCCCTCAGGGTCTTATAGTGGTGAAGGGAACGAGCTACGAGAGCAGTTCCACACCGAAGATCATCACAGGGACTGGAGATAGCCAAGGTGCCCACTCTAGGACTCTCTTGTACACCCACCCACTCCAAGGAAAAGGGAAGGGGGTGCAGACTCGGTGGTGGTACAGTGGTGGGGCACGGGGTCCAGGACCCGGGGAAGGAGGGGGTAAGGGAAGAGAACAGGGCACTCGCACCGGGAAGCAGGGAGGCAAGGAAAAGGAACAGGAACACAGAAACGTACGCACAAGCACTCTTATCCTACAACGCTACCCCACACACTCACCTTTCTCTCTCTCTCTCTCTCTCTCTCTCTCTGACACT
This sequence comes from Sphenodon punctatus, assembly GCA_003113815.1. NCBI lineage: Eukaryota > Metazoa > Chordata > Lepidosauria > Sphenodontia > Sphenodontidae > Sphenodon > Sphenodon punctatus. The sequence continues at coordinate 1,491,019 of QEPC01014287.1, forward strand.
CTATCACCCAAACGCCGTCACACAACAAGATACACTAGTTCACCAGGGGGCCAGTCTCATGGCACAAGGACCGATCACCAGCACTGGCTTTCTGTCTGGTAGGGGTTTAAATAGCTGTGTCACCTGCTTGGGCTCGCACACGCGCGGAGCGCCGCACTCCCATTTCCGGTACTGAGCCTCGCATGCGCTCTGGTCTCCCTGTTGCCTGGCAACCCCCCGAAGCCTCTGTCTTCCCCATCCGCCCTGCATTCCTTGTCCGTCGGGCAGGCAGGGCTGCCCCAGCTGACGTGATCAGGGAGCACCGCCGGAGGGGGTGAGTTCCCGCAACGCGCCTGCGCCGCCACGCGCTCTCCCATCCCCCGACCCTATTCCTGACAGTTGGATTCAATACAGCCGCATAAAACAGGTGTTCTGAACTACTCTAATAAATCATAGTCTGCAGGTATGAACTCAAAAGATGGCTGTTATCAATGTTGGATTTTATTTGTACATTTAAAAGTTATTGGTAGTAATTCTTCAGCTGTAAAGAAAGCACTTGAACAATGAAAATACAGGAAAATAAAAGTCTTGCAAGTAAACTGACTGCAAGACTTATCTATTGCCATTTCAGGAAATGCTTACTGCTTATGCTTAATAGACATTGAAGCAGCAGAAGCCAAAACCTGCCCTCTTTATTGAGGAAAAGCTCCATTTGAAATCAAGTACAATATTGCCTGAATAAGAACTGCAAGAGCTGGCCTTGGTTTTTTAAGTTGATGTAAATGTCAACAGCAGCCATTCAGAAGACAACAAAATGCCTGCTGTTTTACTGAGCCAAGGTATTTTTATTTGCCCTTATTGCTTTCTGCTTGGCATTACATTTGCTTAAATATGCATACTATTTTCCTACTCTTATAAAGCCAAAATAATGTTTTATACGATGATAAATACTATTCTACTGATAACATTCTTATTTAGCAGCCTTTGTACAGAATATTACAATTAAAAAAACAAAAAACTTAAAGAACTAAATATAACACATTCCCACTACAAATATACATTAAGGGCAAATACTTCAGATGCTTTCCCATGAGCAGCCTTTTACTGCAAGCTCCCTTCCCATGAGCAGCCTTTGGCGCCATGGGAGCATGCACTATTCAAATGTAGTGCAGCTCCCCTCTCGTGGGAAAGGAAGAATTGCAGCTCCTGCAAGCAAGTTCGCACGTTGGACAGGGTAGTGAACCCTGTCCAATGCATGAGATTGCCAGCAGAAGAGTAATCTTGAGATTTCAGGCTGTATGAGGTGATGATCAGGTTAGCAGAACCATTGTAATGGATAGCCTCACATTTACCTTGGCCTGCAGAATGTCTCTCTATTCTCCTTTCCTGAATAGCAAGTAGCATAATTTAGCCTTCTATCACTGAAAGAGAGAGGAGAAAGTTAGGGAGCAATGGGAAAACAATGGAGAGAGCAAACGTGCATGTTTGATTCTACAATGCACTATAACTTTTACTATTTAGTTAAAATTGAATGTCAGATTTTTAATGGTATGTGTGTGTACACAGTCATGCACAGGAGGGGCATCAAGTACCAGAGATGTGAGAAGGTGAATGCAGTCTAAAAAGTTGGGGAACCACTGCAAGATCTATCCGCTCTCTTCTCTGTCAGTAATTCAAAATAAAGTGAAGAGCTCCTCCTGATGGTTGACTGGTATAAGTTACATATAACTACAATATAAGATTTTGGTGTTAGCACGACTGAACTATGCATTATCAGTTCCTTCCTAACATGCAAACACACAACAATTCTACTCCATCCTTGTAGAGTTACAAAGCAGGTTCGCCAATTACTTGCTCTGATGCTTATAAGAACATTAGTGCCATACTGAGTCAGACCCAGTTCATCGAGACCAGCACCTGTCTCCAGCAATGGCCAGTTCTGGTCACTTGGAAGAAATATCCAGCAGGTTACAGTGGGGTAATCCATTCCCTTTTGTTCACTCTCAGCTCCCGAGTCCCAACAGTAAGAGGTTCGTTCATCAGTGTAACCTGGCTAATAGCTGCTAATGGACCGATCATCCAGAAACTTGTCCAACACTTGTTTTAAATCTACCTGTTAGTTTCATGGAATGTCCCCTAGTTCTAGTACTATTTGAGAGGGTAAATAAACATTCTCTATTTACTTGTTCCACACCACTCATGATCTAATAAGCTTCTCTCATATCCTCTCTCAGTCATCTCTTCTCTAAGCTGAAGAGCCCCAACCTATCCAGCCTCTCTTCATAGGGGACCTGTTCCATACCCCTTATTTTTGTTGCCCTTCTCTGTATCTTTTCTATTTCTACTATATCTTTTTTGAGATGGGGGTGACCAAAACTGCACACAGTATTCAAGGTGTGGTTGCACCATACATTTGTACGGTGGCATTATGGTATTTTCAGTTTTATTCTCTATCCCTTTATTCTCTAATCCCAGGCAGTAGTCGTGACACTGCTTTATTGGCTGCAGTTATCCTTCCCAAGTAGAGGGAGCAGTTCATTAGTACGGGAGACGTGGAAGAATGAACCTTTTGAAAAGTGGGGTTTGGGCATACAAGATTTGCTCTATAACATAGGACTCTCTAAGGAGTATTTAGCTCGGATGGACTTCAAAAGGGGGCGAAACTTAATAGAGAATCGCTTCCTAGATCAGGAGTTGCAACAGGAGGAGTCTCTAGTAAGGGACCAGAAGGTAGTCCCACTTTCTTTAGTATTTCTCCCTCAAAAAAAAGATCTATACTACTTGATGAACTGGACGGATTGGCAGCAGCGGCAGGCCCTGACTCTATTTCGCCTAAGGGTATTTCCCTCGGCAGTCCTTAAGGGTAGGTACCAGGGGATTCCCCGTACTGAGCACATCTGTCAATGTTGTTAACTAGGAGCAAAAGAATCGCGCCCCCCCCATGTTATTTTTGAATGTTTGTTGTATGCTAGATGGAGAGTGATGTATTTGAACAACTACGCTCTCCATTGTCCATCCTGGCAGTATGATAGAACACTTAAAAAATTGTTTAGAGACATTAGAACTATCTGTGCAAGTAGCTAATTTTTGTTTCCAGGTTTTGCAGTCTAAAAACATTTAACTGAATATACATATTTAAATTGGTAAGTCAAGAAGTTTTGGCTCTTTTTCTTCTACCGGCTGCCCCATTTCCCCCCCTTCATTCTTCTGATGGAACAGAGTATGGTATAATTTGATTGTAATACTGTTCTAACTAGGGACCTAATTTAAGGATTTATTTGAGTTATTCAAAATTGTTTGTTTGTTGAGGTGATTCACTATGGATAGTGTTAATAGTGATTGTATTGTATTTTGTTGTTGTTTTTGACCCTGTGTTGGATCTGTTAATAGAAATTGTAAAGGCTTCGGCCACAATAAACGTATTTGAAATTTGAATCCCTTTATGAATAATTCTTAACATTTGGTTTGCTTTTTCGATGGATGCTGCACACAGAGCTGAGGATTTCAATGTATTGTCCACAATGACTCCAAGGTCCTTTTCCTGAGCGGCAACTCCTAATTTAGAACCCAGCATTGTGTGAACGAAGTTTGGATTGTTTTTCCCTATGTGAATCACTTTGCACTTGTCCACGTTAAATTTCATCTGCTATTTAGATGCCTAGTTATCCAGTCTCACAAAATACCCCTGCAGTCCGCTTGTGTTTTAACTACCTCGAATAACTTGGTTATAGAGACCAACCAAAAATCTGCCTCAACAAAATATAAGTATTTACAATATATTCTGCAATGTAAATGACAGCCTTGGTTTAAATGTTTAAATTTAAGTTTAATGTTTTTGTTTGTATATGTTAAAATAATAAAGATGGAGAAGTGAATAGAAAAGTGAGTGGCAGGGTGAAAACATACATGACAGCAGAGGGCTGTCATCACAAACTGATCCAGATGGTCAGGATCGGGTCTGGCTGTGGAGTAAAATGTTCACGTAGCCAGGACCAGGGGAGCAAGGTGCTGCACATGACTGGTCCCACCCCTGTGCTGTGCCCAGCAGCCCAATGACAGCTGCTGCCATGGCCGCCCATCATAGGGGCCACTCCGGACTGGGCAGGGAACAGCAGGCTACCACATGGGATAGCCCATTGTAGTCTGGTTGGACAGGCTTTTCCCTGGGCGTGGTAGCAGCTAGCCAGGGCTGCCACTCCGGAGTCACAGACAGCCTGAGCTAGCTGCCACCACACCCAGGGAAACTCCAGGGAAAATATGAAGATGCCCCTTCAAATAGGATGGTGGCCCGCGGGCCACAGCAGGCCACCATCATGTTTCTTAACACCCGTAAAGACTCTCTCCAGAGTGATGCTGGTAAACTCTCCTCTGTAGATAACTGACATGTGTGAGCTGAGTTTTTGGTAGTAATTGTTACTTCCTTGTTAAGAGGGAAGATGTAAAGAAGTTGGTATTATTTAGAGACAATTCCTTACATGGGGCAGTGTTAGGAAGATGGGAATTGGGAGATGGGAGGAAGCTGATTAGCCTGCAATGGTGGTCATTACTAGCCTGTAATGCTGCCAGGATCATCCACCTAGCCCGTCGCTTTGACCACGTGCAGCCTCTCCTCTCTCCTCTTCCCGAGCGCATTCTGCACAAGCTCCTCATCTTCACCTACAAAGCCCTTCACAACCTCGCCCACCCCACCTCTCTGCACTGATCTCCTTCCAAACCCGTGCTCGAGCACTCTGCTCCTCCTCCATCCCCTACCTCATCCACCCACGCCTCCCCTGCTCCCCCAACTGTCTTCGTCCCTTCTCCCTCGCTGCCCCGCCCGCCTGGAACTCCCTCCCTGCCCTCGTTTGCCTTGCCCCCACCCTCCACATCTTCAAGTCCCTCCTCAAAACCCACCTCTTCTGCTCTGCCCTTCCAAACTCCTGCTAAGCACCTGTTATCTGCAAACTCCCAATTTACTGTAACCAAACCAAGAACGTGTACCTGAGCTCTTGCATCCTCATGAATGTCGCATCCCTTGTCTTTCTCTGTTTTCCCCTTCCGTCTCCCCTCCCCCTGTCTTTAGATTGTAAGCTCTCAAGCAGGGACCATGTCTATCTTATTCTTTGTAAGTGCCAGGTACATCGCTGGCGCTATATAAATGCTAATGCTAATAATAATAATAATGACTGTCTCTTGGATTAAAACTATTTATTTCTCATTCTTAAGTCTCTGTGACTGATTACTGAGCCCCTAGGTCATTACATACTTCTGGGCTCTGGACACCCAAGATGCCTCTCAATTGCATAACAAAGCACCAGATGTGCTTTGGTTACCTGCTTGGAAAATCTTATCTGTTTTTCTTTAGAGAGTCCACACAGTTCCTCTTTGGACTTGCCAACATACTCCTGCTCTATGGTTCTAACCTCTAGTCTCTCTCACACAAAATTAAATATAATTAAAACAAAAAAACCTTCTGCCTCAGCCAGTTCTCCTGATCGGATTTCCTTCTCTCTCTCTCTCTCTCTCTCTCTCTCTCTCTCAACTTCTTTTACCTCAAGCCTCAAACTCTGGAACTATCTCAGAAATCCAAACCCCTTCAGATTCAAAGCTCCTTAGATTCAAAATCCCCACAAATCATTATCCACTTCTGATGACACTTGGTAGTTCAGATTGCAAAGAACCGATTTAGTTTCTCAGTAATGACCTTGTCGTCTTTCAGCAACTCCTTTATTCTCTGGTCATCTAGCAGATCAACTGCCTCTCCAGCAAGTTTCCTGGCTTTGATGTATTGGGGGGGAAAATTGGGTATTTAATTTTGCCTCCTTAGCAAGTTGCTCCTCAAATTCCCTATTGGCCTGCCTTATATTGGTTTTACAGTTTCTCTGCCAATATCTATGCTCATTTCTATTTACCTCATTTGGAATACTTTTCAATTTTGGGGAAATATTACTTTTGGGCTCCGATAGCCTCCTTAATGTTACCATCAGCAATTTTTTTGGTTCTCTTCCTGCCTTTTTTGGTTTGTGGTACAAATTTAATCTGGGCATCTAAGATAATAGTTTTCTGTAGTCTCCATGCCTCTTGCAGGCCTTTGACCCTGATGACTCCCCCTTTTAGTTTCCCCTTAACTAACTTCCTCATCTTGGCATAGTTCCCTTCTTGAAGTTAAAAACCTGTGTGGCAGACTTATTAAGTAATCCCTCTCCTAATAGCATGTCAGACCTAATTATATTATGATCTCTATTAGCAAGTGGCTCTGCCACTGTTACTCCTTCCTCTAAATCCTCTGCTCTGGTTAGAACAAGATCTAAAATAGCTTCTCCTCTTGTGGGTTCCAAGACAAGCTGCTCCAGGAAATAGACAGTTATGTGTCTAGGAACTTGGTTTTTGCAACACATCCCGAGGAGACATTTTCCCAATCAATATGGGGGTAGTTAATCCCCCATTATTGCATGCCTTCTTTCACAGCCTTTCTAATCTCCCTTAGCATTTCAGTCACTGTCAGCATCCTGGTCAGAGTGTTAATAATGTAGCTCCACTACTATCAGGTTTCCGTTTAAACATGGAATTTCTATCCATAGTGATTCCAGGGGAAAGTGTGTGTCATTTATGATTTTTATCATACTTAATTATTAACATACAGGGCTGCTCCACCTCCAGTATGATTAACTCTGTTATTTCTATATATTTTGTATCACATTATCACAGTGTCCATGTGTGTCATTTCTATATATTTTGTGTCCGGGTATCACAGTTATTGCCCTCATTCCACCATGTTTCTGGAGATGCCTAACTTAAAGCTAAGCACTCTAATTTCCCACCCCAGAGGATGATGAAAGGGAACTGCTTACTGCCTGAGCTCTGTCTCTGATTCTGCTCCTTCCACACTGATCAGAAAAGTCTGGGATGCTTTGTAGAGAAGTTAGTATTTAGAAACAATCCCTTACATGGGACAGTATTAGGAAGATGGGAATTAGGAGATGGTCCCCGAGAGGGGAGAAGTTGGCTGGCCTGTAATGATAGAACACTGTCTCTGGATTCAAGTTATTTTTTTTCTTCTTGTTCTTGAGTCTCTGATTACTGAACCCCAGAATCATTACATGCTGTCAGAAATGAATAGGAAAGCATGGGTTATATTGCAATATGGGAGGACAAACAACAAGAAATAGATTTTTAAAAATGCAAAAAGTCTGGTATGTGATGTATATGCCGTGATGGGATGTTGTGGCTGTGAGAGCTGCAAAGAAGGTTTTCTTTGCTGTTCTCATAGCATCTGCAAAGTTGCACCCAGCTGAGCTTTCCCGGGTGGTGCAGAGACTGGTCAGCCCAGCCTCTCTCCGCCTGGAACTGGAATCTTTAAGCGCTCACTGTGATACGTTTGTCAACTTTTTTGTGGATAAAACTGCTCGAATTCACCACAACTTAAATGCCGCACTTGTAGCAATGGGAGAACCTGAGGTAATGGAAGCCCCGCCATGCCTGGTTTCATGGGATCAGTTTCGGTGGGTTTCGTCTGCTGATGCAGCGGATGTCCTTGGGTCTGTTAGAGCCACCTGTTGTGAATTAGATCCATGCCCGTCATCGCTGGTTAAGACCTGCTGGGAGACGTTAGGGTCCTTGTTTGCCGGGGTAGTCAATGCCTCCTTTAGGGAGGGCAGAGCGCCAGGCTGCCTCAAAGAGGGGCTAGTGTGGCCTCTGCTCAAGAAACCAT
>QEPC01014287.1:1498787-1584485 GCA_003113815.1 Sphenodon punctatus
CATGGTATAGAGTGGAGTAGCTATAAGTTGGCCAGATATGCAAATTTTAGAGGACACGAGAAATACAGGTTGCAGGGTTGCATTGGAGCCAATGCAGTCCTGAAACCTGTATTTCTCATAAGTGACCTCTAAAATTTGTATATCTGGCCACCCTAAGTAGCTATCATGTAGCATCATCATTCACAGTCACATATGAATGTCCCAATACTACACACAGCAGCTGGATTGCTCATAACATCATATCTCAGCAAGTCCTAAATATTATAAGAGGAAATATGCAGGCCAACTTTCTACATGCAATTGCCTGCATATTTCTGCCTGCAAATATAATTTATATATTTCTACATGCCTGAGAAAGCTTGCTGATTTCCACCAACAACCCGTGTGGCCCGAAAGCTTGCTTATTTCCACCAACAGTTGGTCCAATAAAAGATATCATTCGAACCACTTAGTCTCTCTGTCACTTGGGACCAACACGGTGACCACACTATCTCTGGGTATTTCCTCTTACAATATTTAAGTAAGAGTTTTGTTGCAAATTTAATCGCATTCTATTTATTTATTTTTAAAATCTGAATATTTTTCTGCTTACTTATGAAAAATAAAAAAAACAACAAATCTTTTAAATAAGCAAATTAGATACTAGGTAATTCAGTGTAACTAGAACTGTGTAATATCTTTCCCTTGGGTTTGTTTTTAAAAAAAAATGCATAATCACTTTTTAAATAAGATGGACAATTTCACAAAAAATATCCATAAAAGTATGATTTTTTGTCAAAACACCAAAAACATTAAACTTTTCCAGCTTTGGCCAATAAAAAACATCCAGTTTTTCAATTAAGAACTAATGGATTTCAAAGAAATCTGACAGCGACAAAATGTTTGGGCTTACTTTCCCCCCTCCAGAAAAATATAGTAATCTCACAAATAAGGAAGAAATATATGGTATACAATAAGAATGTAAGTTCATAGGGCAGATTGTTTCCCCATACTGAACACCATAGAGGCAGTTTTCTCTATAGATTGTCCACAGGAGTCAGCCTCCTCAGTGATACTGTTACCTGTTTTAAGAGGGCAACTCATACGTATGAAATTAAACATGTGCCTTTGCAGTATCAAGGCTCCCAACCTTCTTTGGGGATCAGGCACACCTATGCTTCTGCAGTGCTTCCGAAGCATGCCCATGCTTTACCTGTCAACCAAAACCACATAGCCATTGGACTATTAAATTACCTATAAAATTAAATTAATATTATTTAATTTAATATGCAGTATTATTGAGCAAGTATGATTACTCGGATTTTTACCGCTCACCTGACAGCCAACGGCAGCCCTGGCACACTGGTTGGGAATCACTGGTGTAGACAAATGCAGCATACTGTTGTGTGGTCAGCAGTTGTCTACAAAGCAGTCTTGGATGATCTTGTTGCTTAGGCATCATGCTGATCTTGAACAGAGTTTTATAGAACCATACATCTACCTTCTGTATTCCCAGTGGATCTTAGGTATCCAAAAAGTGACTAGATGAGGCTGTACACCCCTACTCTATGAAGAGAGACCGCAGAGGATACTGTGGCAGAAATCTTCTGTATTCCTTTCTTCTTTGTAAGTTAGTTCTCTCTATTTCCCCAAGCATGCATAAACCCTTAAAATACTTTAAGAAGTTTGGGGGGGGGGGGGTGATTTCAGTTCTTCCCCCTCAAAATATTGGTCTATATTTGATTCCCACAGAGTTGATGTAAGTTCATTTTACCAAAGTATACATAGTAGTGAGGCTACCTTCTTTACACTAATGCAAAGTGCAAGCTACATAATCTAGGACTGACATAAATACTATTAAATAGTATTACTCAGGATAAGGATATTAAACTTGGCAGTTGATCTTACTTACTATACTGTGGACACTGACCACAGCCAATCAGTCTTACAAATATACTTCTCCATGTAGTCTGCTCCCACTCTTTTGACTTTATAAATCCCTCCTAAAAACCTACTCTTCTATTAGGCCTTTTCAGCTGCTCACCTTCATAGGGTGTTAACACACAGGCTGGGAGCCACCACACCCTGGAGCCGTTCTGTAACCCTCCCCCAAGCCACCTTGTACAGGCTCCACAAGGACCCCAGCAAACGGGCTGGCAGTAGTCCCAGCTGCAGTCAGCCCACAACACCCTCCCTTCAGCATCAAGTTGCATTTGGTCCCACAACCGCTCCAGGCTGCGCCCATAACTCTATGGCGGAGAATATAGCCTGCCTGTGACCTCTCCCCTGCCCCAGTTTGCTGGGTTATCCTCCATGGTGAGGATGACAACATGCGGAGCTGCCCCCACCCCCAGCCCAATGTGGAGCAATTATCTGGCAGCTGTGCTTTACACAGACAGGTAAATCTGGGGCAAAGGGGCAAAGGGGGTCATTCCAATGTGGGGTCCCATCTCATGTGATAACACCCATACCTCATACTGAACACTGTTAGTTCTATAACAAGTTAGTGCATGATTAGAGACAGGTCTCTGCCCTAAAGAGCTTACAATCTAGAATGGACACAGAAGAGGACAAGCGGAGAGAGAGAGAGGCAAGAATACATTCACAAAGCTGAGAAGCTGCATGGGACAGGGATGGGGACACCTGGATAAGCCATTACAGGATGAGGGCCCCAACTCACATAGTCTTTGTGGAATCAACTCATGGTCCTTTAATTCACCACAGTCTGTTCCAAGAACTCATATAATCTTTATATTCCCAGTAGCTCTCTGAGTCAGACACACTCCGTCTGTAACCCAGGTATACTCTTGACTCAGGCAACACTCTCTGAGCCTTAAATTCCTTCTAGCCAGTCAACATCGTCTGGTTCTCACAGTCTAAAAACAGCTCTTCTTTCTCAGCTTTATCCTATCTTCCCAGCAGAAACCCCACACTTCAGCTTTATTTCTCTCTGGGCTGGCTTTGCCACGCCCTAACCCAGCTGCTTAGGTGCTATCCCTCTTTCTGATCAGCACCAGTCTCACTAGCCCATTTTCCTGGCTGGTGCTAACTCCCTCTTAAAGGGCCAGTGGCCTGCAGGGACTCTGCCCTGTTACATTGGGTGAAAACAGACATGACGCTAACCACCCTTTAACCACTCTTGGTGGTCATTTATGCATGTTTCAGGGCTGCATAGGGCACCAATACAGCCCTGCAACATGCACACATAACTACCAAGGGTGGTTAAAGGGTGGTTAGCGTCATGTCTGTTTTCACCCATTATGTCTGCAACTTCTCAGCTTTGTGAATGTATTCCTGTCTCTCTCTCCACTCTTCCTCTTGTCTCCTCTCCATTGTCCATTCTAGACTGTAAGGTCTTTAGGGCAGAGGCCTATCTCTAATCACGATTGTTCAGTGCGGGGTACACTGCTAGTGCTATATAAATAATAAATAACAAATCATTATAGCTTTAAACCGTCCTCTTTATAATAAAATAATAATAGCTCTAACTTCTGAGATGTTAACAAATAGAAGTTTTTACAAGTGATCATAAGAGTAGGGACATATTAACAACACCACTGAAATTCATTTGAATACAGTTGTTGAGCAGGAGAAACTAGTCACAAGGCTGTTACAGACTATCACTATGACAATTGAAATAGAAGATTTCAGAAAGAGGGAAAAAGTTAAAAAGAATTATTGAAACATACTACAAAATGTTGGTGCTCCCTTATAACACCTGCTTCAAATTAATTCAAAATGAGATGGTATCCCTCCAAATAAATGAGGGACTTCTCCTCAGCCAAGGCTCATTTTCACATGAACACTGTCCATGCTGATCAGAATTTTACCTCATTTTTAGGAAAGACTGCACCAGAAAAATAAATTCTAAGAAAAATTAGTGCATCCAGTCCCATATATACTCTCTCTTCATTCTCTATCTCCATTGAAGATTGGTCACCATCCACATCCACCCTGTTCCCCAGGTACCTAATCCTAATAAAAAAATTAGGATTCAAGGGTGTTAACAAACGAGACATTGCCCCATATTTGCCCACATTGACTGAGTGTTCACAAGATGTTCACCTTGGGGCCAATCCTCATGGAGTCAAGTCAGGAAATGTAGAGCACACTGTGTGGGCACACCAGGTAAACCCAGGGCAACGGGCGTCCATGGGGCAGGTCGCATTTGTAAGGTTCCCCTACAGCCCCAGGTCTGCCACCACCATAGAAGCATGACTAATGCACCCCTCTCAGCTGACAGCTGGCCAGGAGAGGGGAGCACAGAAGTTTCCAGAGGCTCTCAGGGGTGCAATCTGCACTCCCCGAGTCCCAGCTGGCTGTCAGCAGAGAGGGGTGTGCTAACACTGGCTCTGATGGAAAGGGGGATTACGGCCAGGAAAGAAGCTAGATGGTTTTGTGTCTGTTAAGTATCACAAGAATTAAAATATTGTCTTTACATGTACTTGAGAATTAAAATATGAAACTATCCTGGGATGCAGATATTACAAACAGGTCAATAACAAAATCAACCTTATAAAGCATTGTTAGATGAAGACAAAAAATGCACTATTGACTGACATTGCAACCCCATCAGATGACAACATGCAGAAGGTCATTGCAGAGAAATTATTAAAATTCCAGGACTAACAGGGTGAAGGCTGTTTGGTACATAACCAGGATCGCAATAGTGGCAATTGTGCTGTAAGTTAATTAGTACCAAAGACCTCAAAACCCTCAACATTAAGGTGAAGTTAATTGGTCTGATCCAAAATGTAAGACTGTAAATGTGAAAATCACAACAAACAGGTTCACCAGGACTGATGGACCCTCGGCCCAAACCAACTAATCCAATGGTCAGTCAATTCAATGGTCAATCTACCATTTGAATGGCATTGGTCAACCAATCACAGGGTCAAACTACCATGTGAACAAGCTGCTGATTAATTAAAATATCAATTTTTTATTAATTTTTTTGACTGTGGATTGGTGCTCAAAGCTCTTGGCTAGTTCGACTGATCTGGTAAATTACATATTTTTGTATCTATTGGGTGGGATAAGCATCCAAGCACTTGTGGCATGGATACTTGTATATGAAGATTTTTAAACTCAATTTAACCAAGCACTTGTGAATGTATTCTTTGAAATCCACTTCCCGCTGCATTCACTACTAAAAAATCAGGCAGAGGTTTAGACGGTGAACCGAAAAAGTTAAGGGGTGGTGAAAGAACTAAAGGAAATTTATTCCAAGTTTGAGCAAACATAGATGAACACGTTTTGGTGACATTTGCCCGACTGTAGTTGTGACTAACGGGCACGGCTGTGGGCGACACAACACAGGACAGGACAGGACAGGACTACGGGAGTGAAACCCTTGCATTGTTTTAAAGGGAGGCGGGATAAGGATTGCAACCGTGGAAAGTGACAGTTGGGAGTTCCCGGGCAGCCGGAGCCCGCTGCTGTGGGCAGTCGTTATTCCCGGGCAGCCAGGCTCATTCTTAGGGCCAGTCAAGGCGGCAGCCGGAGGGCTGCGGCCGGTGCGGCGGGGCCAGGCTGCTTGGCATTTGGGGTCGGGTGACGGTTGGGTCGGGCAGTTGGCAGCGACGCAGCTGAGGGGGAGGCCGCTGAGCAGGACACGCTCCCTGAGCTCCACTTGTGACGGCGCCGCCCTCTCCCCTCGGGCACGCCCGATCCCCGCACAGGCAGATCCCGGGCAGCTGCCCCAGGGCGGGACACCTCAGCTCGCGCGCCCTACCCCGGCAACCCAGAGTCCGAACGCGTCATCCCGAGCGAGCCTTGCCCTCGCGGCCGCCTCCCGTAACAAACAGGAAACGCTCCGCGGCTTCGCGATTCCCTTAAAAGGGCATCAGCATCTCCCTCTCCTGCCGCTCGCTCGCTCCCTCCCCCCCCCTTCGGGCAACGCCCCTCGCAGCGGAATGCGGTGAGCGCACCGGGCAAACCCAATCATCCAAGCAGGGAGGGGGACAGGCCTGAACCAACAGTCTCGGTAAGAGGTTGGTGAGCAGAAGAATCAGCTGGGAGTGGGCGGAGCCTCTCCTCTCTTAAACCGCGCCGCCGTGCCCTTTAGCTTGTCTGTCCTTCTCTTCCTTTCCTTGGACGACTTAGTCCCACCTGTCCTTCCGCCACCCCCCCCCCTCGCGATCAGGACAGTGGTTTGTTCTACGTTCACCGGAAGTATCGAGATTGCTGGAGTCGCTACTGGTTTCTTCTCAGTCCTGACCCGGAGTCGAGGTCTGGTTTTTTTGCTGCTGCGAGGGGAGGGGGTATGAACTATCGCTCTAGTCCCGGACCCAGCTGATATCAGGGGGGAGAGGAGGCGGTGGCGCTGCATGTTAAGAGTCGGGGTGTTCTCCCAATGGGCTCTGGGCTGGGTTGAGCCGGGAGGGAGTCCGGGACTCCCCGGGTGTTGACGCGTCACAACTGAGTCTGAAGGGACTGATCCATTCCCGCCCGCGCAGTGGACCCTCCTTGTTCTTGGACTTGGGATACTGAGCGGGGGTGGTTCTCTGTCGGGGCAACAACCTAATAATGTTGCTGCTGCTGATGCTACTCCTGGCTCCTTCGGAACAAAAGGGACGCGCTTCCAACCCCCCGCCCCCACCCCAAAAACAACAACCCACACACCCAAAAGTGTGTGACTAGGAAGAGGTTGAGCTGAGGTGTCGATCACTCGGTATCTGGAAACGCTTGTGTATGTTCAGGAAAAGGGATTGGCAGGAAATAGCTGCACACGCAGACCAGGTGTATGTACTGGTCTTGCTTAACCTCGTTCAAACGTTACACACGGCCTGAGAGGCTTGCACCATATCCTCTTGCGACTGGGCTACAAATTCACTGCGTTGAAGTTATAATCAAGGAAGAAGGGATGTAGAGACTTGGACTACACATGCCTTTTTAGCCTTGGCAAAACTCCTTGGGGAGGAGAGGGGAGTCTTTTTTTTCTTTTTTGTTGTTGAAAGAATACATTTGTTTTCATCATGACTTGAAAAGGTAGAATTTGTGGGAATAGACGGTTTTCTGAGTTAGCAAAGTTGACAGTTACTATGAAACACTTTCCCAACTGAATGAAGACTTGGTAATGAAGATGTAGGGGTAGATACTCGGTTTCAGTTTGGGTCACTGCTGTGTAGGTGTATAGCAGCAGTGTATCCTGTAATTTGCTTCCTTAACTTACTTATATGTAGTTAATGTAACTTAAGTTCACAAAAGTTTGTTTTGGGAAGACTCCTGCCTATAATAGAAAGCCTAATATTTCTGTAATGGCTTTAAGTGCCTTCTACCCTGACACTTTCTGTGGCAAAAGCTGTCCCAGTCTCCTGCATAAGAGAGGTCAACTGATCTCTTTTCAGGCTGCTTAGGTATGTTAATGACTAGCTTTACTATGTCACATGGACAGCTGCCTCCCAAAATCACAACAATGGAAAAATATGCAGTTTTAAATAGCTAAGACTAGTATCAAAGTATGACGATATAAATATGCTATAGTTGGCTATACTTGTGTGTGCTGAAATAGCTGATCTGTGTCTGACACTTTACGCTAGTCTTGAATCCATACATCTGGTCCTTTCTTCTGTTAAAGCTGCATTTCTGCTTGGTTTTCTTGATCCTGCGCAGTTTGGCTTTGTGGCCTTGGTCAACAACCTCCTCATGGAAGTGGACAAAGATCTAATAGGACCAACAGGGTCATAAGATCCATCGGTGGCTTTTGATACTGTTAATCATGAGTTGGTGGTGGGACCTGGCAGAGATGGACGGAACTGCTTTACAACGGTTCCATTCTTACCTGGCAGATAGATCTCAATGGGTGATACTTAGGGGACTGTACTTTGTTCCCTGATGGCCTTCTGTGTGGAGTCCTGCAGGGTTCCATTCTATCCCCTCTCTTGTTTAACATGTATATGAAGCTACTTGGGTCGTAAGCAGCTAGGGGTTCGTTGCCATCAATATGCCAGTGACACCCAGCTGTATTTGTCACTTTCATCTGACCCAGGCCCTGCTGTCTTGATGCTTGGCCACTGTGGGGGATTGAATGATGTTGAACTGATGTCTTGATAAAACAGAGGTGGTATTAATTGGCAGGACTGGTGGTCTGAGTGAAGAGGTTTACCCTATTATTGGGGGTATCTGTCCTCTGACTCCATTTGTGCAAAGCCTAGGGGGTGTTCCTGGAGTCTCAGCTATGCCTGGATTCTTGGGTGTCGAATGAGGCCAGGGGCGCCTTTCAGCAATTACATCTGGTGAAAAGGCTCTTCCTGTATGTTTTGGACTCTGATCTTGCAACTATCATCCATGCGTTCATCACCTTGAGGCTGGACTACTGTAATGTGCTCTATGTGGGGTTGCCCATAGTGACTGGAAGCTGCAGCTAGCGCAGAATGCAGTGGCCCATCTTCTTACTGTAGTGGGCTGCAGGGAGCCTATAACACCTGTACTCCAAGCACTGCACTGGCTGCCTATTTTCTGGGCCCAATTCAGGGCCTAGGCCCTGCTTATCTGAGTGATCCCCTGGGTGGTCCCTGCACCCCTGCTGGAAGTCTCACGTTATCGGTAGGATCAGTTGGACAGGCGGGCACCCTCTTGGTGGCTGCACCATCAGTCTGGAATTCCCTCCCAGTGGAGGCTCGCTTCAGTGAGAATCTTCTCGCTTCTGATGAAACTGTAAGACCTGGCTCTTCTGCTAGGTGTTTGGCGGGGGAGGAGGGAAGGGTCAGATGGGTTAATTGGGTTGGGGGGAGACTATCTTCATTTTATGTTTGGTGTTCTAGATTTTTATATTTTTATAACTTGTATTTATATTTACTATGATTCTTTTATTTTTTTTAATTTGTAAGCTGCCCTGAGTTGCTTTTGCAAGAGGGGTGGGGTAGAAATAGAAATAAATAAATGTAAAACATCTCTTCAATAGCAAGATGGTGTCACAGAACAGTTTTGCAGAACTGTACATCTCTATAAAGACACAACCTTGCTGGTGCTACGTTAATAATAATAATCTTTTTAGTTTGAAAAATATCCACTGCAGAATAAATGTCCCAAAGCACTGCAAAGAGAGGCAATAAGTGAGGTCCAGTACAGATAAGTATATTGAGGAATGAAGCTATAAAGCTTTCCTTTGAAAGGCAGGAAGATGTATGTTCCACTTCTTGGGGCTTTGCTAGCAAAGTGCCAATAAGAGACTTGTCCTGCAATCTTGTATTTGTCAGTGGTCACGCCAGCTTTGCTGGGACTACTGTCATGAGTAGTCCAGGCCCATTTATTTTGAAAGTTGGGATTTAATTGCTAAACTCTAGAAGGGGAGACACTCCACTCTACATTAGACTTACTATGAGTAGTCCCATAAAAACTACTCCTAGTTAAGTTAAGCATGTGCATTCCATTTGTAATATTGTGACTTAATTGTTGGAGAGGGAAAAGTAAAGTTTGTAGGGTACACAAATCCTAGGCTGAGAGGCATGCTCAAAAACCGCATTCAGTCCATGACCTGTTGGGGGACTCCTGCTCATCTTTCTAATTGTGACTGGGATTTCGTGTGTGATGTGAATGCCTGTCCTTGTAAAACTATCATTTGTGTCACACAGACTGAAAGCTGGCTGTCAAGTGACTGCGTTTAATTACAACCAAGTTTAACTAACACAGCACTTGTTGCTACTGAATCCTAAAGCTGTGACACCATCTGGCTTCATCTTTGTTTTCTTGGGCAGGGACCTGTGTTCACTGTGTTTTCCCCATTGATGACAGTGGGGAAACCCAGTGAACACAGGTCCCTGTTAAGTCTTGTGTACATTTGGAAAATAAGAAGGTTGCATTGTTAGCTATAATGATGTAAAAAGCCTAGTGAAGATGAGGCACAGGTATCCACTATAACAACCCTCATGGAACCAGAGAAAAAGTTAATTACATCTGGCGTTCATTATAATAGGGTTTGGCAGTATGCATTTGTAAGAAATGCTTCTTGAAGTTAGAATTGTTGTAAATGGGCATTTATTATAAGCTAAGTTTGTTATAGTGAGGGTTGACTGTATTTAACTATATAGCAAGTAACTGGCAAACCCAAGTGTAGTTTCTTAACTTGCAACACTGAGGCAAAAACTGCATATACCGCCCTTTTCTTGAACTGCTTTTCAGAAATTAATTCTTCCAGTCTGCTGCATTTTTTGAATATTCCAAGTATGGCTATAGGTGCATGGAGAGGGCTTACTATTTTGTGCAACTCAGTACTTCATAGGCAGTCCAAAATTGCCCAGACTTTCTTGATAGGTATCTTGAGTTCCGAGGACGTGTAGTAAGCTAGCCCTGCTTTCTAGCACGTCACTTGGCAATGCATTTTTCTGTTCTTTTTTCACAAACACTGATTGAATCTGCCTAATTTTCACCTCGTCTAGCCTCCAAACATATTTTGTTTTCTCTATGGACTGTGAACTCTGAAGCAATCTCTGTATCTTCTGCATATACAAGAGTTGCAGCCTGGCAAGGAACCACTTTTCATCTGTAGGTTTGCCAAGTGTATCACTTTATATAATTGTACAGCCTCACTTTTCCAAATGCAGGGATATGCTAAATAACATTAAAGCATTTGTCCTTTTTAACAAATCTTTGTGGCATAATCCCATTTGGAGTAGCAGGAAGTCACAATAGAGGTTCAGATTATATAGGATATATTATATTGGCATGAAGATTTGGAAAGGCTTCTGTGTCTTGAAAGCAACTTGTTAGCTTAGTAACTAATGGAGTTAACTTAAACAACAATTTCCTGAGGCTGTAATTGAAATTTTGTTTATGTACCCTGAACGCTTGTTTTTAAAGAGACTGTGGTTGTAAAATATGGTGATGATCAACTTTTCTCCTACTCGGCTTACGGTTGAGCTTCACTGGCTTATTTTTAGATCGGGGCATAGCAGTTTGGGCTTTGTACGTCAGAAGAAGGTTGCATATGGAACGTAACTTTTTAAAAGAGTAGCGTTAATCAGCGGATGAAATCAATAATGCTATATCTAGATATACTAGCAAGAATATATAACTCAGGCACAGTGTTCTCTTTACCATCTGGAAGCTCAGTACAGTCTTGGTATCTTTAATAAACAGTAAGGTAAAATGTTTTTTCTTTGGCTAACAAAGGCTTGTGACTACTTATTGCTCTCTCTGGAATTCTAATTGCTTGCCTCAAACAATTTCTTAGCTGAATTAGGTAACTTGAGTTTGTTCAAACTTGGACTGCAATTTTCCTTTTACCTTAGTTTTTATAAGCTGTTCACAAATGGATTTACCTACAAGTAGTATATGTGGAAGCTTGTATATGTGACTCTACCCTTTGAGTGTGCTAGAGGATTTTAGTTTCAGAAGTGGCCTCACTTTTGGGAGTAAGTTACTGATTTCAAATTCAAAGATATGGA
The DNA here is from genome assembly GCA_003113815.1 of Sphenodon punctatus. Taxonomy (NCBI): domain Eukaryota; kingdom Metazoa; phylum Chordata; class Lepidosauria; order Sphenodontia; family Sphenodontidae; genus Sphenodon; species Sphenodon punctatus. The sequence goes on from QEPC01014287.1 coordinate 1,510,154, forward strand.
CAGTAATACAGAATTTTGGACCAGACAGCTTGCTGAATTATTTCAAAATGGAATTGTAGTGCCTAGTACCTTTATTTCCTAAGTTTTCTTTTATCTAGGACTTGTAGGTTTTATCATATTTCCTACTCTTAAAATGTGTTTCACTGCTGTGTGAATTCTTACACACAAGATGAAACTAACTGTTCAGGAAAAATAGTGAAGTAAGAAATTGCAGTAAAGCTGGGTATTAAGTAAGAGTAACAGTAATTGTGTTACTTGAGTGAGTAATAGTAATTAAAACAAGTTGCTTTTAATCTGGCAGATATGCCATGAAATATGTTGTCTTCCTCTACCAAAAATGTTTATACTTCAGTTGAACGTAGCCTATGATCAGGGACCTCGGTTTCCTGTGTCTTCCCCATGTGCGACAGTGGGGAAAATGCTGTAAACACAGGTCCGTCTGTGATTCTGCAGTCAGTAGGGTCTATAGGGATTCAAAGGTCCATTCATGCAGATCCAGTTGCGGTACTCGGTTATGAAGTGAATGGAATTGCTTTGTCCTTGACCGACTGGCTTAATTGCAAAGATGTGAATTCTTTTAAAAGAGCACCATTAGCTTAGTTAGAAACAGTAGATAAGGAAGCTACATATGTTAAACAGTAATTTTTATCTTTTTTAAGTTGGACAGCACTTTCTGTGGTCAATTCTTTCTTCTCTCCCATAGTCCTTTTTCCCACTGATTCAAATTTCAGTACGAGAGCTCATTATGACAGCTTATCAGGTTTCAGATTGTATAAAATGTTAATATACTGATAGCTTTTAAAAAATTCATAAACGCAAAGTTTTCTTAAACTATGAAATTTCTTCATTAAAGTAAACTCTTGTAGCTGTGATGTAGGCACACTAGAGCTGCCATTAGTGTGGGGTCTAGTGTCCTAGACTAGCCAAAGGTTCAGCACACCAGAGTCCTGCTCAGACCCAAAACGTTGGCCCAAGTCTGATTGCATCGGGCCCAGTCTGAATGTAGGCCTGATAACACCCAGGCTTCTCTGAGCCTGGATGTGATGTCTGTGGATAGCTGCACCCACTGTGTTGTGGGAGGGCAGGGGTATTCAGCTCACGGGGACAGCTCAGCTCAATCCTGAGGGGTGGGTGGGGCATGTGCCTGTCCTGAGCCTGATGGGACTAATTTGGTCGCAGGCCTCCTATGATGCATACTGTTGTAGCCTACATTGTAAAGGCAGTTTTTTAGGACTAATTTTGTAGTTGGAGTAAATATAATGCAGATTTCAGACTCCTTTAAAAGGAAATGTAATTTATTAATCGAATAGCAGGAAACGCACCTAAGGGTAGCCTTGCAAAACTGAAACTTCATTTGGCTGTATCTAGCTTCATCAAACTTCTACTGTGTTTTTTTTTAATTATACAAAACTTACTTTGCAGACTTCAGTAACAGTTTCTTTTTTCCCCTCTAGAATCCAACAGCCAAGATGTCTAGCAAAAGGGCAAAGACAAAGACCACGAAGAAGCGTCCTCAGCGTGCAACTTCCAATGTGTTCGCTATGTTTGATCAGTCACAGATTCAAGAATTCAAAGAAGCCTTCAACATGATAGATCAGAACAGAGATGGCTTCATTGACAAAGAAGACCTACATGATATGTTGGCTTCACTTGGTAATTGGTTTTTCTCTTGTAGCTGTTTAGTCTAGAGTGTGATTGCTGCCGCCTCTGTTCTTTTTTACCACTTCTGTTGGTGAAATCTGAATGCCACGATTATGGTGTAAAGTTGTAGCTTCATAAGACACTAGGAATATGTAGCCTGATGGCATTTCAGAACATTTAAATACAATATAGGGAACACAGATGGTGAAGAACATGAGCTAACATCTTTCACCTTTACCTGCTGCCCCCTCCCTGCTGTTTGCTTTTATGCATAAATCCTAGCTTTCATTTATTTTGATTATTGGTTTCTTTTATTGGAAATACCAATGGCTTATTTTACTAACCACTCCTTCTCAAGTGAATGTTTTCCATAAATATATATACCTTTTCTGCATTTAATCAGTCTATAGTTTGACTACTTACATGCTTGAGACAAACTTTGATTTGTGCACACGCAAACCGAGGTTGTTTCAATAAAATATATCTGAATTACTTAGAGGGAGACAAATTAGGTACTTCTGGTATTCTTTGCTATTATCTGAACATCCTAAAATTGGTACTTGCCTGGTGCAGTTGTCAATAATTCCAGTAGCTTGAATTTGTTAATCTCATAAATTTCAGAGCTGCTTTACAGAAGACTTGTATAAATTGAAAGCATCATTAACAGGATGAACTGGTTCAATATTTTTATGAAAAATAAACAATACTCTTATTGTAGGAAAGAATCCAACTGATGACTACCTAGATGCTATGATGAATGAAGCTCCTGGGCCCATAAACTTCACTATGTTTCTTACAATGTTTGGTGAAAAACTAAATGGCACTGATCCAGAAGATGTAATCAGAAATGCTTTTGCTTGCTTTGATGAAGAAGCAACAGGTAAAAATAAGTGGAAATCTGTAATGGGTTGTGCTTGCTTTTGATCTTCATTGCACAAGTTCCTTTTTTATCCATGATTAAATGATCACTAGAGATTACACTGGCCTTTGCTCCCCCCTCAAATAAATGGTTCTGATTGTGTATGGTAAGAATCCTTATTTTCTCTGCTATAGATTTGAAATGCTAGAACATCCAAATTTAAAATGTAAGCTGTCCAACAGAATTGGGTTGAAGCCATTTCAAAAATTCTGAACAAGGTTCATATCTAAAATTTCCTCTGTGCTGCATCTTGGAGCATGAAATCACAGCTGCCGTCAGTTAATCACAAGCTGCCCTTGAAGCTTTCTTAAGAGTTGGCTAGTCAAAAGATTTTAAGTTCAGTTTTTAATATGAAGTAGAATGTACATTGAAATTCTTCAAGGGCAGGGGTTAGAGCAGTGGTGGTGGTGGCCTCACACTGAAGTTGATCGATTGCGACAGGGCCTGGTTATGTACCTATGCCGTGGCTGTCTTCTTGGTTGCCCTCATCGCATCTGTGAAGTCCTGTCCGGCTGAGCTCTTGCAGGTGGTGAGGGGGCTGGTCAGTTCAGCCTCCCTCCACCTGGATCCAGAGTTATCTAATTCTCACTGCAACTTGTTTGTGGACTCTTCTGTGGATAGAATCTCAAATTCACCATGGTTTCAACACAGCACTTTTTAAACAGTGGGTGAACCGGAGGCAGTTGAAGCCCCATCTTGGCTTATTTTGAGATGAATTTCAAGACATGTCGCCCTTTGTTGCGGGGATGTTCTTGGGACTGTTCGAGCCACTTACTGTGAATTAGATCCATGCCCGTCCTGGCTGGTTAAAGCCAGTCAGCAGACGTTAAGGTCATTGCTCGCTGGGATAGTCAATGCCTCCCTTAGGGAGGACAGGGTGCTGGACCGCCTCAAGGAGGCAGTTTTGCAGCCCCTGCTCAAAAAGCCATCCTTGGACATTGATGCCCTGGCCAGCTATCGGCCAGTCTTATTGAAGAGTGGTGACTTGGCAGCTTCAGGAGCACCGGCACTGGATCAGTTTTCTGGACCCTTTGCAGTCTGGCTTTCGTCGGGGTTATGGCGCAGACTGCGCTTGTGGTCTTGGATGATGACCTCTCCCGAGAGTTGGACCAGGGTCGTTTGGCCCTGATTCTGTTATCTTTTGGCTGCATTTGATACTGTTGATCATGAGTTGTTGATGACTCGGTTGCCAGGGTGGGGTGGGCAAGACTGTTCTTGAATGGTGCTGCTCCTTCCTGGCTGGGAGAACTGAGCATATGGTGCTGGATGATTAACTTTTTCTCCCCAGGACCTCACGTGTGGATTTCTGCAAGGCTCTATCTTATCCCCTCTCATATTCAGTGTGTATATGCAGCCCTTGGGGGAGGTCGTAAGAGTTTGGTGTGTCGTCAAAATGCTGATGACTCCCAATTATTTTTTTTAATCAGACCTAGGTTTTGCAACCTTGGTGCTTGCCCAGTGTTTGTCAGCTGTGGGGGGACTGGATGAGGGAGAGTCGCTTGAAGTTAATCCCAACAGACAGAGGTGGTGATTGGGGAAAGCCAGGGGACTGATGGCTCCATCATTGATTGGGTCCATCCTCCCCTGGTATCTCTGGTCCATAGTCTGGGGGTGCTCCTGGATCCACAGCTCCACCTGTAATGGGACTCAGACCTGGCCGCAATCATCCATGCTTTTATTACCTCAAGACTAGACTACTGTAACGCACTCTACGTGGGGCTGCCCTTGGTGACCGTCTGGAGACTGCAGCTGGTGCAGAATGCAGTGGCTCATCTCCTTAAGGGGACAATTTGTCACAGGCACATTACTCCAGGGCTCTGCTCTCTGCAATGACTGCCAATAGTCTTCCAGACCCAATTCATGGCGTTGGCTTTGACTATTTTAAACCCCTAAATGGCCAGGGCTCCACCTATCTGCAGCACTACCTCGCCCTCTGGATTCTGGATCAGCCTCTGCAGTTAGCTGGGGGTGTCCTCCTTGGTTATGACCATAAGGGCATTCTTGGTGGCTGCTCCCCGACTGTGGAACTCCCTCCTGTTGGAAGTCCACCTGGCTGTAGACCTTCCCTCTTTAGACTGTCTAAGTCCTGGTTGTTCCGCCAGGCCTTTGCCAAGGGAGATGGGGTGGGTGGGTTGATTGTTGGGTTACTTTTTAATGTGGGTTTAAATGCTGGGTGGCTTTTTAAAAATAATAATAAAAATAAAAATTTAGTGTTAAAATGCTCTTACAAGCCTTGAGATGCTTGTGCAGGAGGGGGCAGCATATAAATGCAAGGAAATAAATAAATAGTCATGTGGCTAAATGCTGAGGTGGCTCAGATCATATATATCTATAATTTTGCCCATGACACAATCTGGTGCAACATGGATTGCACTTTGAGGTTATTTTTCATTACATTGATGTGAAACTTCTTATCAAATATATTTGCGTTCAACAACCAACTTTAAGTTTTATCCACTCAATTACCTTGCTTTTCAGTCAAGAGAACTCCTAGCTCCATGCTAATCACCTGGTAATGCAAGCCTTCGGTTTGTAACAGCATGGGGGCTTGCATTGTGAGTGAGGGAAGGAGTGCTCCAATTCCTTGCTGACGTTTAGGAGAGAACTAGGAGTGCTCTTACCTTAGTATGTGTGGGGTGGGGAAGGGAATAAAGAAATGCAGAAAACCTATTTTCATGAGTGCAAGCTTATGGAGTACTATGGGCTGCTTGCAGAGTAAGAAGGAATATCCTGACTCCCTCTATGTATTTACTTCTAGGGTTCATTCAAGAAGATTACCTGAGAGACTTGCTGACGACAATGGGAGACAGATTTACAGATGAAGAGGTAGATGAGCTGTTCAGAGAGGCACCAATTGACAAAAAGGGCAACTTCAATTACATTGAATTTACACGCATCCTTAAACATGGAGCAAAAGACAAGGATGATTGAACAGAACTCCAGACTCCTGCAGATCTCTTTAGATTTCACTTGCAACTGTATTTGAGGTTTTTTCCTGGTAGAACCTGTTGCATGTACTTCTACAGCTTTTGCCTTTCTCAGTGTATTTATCTATTCCACGCCATTCTGGCACACTTTGCACCTATGTAATGGAGTGGAAATGAGGGTTGATATTGTAGTGAAAGACGTAGGTGTAAAGAATAAAGATCAATAATCTTGGAGGCCCAGGAAAAAATCTCAGCATTTCTGGTTCAGCTGGATTTTTACATTTTTGTAATTAAGAATGCCATTTTCACGTAAAGATCGCTATATATAAACAAAATACCTCAAACTCTAACTTGCGAAGGGTGATTATTGGTAGTAAAAACACTTTCATAAATATGACTTATTGAACAATAAGAATAAACAATATTTTATTGAATAAACAGTGATAATAGAAAGCTTGAATTTAAAATAATGTCCTTACTGTTGAAAGGGAAATCTAGCTGGTGTTTACTACAGACATAAATGGGCTCCAAAAGGAATTTCTGGGGAAAATACAATTGCGCAACAAGTAACAGGCTAATGAAGGTTCTAAGAAGCCACCAATTACCATTGATCAATATTACCCTTTTGAAATTAGGTGAAGGTAACATATAGGTAGACTGGTGCTCTGTTTAATACTTGTGTGTGTTTACTGAGACTCCAAGCTGCAGTATTCTCATCTTCCCAAAGTGATGAAATTCTGATGGTGTCACTCAAACTAGATTCCCTGAGAAATCTTAAAGGGGTTTTTGTTACTGTACTCCAGTTGACTTGGTCTTGAGGACTACTTTATATACCTGCCAACTTCTAGCAAGCTAAACTAGTGGATTTCCAACTTGCATAAAGTCAAGAAAGCAGCTGTCCTCCCCTTCTCTTCCCCCCCCTCCCCCTTGCTGGCAGGAGGAATTGCTATTGTCAAATGCAGAAAACATCTGTGTGGTGGAGTTCCTCTGTGCCTTCAGATTTCACCATGCTACTTCTCCCTGAAGCTCTTACCTATGGCTTGGGTAGTGGCCTCTGAAAGATGGATTGTCAGCCTCTTCCCCTGCTGATTTCAGGGATGACTATTGGCAAACTCAGAGGATGCATGAAACGGTAGGAGATGTAAAAAATAAGGAGCTAGGAGCTAAACTGTAGGGGTGGGGCAATCCAAATCTTTTTTTGTCCCAGTCAAAACCATTTAAAGAACTGAAAAGACCTACAGAGGCAAAAAATAGGTGTTCAAAATGGTTGGTTGAGAGCAAAGTGCTCTTTAAACCATGGATCATTAAACTTGGTCTCAGTCTTAGAAGTTGGTGACTTTTTTTAACTGATTAGGTCTCTTTGCTTTTAATATTAAAAAGGATGACAAGAAAATAGTGATGCATGATCATGTCTATTTCTGTTCTGTGATACCCTGGAAAGGTCAGAGCCCTAGGTAATCCTAACTTTACATTAATGAAATTTTAATAAACCCCAAGTTTTTGAGAGAGTGTTGTTGGATGCCCTTCAAGAGTTTCCTTAACACAAAGAGCATGTATCCAAAAGTAGCTGCTGGAGGGACTGTTCCTACCCTGTTTAGCATCTGCACCTGGGTTCCCAGCTCCTACAAAAAACTTACACTAAGCAGAGCCCAGCACGGGGAAGAAATGTGGGGTCCCATGCCTTCTGCAGATGGCAAAGCCACCGGTGGGCCTTGGTGTTCCCTGGCCTGGGGGTGACGTGCTGCCTGGGCTCGGGTGGAGGAAAGTGCCCATTCTGCTTCTGACCGATCACTTACCTGATCCGATGCTGCTGCCTCTGGCCTGGGTGCCGGGCTTGGGCCCACCCCCTGCTGCCTGGCACAGTCTTGGCCAGGGGGAATGAGGGAGACAGACAGAGGCCCTGCCTCTCCCTCATGTCCCCTGGCTGAAACAGGCAGGCAGTGGAGGGGGCCAGCAGTGTGGGAGAGGCGGGGTCTCTGCCTCCTCCCTCACTTCCAGCAGAAGTGAGGGAAGAAGCAGAGGCCCCACCTCCCCCTCACTCCATGGGTGCCCCCCACCTGGCTGTCAGTGTCTCAGCCAGGGGACATAAGGGAGAGGCAGGGCCTCTGCCTCATTCCCCCTGGCCAAGACTGTGCTGGGGGGTGCAGAATGTGGGAGAGGTGGAGCCTCTGCCTCTCCCTCACTCCTGCTGCCACCATGCCTCACTTGTGGGGTGTGTTTTTTTTTTTTTTTTTTAAAGTAACTAAAAAAACCCTGCCCTGCATGCAGCTTCCTGTGGGTGGCTGCTGAAAGCCTGTACCATTAGGTGTCAAGTGGCCTTACAGGGACCTTGAGTGATTGTACTTTTCAAGTGGTTTTTATTTGCTATTGGGTGTTCCTATATCAGTAACCTCTTCCTTTAGGAAGGTAGGATTTATTTTAAGTTCAGGGGTGTTAGTAGGTGGGGTAGGAATGCCATGGAAGGAATACCACAGGCTCTCGGCAAGAGGAAGGAGTACTGGCATGGGGTTGGGGATGGCTGAATTGTCCAAGACCCCTTGGTGAGAGGCAGGGTTATGGGCAAAAAGGGTATGGTGGGGTTTAGGACAAGTCAGGGTTTGTATGTTAGCCCCTCTGAGGGGAGGTTCAGGCACAATGGTGAGGGGAATATATGCATGGGGGTGAAGTTCTTGGGGTTCAGTGGGGTGGGGATATAGGTATGGTTGGAATGAGGTACAGCTGGGAGGGAGGTGTTTCCTTTTGGAGAGGGTTGGTTTGGGTTGGGGGAATGGGGTGTGTATATTCCCATTTGCCTTTGGGGATGCTGGGCTTGAGATGTAATGTCTAGCCACCCTTCTTGGGGGTGGGGACTCGTTAAGAGCCAGAGAAGGGGGCTGTTTTGAGAGAGTGGGACAGCTACTGAACCAATCAGGGTCATGTTGGGTATGGCAGGAGGGGTGGGAGGGAAGAAATACCATTAGGAACATTGGGAGAGGCACTTATGTCTCTTCCAGTGTCCTGTTTCTTTCCTGTCTCTGAATATTTGGGGGTTGCAGCCTGATCTGAAGCTGTTGCTACTTAATATGAAGTCACTGTCATGATCTTATTATGGATGAGGCTGCTGACCTATGGATTACAGAGACTTGGCTGAATGAAGCCTCTGGGCCTATATTGTCCCAGACGGTGCTAGCTGGGGACTCGGTGCAGCACTAGCATAGAATCTGGGGATGGGTGGGCTCCGGTGATCTGTAAAGACACCTTGGCCTTTCCAAGGTAATCGGGTGCATAACTCATCCAATAATAGTGTGTCCACCTTGTGTTGGAATTGGTTGGGGACAGATTGAGAATTTTGCTGGTGTACCAAGCACCCCGTTGCATGTCAGACTTCCTGACCAAGCTGGCTGAGTTGGTTTCAGAGGTGGTCTTGAAATCACCCAGACTTAGTCTTGGGTGACTTCAACATACACACTGAGACCTTTGGAGGCCAGAGTGGAACTTCTTGGCCTCCATGACAACCATGGGTCTATCCCAAATAATATCTGGCTCAACAGGACACACAGTGGATTTGATGTCTTCCTCCAGTCTAGAAATGAGCTCCAATCATTGGTGGTGGTACAACACTGTTGTAGTAGGACTGTTACCTTCTGAAGGCCCAAATCCCTGCCCTTGTTGGGATGGTAGACCAGTTATGTTGGTCTACCCCCAAATCTATTTGATCCAATTGGCTTCCAGAACACTCAAGGGGATTTACCCACTAACATTGAGGGCTACTCTGTCAATGGCCTGGTCATGCTTTGGAATGACATACTGGCTATGGCCTAGGCATGGGCGAACAGATCGCAGTTCATGTTCGGCCGCGATCAGTTCGTGTGTTCGGTCGTTCGGTCGTACCTCGCGTTTGTGTTCGCCCGTTTGGTTCGGCTGTTCGTGTGTCGGCCGTTCGTGTTCGGTTGTTCGGGCAGGTCGTACGTTCGTGTTCGGTTCGTTCGCCATCGGGTTGTGCGTTTGTGTTCGGTGTTCAGGTGGTTCGCGCGTTCGCGTTCGGCCCGAAAAAAACAATGTTTTTTAATATATAATTTTTAAAAAAAATTTTATTGAATTTTTTAATCAAATATTTATCTCTATATCTACACTAATAACTAACTAACTAACTACCTAACTAATAAATGTATTCTAAATGCTATGAATAACTCCAACAAACCCTAAAGCTGAATCACAGAAAACAGTAAACTCACTCTATCAGTAAACCTTAAACTAAACTACTCAAACAAAAATGTATCGACCTAATCCTATCTATCTACCTATGAATTGAATATATGGGATGGGGGTTAGGGGGGCAATCACAAACAAGACAAGGAGGGGTACAAAACTGAAATGAAACCTAAATCAATCTATAAATTAATAATATATACTACTACTCTAATGAATCAAAAAAACAGGGGAAGGGAATGGGGAGGGAATATTCAATGGAGGGGGGAGGGAAGGAGGAAGATTGAAGATTGAACACAGGGAGGGATAAAAACAAAAAATAACAACTAAATCTATCAAAGCTAATGTAAATAAATGAGAATATGGGGGTAGATGGGTTGGATGGGTGAAATAGGAGGAGGATGGCAATGGATTGGGGAGCTGGAAAATGCTGGGTGAGGGAGCCTTCTGAAACGCCTGCTGCTCAGGAACAGTGACTAGCTCAGAAGGTATTGGGAAGGGGGGAGGCAGACAGTTTTGTTTCTTGCTGCGCCCGCCTCAAATCAGCCCCATTGGCTCCGTGCAGCCTAGCCCGTGGCCAATCATAGACTGCCAAGCCAGTGGTCTGAGGCGAAAAGAGATGGTGATTCATCAGGCTGGCTGCTACTCCAAGCCACTCTCCACCCTCCACCCCTGGTGCCTGGAAGTCTGCTCCTAGCTGAGTCAAATGACTTCCCCCTCCCTGCTACATTTGGCCTTCCAGTGACCTGACAGAAGACCATGTTTTAGCCACCCGAACACAACCGAACGCGATTCGAATTGAACGAACTGTTCGGCCATTTCGTCGTTCGGTGTTCGGTTCCGTTCGGTGTGTTCGCCATTTTCGTCGTTCGGTGTTCGGTGTGTTTGCTATTTCGGTGTTCGGTCCGTTCGTGTTCGTGTTCGGTTGTCCGAACAGGTCGAGTTCGGGCCGAACACCGAACCGCGTTCGCCCATCCCTACTATGGCCATAGACACAGTTGCACTCAGGCATCTGTTTTCACTGCTGCGGCAGCATAAGGTCCCCTGGTATATGGGGGACATGAGACAGATGAAGTGTAGGCAGAGTGCAGGTGGCGTTCAACTCATGCTGAAGCCAACCAATTGTGGCATGGATCACTTTTTGAAGGACTATGCTGTGGCTGTGATGGCAGCAAAGAAAGCTTTCTTCTCTGCTATCATTATAGCATCTGCAAAGTCTCTTCCTGCTGAGCTGTTCTGGGTGGCGAATGGTCTGATTAATCTGGCTCGTTTCTCCCATGAACTAGGATAATCTTTGGCCCGCTGTGGCATTTTTGTTACATACACTGCAGACAAAACCGCTTGTATCCACCACAACTTGGGTGCTATTTCAACTGTAGAGTTGGAGTTTAGGGCTCTGGAAGCTCAGCCATATCCTATTTATTTGAATCAATTTCAATTGGTATCACCCACTGATGCAGGGGGAGTGATTTGCAGTGATGCAGGTAACCAGTTGTGAATTAGATCCTTGCCTGTCCTGGCTGGTGAAAACCAGCCAGGAGACATGGGGACTGTTGCTGTCGGCAGTTGTTGATGCCTCCTGGTGGGAGGGTAGGTCGCCAGCCACCCTCAAAACTAGTTTTCCAGTCCCTGCTCAAGAAACTCTTTGGATGTTGACTCCCCGGCCAGCTATCGCTGTTTCTAACTTTCCTTTTTTAGGGAAATTTATTGAATGGGTCATTGCCCAGCAGCTTCAGGCTCACCTCAGATTCCTGGACTCATTTCAATAACGCTTTTGTCCAGAGTATAGCACAGAGACTATGCTTGTGGCCTTAGCTGGCTTACACCTGGAGATTGACAAGGGGAGTTGTGCCCTGTTGATTGGATTAGACCTTTCAGCAGCTTTTGGTAAGTTGACCATGGGGTGGTGTTGATGCAAGTGTGGGACGTGGCAGGGGTGCACAAGATTGCTTGAGTGGTTGTTTGTTGCTGTTGGGAGATCCCAGCAGTTGGTGATGGGAGACTGCTTGTCATCCCCTTGGGATCTCCCTTGTGGTGTCCTGCAGGGTTCCATCTTGTCTTCCCCTACTCAATATGTATGAGGCCACTGGGTGAAATCATTAGGTTTGGAGTGATGTGCCACCCGCATGTTGATACCCAGCTCTACCTCTTTTTCATTCGAGCCTGGCTGCTGTTGGGGAGTGGATGAGGGTGAGCCGACTGTAGCTGAAGATCGAAGTGGTGGTGATTGGATGATCATGTGACTTGAAGGGGATTGGGACCCCTGATATTGAAGGGGTCTGGCCCACTCAGGTTTTCAGCCTTGGAGTGCTTCTGGACCCTTTGCTGCACATAGACCACCATGTTGTAACGGATGCCAGGAGTGCTTTTCATCAACACCATTTGGTGAAGAGGCTGTATTCCTTTCTTTCAAATTCTGATTTGGTCATCATCCATGTTTTCATCACCATGAGGCTAGTGTGTTCTATGTGGGGCTGCCCTTGGTGACGGTCCAGAAGATGCAGCTGGTGCAGGGTGTAGCAGCCTGGCTCCTTTTGGGGGTGGGATTGCTGTGAGTACATTACTCATGCTTTAGTCTGCACTGGCTCCCTCTAGCTTTCTGGGCACAACTCAAGGTACTGGTTCTGATCTTTAAAGTCCTAAATGGCCTGGGCCCCTCATTCGTGAGATGCATCCTTTCCTTCCATGCTCCATTGCAACCCCTGTGGTCAGCCGGGAGCGCTGTCTTGTGGGTTCCACCTGCTAATCTTGTTTGTATGACAAGGGCCCACAGCGAGGTGTTCTCAGTTGGTGCCCCATGCAAAGGAACTCCCTTTGTTCAAAGGTCTGTCAGAGCCTAAGTATTTCCAACAGGCAGTGAAAAACCTTTTTTTGCAAAGTATTTGGTAGGCAGAATTAGGGCTTGAGGTGGGAGGGTTTATGGGTTTTTTTAATGAAGTTTTAAAATGGAGTTTTACTGCATTTTTATATTATGTAAGCTACCCTGAGCCTTAGGCTAAGGGTGGGGTAGGAATTTGAATAAATAAATGTTGCCTAAATTTTAGGGCAGCTTTTTGTATAACCCATTGAACACACTGGTCCTGTCTACCATTTATAATTATCTTATTGCATCAGATGTTTATATGTACAAAATTATAAGATCAGAAAGACAGTGCTGTCACCAATGAGAAACTTTCAAAGATGTCACCGGTCCATACCTTTGCCCTTTTGAGTTCAAAATTTGCTTGGCACCTAATGAGACTGACAATTAGCACATGGACACAAACAATGCCATCTCAACACAAAGTTCTGTATGAATACAGACAGCCAAGAGGCCATATAAGAACATCAGATGTGTTTGTAGCAGGCAAGGCAGGAATGTCGAAACAGCTGAAGTTGCATGCCTGTGGCTATTGGGGGGGAGGGAGAAGAGAATGTGTCATCGCTAATCCACTTCCAAAAATAATTTTAGTCATGGAAGCAGATTTTGTGACTATGACTTAGCATTGTTTAAACAGTCAAAAATCTTGATGTTATTTTAATACTGCCTCACCCTACTCCAATTTCTTCATCCTGTCAGGTTCCAGTTTACAAATTCCAAAGCAAGGTTATGCTGAAAGGCTACGGTTATCTACAGCAAGATGACACACATTTTCCTCCATAGCATCTTGGATTTGTGCATTGGTATCAGTATGCTATTTAGCATTGTGGAAAAGTGCCATGATTTATTCTGCATGACAGATTAATGTCTACCCTTTACCTATGAAGATAAAGCCACATTCAAAGAGCCGATTATTATTATTATTAACAAACATTTATATAGCACCAGCAGTGTACCTGGCACTTTACAAAGTAATAAAATAAACACGGTCCCTGCCCCTAGGGCTTACAATCTGAGAGACAGGAGCTGGGGGAGAGACTTAGGAAGGGGAACAGAGGGAGAGACAAGGGGTCTAACATTCATGAAGATGCGAGGTCTCAAGTGCACGTACTTGGCTTGGTTACGATGAGAATGACAGCAGGCAGGTCCATGTTGCAAGGATAAGGGTAAACCGATCGTAGGTATAGGAATAGTGGCTCAGCAGGATAAAGAGTCAGACAGAGCAGAGCGAAAGAGGTGAGTTTTAAGGAGAGATTTGAAGGTATGAAGGGAGGGGGCAAGGCGGATGTGGACAGGGAGGGAGTTCCAGGCATGGGGGGCAGCAAGTGAGAAGGGACGAAGGCGCTTAGGGGAGCAGGGAAGGCGTGGAAGGGTGAGAGAAGGGACAGAGGAGGAGCGAAGTGCACGGGCTGGAGTATGGAGGGCGATAAGTGCAGAGAGGTAGGGGGGAGCAAGGTTGTGAAGAGCTTTATAGGTGAAGACTAGGAGCTTGTGCAGGATTCGTTCAGGAAGGGGAAGCCAGTGAAGCGAAGAGAGGAGGGGCTGCACATGGTCGAAGCGACTGGCGAGGTAGATGACCCTGGCAGCAGAGTTTTGGACAGAGATGAGGGGAGAAAGGTGAGACCGGGGAAGGCCAGTGAGAAGGAGGTTACAGTAATCGAGGCGAGATGACCAGAGCATGAACAAGAGTTTTGGCAGACGAGACAGAGAAAAGGGCGAATCTTAGCAATGTTATGGAGGGAGAAGCGACAGGATTTGGCAACAGAGTCAATGTAGGGTTTAAAAGAAAGGGCTGAGTCAAAGATGAAATATGAGTCAATGAAATATGGAACAATCTAAAAAGCTTTCTACAACAGAAAAGGCAAATAATATTCCTATAATATATTAACTTGTATTTTGTTTTCTCTTGTATGTACATTGCTAGGAATATTTTCATGAACATAGGGTATTTTCAGACGTTACGAGATCAGTCAACCACAGTGAACCACGGTCAATTTCGCTGTGGGGCCAAAGCACCCCAAACGTCTGTTTGGTGGCTGCCAGATGTTCACCACCACCGATTCCCACATGTGGTCAATTTCAACCACGCTTCCCGGGCTCCCTGCGGGATGAGCCCTGAAAGCATGGTCAAAGTGATTCCAGGCAGGAAGCAATAAAAAGTAACATCTGACGGGCGCTTCCTCGCCGTGGTCAAAGTGAGTGGGCGCTGCACCTGCATTGGCCGCGGTGCCCGCCCATCTCCCCAGAGGGTGGGCGGAGTTATGCGGCTGCACGTTGCCCCACACGCCCCCACCCCAATTCCCCGCCGGCGTCTCCCAGCCCTGGGGGTGGGGGGGGGTTCTGTTCACCCCCAGTGGGGATTCACTGTGGTGAATCGGGATGGTATGTCTGAAAATACCCATAATGTCCTTGTTCTTTCAGGATACATCTGTCCCAAACTACATAGTCTTCACTTTAAATAATAATGCTTACTCTTTATGTAGTGCTAAGATCACAACATTAAATATTAATCATCACTTTGATAGAGTAACTAGTGGTTGAAGGAGAATGCTGTAGCCATAGGGTGATTTCAGATGTGACACGGTGAAATCCACCACAGTGAATCCCACCTCAGTATGAATGGCTTCACTGCAGACCGGGGTGAGACGCGCAGCCCCAACAGGCGTGACAGGGGCGGCACCACTGCCCAGGGCCAACCAGAGAGAACACGGGCCAGGGGAACCCAACTGACGTGATGTCGTGGCGAGAACCACGGTGGGAGCCCCACAAGGCACCAGGGTTATGCGGACACAAACATGGGCTCCGGAGGGCAAATGAAGCCAAAGACGGTGGAGGGCCCCACCCAGGGAAGGGAAACGGGAAGGGAGCGGGGGGGGGAGGGGATCTGCAGCGCGAGCAGCACAGAAGGCTCACGCACTTCAAACAAAAAGTGCACACACACAAATGAAGCAGCACACCCACACAACAAAGGGGAGCTGAGTAGAGGGAGGCACACACGGGGAGGGGGGAGGGAGGCAGGGTGGTGGTGAGGGGCAGGAGCCCAGCGAGCAAGGGGGACCCAGCAGCCCAAGGACACAGGAGGCAACACAAGGAACAGTGAAGCACAAAGGGTGTTTATTGAGGACACAAGCAGCACTGGCCCAGCACAGGAGCGTGCGGGGCCAGGGCAGCAGGTCCCAGGCAAGAGGGCGACAGGCAGGCAGGCGGAGCTGGGTCACAGGGGGTCCAGCCGTCCCAAAAAGACAGCAGGCGTTGATGTGAGCACCCACACCACAGGTGAAAGGAAGGTGCTGAGGAGGCAGCTGGCTGCCAGATGGGCCCAGAGCACCCCACACCTGGCTGCAGGGGTTCTCATTGGGGGCAGGGGCAGCAAGGACAGCAGGTGTACATAGCGGTGTCATTGCCACAGCCCCTGGCAGAAGCCGCACCCGGCCATGTTCCCGTTCACATATTTCAAACATACAGAACCTCTGGGCCACATCAAAATAGCTGCATTCTATGAACAATACCTGATCACACAAGCACATTCGTATTTACTAAAAATAGCATGGGAGGAGCCACCTTGTAAATAAGGTTCTTTGAGATGGCTCCGAACATTCTCACATATACCAACCTTCCAGCCTCGCATAGAATGTTTTCCTTCTGTTTCCAGAAAGGGTTGGAAGGAACTGTCATTCTGAGAAGGAGCGCACTTTTTATATTAGAGGAGCTCGAGACCATCATGTGGCTATTATTTGAACAGGGCGAGCATGCACAACTCAGTTGTGAGAATGTTGGGAGCCGTCTTGAAGAACCTTCTTTACAAGGCAACAACCTTCTGATCAGCACATGGGGAGGCGCTGTTTGTAAACAAACCACTTTATCTCCCAGTCCGATTGCTGCTGCTGCTGCTGCACCTCCTCCTCCCCTTCTAGCTCCATCCTCTGCTCTGTTTCCTCCACCCTCCCCTCCATTGACTGCTCTGCCACGCTCCCCTACTGCTGCCTGCCCTTTAAATCTCCCTCTGTGTGCCACTTGTTGTTGGTTGCCTGGCAGGCGCTGCGTGCCATCACCACTGCCTGTGGTCGTTTCCTTCACCCCTGCCGTGGTGAATATTCACACTTCTGGACCTCCTCCCATCCTGACCTCACGAAGCGTGGTTAGGGTCACCCCGGCCCATGTTTGACTGAGGTGAACATCTGGATGCGGGCCAACAGACGTGCACGGCTCTTTCACCACTGCCCACGTTTGACTGAGGTTGACTGGTGAATGCCACAAACGTAACGTCTGAAATAACCCATAATGTAACTTAGTTTCAGCAAAACATTTGACAAAGTTTCACTTGAGAACCTCGCAATGCATGGACTGGAAAACACTATAACAAGGGCCGTTTTTAGACGAGCGCGGCGGCGCCCGCGCTTGTTTCCAAAAAAGCCGGCAGCTCATTCCACACGAGACGCTGCCGCCGAATACGCGCATGTGCGGCCCGACGCGCATCCATTTCCGGCCGCGTCTGACCAGCCTCGATCGCCGACCCGGTCAGTTCGCGCACGGAAATGGATGCGCGTCGGCCGCGCATGCGCGTATTCGGCGGCAGCGTCTCGTGTGGAATGAGCTGCCGGCTTTTTTGGAAACAAGCGCGGGCGCCGCCGCGCTCGTCTAAAAACGGCCCTAGTGTGTTCACAACTGATTGAGGAACTATACTCCTTGAAATGATCCCAAATGGCTCATCATACTGGAGGAAAATAATGTGGTTCTATCCTATATCTGTTACTATTGAACATCTTTATTAATGACTCGGGTGGAGTGAATACTTATCAGTTTTGCAGATGACACAAAACTGGGAGGGATTGCTAAACATTGGTAAATAGAATTTTTTTAAAAACGTGATAGGTTGGAAATCTGGGCTGAAATTAACAAAATAAAATTCAACCAGGATAAAGGTAAGGTTTTGCATGTAGGGAAGAAGAACCAAATGTGGGATACCTGACTTGGCAGCAATGCATGCATGAAGAGATTGTAGTTGATCAAACTAAATGTTAGCAATGTGATAAGACTACAAAAAAATAAAAGCAGATGTACTTTTAAGCTGCATTAACAAAATATTGTTTTCAAATCAGCAGAAATAATTCCACTCTATTCACCGCTAGTGTGACCTTATGCAGAGTACTGTGTCCTGTTTTGGGCACTTTGTTTTAAGAAAGACATTGACAAATTCAAGCAGGTTCAGAAGAGGGCCGCAAAGATGATAAAGGGTCTAAAAAGCAAGTCCTATGAGGAAAGGTTGAAGGAAGTGGGCATGTTTAGCTTAGAAATTATTAAGGGGAGACTTGGTAGCAGTCTTCAAATATCTGAAGGGCTGCTACCAGGAAGATGGCAAGGAACTGTTCTGCTTTGGTACAGAAGACAGGACTATAAATAATGAGCTCAAACTACAGGAAGGTAGATTTCAATTAAATATCAGGAAAAAAATTCCTAACAGTAAGAGCCGTGCAGCAATGGAGCGCGCTGCCTATGGAGGTTGTAGGCTCTCCATCACTGGAGGTTTTCAAAAAGAAGCTGGACGGTACCTTTTTGAGAACATTGCAGCTGTAGTTATCCTGCATCAGAGTAGGGAATTAGACTGCGTGATCCCTGGGGCCCCTTCCAACTCAAAGGTTCTATGATAATACTCTGTAACAGCAACTGTCAGTAGCTCCTGAAGGTATTTGTCTTGTATATTCATGAAAGTGAGGCTACGCTAAATCATAACATGGGATCTTTAGCACCCTCTGGGACAGACACCAGAGCAAATAATGGTGATGCTAACACCACTGTATATCACCACTCAAATGGCATAATCATTCTTACATAATTGCCTTGGACACCACCTTACAATAAACGGTGAGTAAAAGAGATTACTCTTTACCATTTGGATATATCAAAAAAATTATTACAGAATTATTAGCTCACAAGCTTTTTTAACCTATAAGTCAGGTTGTATACAGTCTGAATTTCAAGATACATTAGGTATTCACTTATGCTACTTGAAAGATTCGCTTGCATCAATGTATACTTTTTACTTGCATTTTAAGTATTTATTTTAAAAAAATTATTAGTTATTTATATAGCACCAGCAATGTACCTGGCACTGTACAATCAATAGTTACGGACAAGTCCCTAATCCTAAAAGGGCTTACAATCTAAGAGACAAGAGAGGGGGACACAAGGGAGAGGTGAGTATCAGGGGAGACAAGAGTACGTTCATGAAGTTGAGAAGTTGCAGGCTCACATGCGTTACTTAGTTACAGGGAACTAGATTCTGAAGGGGGGAGGGGAGATGCAGTTTCACTCATGATGAGCTACAGAAAGTCTGATAGAAGAGGTGGGTTTTCAGGAGGAATTTGAAAGTTGGGAGGGAAGGAGCAGAGCGAATGTACCCAGGGAGGGAGTTCTAGGCATAAGGGGCAGCAAATATTGCGAAATATTTGTTGAGAGCTTTTCACTTGACTTTCCTGGCTTCCTTGTCTACAGTGATGCAAATCTGCTGTGTTTTGTCTCATTCCAGATCAGTTTGCCATTTCAAGCTAGGGATCCGATCTGCTAGGGTTGAGGAAAGAGCTTGTCCTCCCTCCCCCCAGGGTGTGGAATCAGAGGGCTTGCTGACACCCAAGACTTGTCTGCTGAGAGCTCCCTTGTCTACAATGATGCAAATCTGCTGTCATCTCATTCCATGTCAGTCATTTGAAATCTCGCTCCCTCAACCCCAACATTTGTTTCTTCTTCTGAAGCCTTCCTATCATCCCCCCCAGGCCCCATCTCCTCCCTCTCTCTACATAAGATCTTCTGTCCCTTTTCAACAAGATTGATAAACTCTGCCTTGCTATTGCTTCTCAAACTTCTCCCTCCCGCATTTCCTTCCCTGCTATTCCCCCTCCTTCCCTCTCTTCTCCTCCCGTTTCCATTGAGATCACAATCCCTCATCTCTTCATCCAACCCCTTGCCCTTGACCTCATCCCCTCTCATCTCCTAACAGCAATTACCCCCACTGTTGCACCTTCTCTGCTGTACATCATCAGTCTCTCCTCTCTAGTGGGTCATTTCCATTGGCTTTCAAACACGCCATTGTCTCCTCTATCCTTAAGAAGGCCACTCTTGGCCCCTCCAACCCTTCCAAGTATTGCCCCATTTTGCTGCTACCCATCACTTCCAAGTTCCTGGCGCGGGCTGTCTACATGCACTGTCTTGACTTCCTTTCTTCTAATTTTTCCCTTGACCACCTTCAATTGTGCTCCCACCCTCTCCACTCGACTGAGACTGCCCTCGCTAAAATCACCAATGACCTTCTCTTAGCTAAGTGTAAAGGCCTCTACTCCATTCTTGTCCTCCTTGATCTCTCTGCCACCTCTGACACAGTCAACCATGGCATCTTTGCTTTCCAGGACACTGTTCTCAACTGGTTCTGTATATATCGCTCAAACCTTCAACATTTCTCTTGCTGGTATGTATCTACTCTATCTTGCTTCCCCTCTCCCTGGGAGTTCCCCAAGGCTCTGTCTGGGCCCTCTTCTCTCTTTCTCTGGGTAAACTAATTGAATCTCATGGCTTCCAGTATCATCTGTATACTAATGACATGAACTGTCTCTCCCCACTCCCACGCTCTCCCCCTCTATCCAGTCTTTTATCGCTCTTTCTGATATCTCTGCTTGGATGTCTCGCTGCTGGCTCAAGCTTAATATGGCCCAAACTAAACTCATCTTCCCCCAAACATTCCCCACCTACTTCCATCTCAATTTTCATTGAGGGTGTCCGCATCCAGCCTGTCCCTCAGTCACGTAGCCTGGGGAATCATCTTTGACGCCTTCCTCTTTTTTACACCTCCGATCCAGGCTGTTCCTAAATCTTGTCACTTCATTCTGTATAATATTGCTACAATCTAGCCCTTCCTTACCGTTTCCACTGCAAAAACCCTAGTCTGTGCTCTAGTCATCTCTTGCTTGTACTGTAACTTCTCCTTACTGGTCGCCCCAACTCTGATGTCGCTCCCCTCATCTCCATTCAATGCTCTGCTGCCAAGGTTATCCACCTTGGATATTGCTGCCGAAGTTATCCACCTCTACATGAATACATTTAGCACAAGCGCCTGGTCTTCACCTTCAAGGCTCTTCATGGCCTTGCTCCCCCATCTCTCTCTGCTCTTGTATCCTGCCATGCTCCTCTTCTGCCTCCAACCTTGCCTACTTGCGACTCCCTTGCTCATCTTGCCCTTTCTCTCTTGCTTCCTCCTATACCTGGATACATTCATTCTGCTCCCTCCCTCCCAGCTTTCAAATCCCTCCTGAAAACTTACCTCTTCCATCAGGCTTTCCGAAGCTCATCATGAGTGAAACTGCGTCATCTTCCACCCCTCACTCAGAATTTCTTCCCTGTAACTAAGTTAAACACGTGAACCTACAACTTCTCAACCTCATGAATGTACCCTTGTCTCTCCTGATGTTCACCTCTCCAGGGTTGTAATCCCCCTGGGCTAGGGACCTGTCTGTAACTATTAATTGTACAGTGCCAGGTAAACTGCTGCCACTATATAAATAATCATATCCCAAAAAATCCCTATTGCATTAAGCAGATAAGGACCTTCCCTACCCAAAAAACCCTTTCCAACCAACCCAAACAAATTATTTGGGAAGGAATACAATTATTATACCAAACAAACCCTTACCCAGCCTTTTCTCACTACTCCAAAAATCCTTTCAGGAATAATTCTGAAAGTGAATTAGCATCCTCCCCAAGAAACCCACTTGAAATATACATCACTAACAATTCCAATCAACCACCAACAGGCATGCAAATTGAAAGTTAAGGCAGGAATGAAGGAGTGAAGTTATGGATGCCAGGGTAAACTTACACACACCTAAACTCTCTTACCATGAAAGGATCTGGTGTACTACACACCAGAAACATAAGTCACTCATAAGACTCACTAGAATATATGAAGTGTCTGTCTCTCCTTTTGTATGAGGTGCTATGTGATGTACCACTATGTGAATGTGCACCCGCCTTAACTTGCCACCCATTGTAACGTACCATCATTTCACGTTTTGACAAAATGCCTGCATTTTACCAGGCTGTGGTGGCGATTGAAAAATGGGTCATCAAAGAACCAGCATAACTCATGTATGTTTGCAGTATCTTAATCACTATCTTTATCAAGGTCCTGGAGACCCAATTCGATTTAGTTAACTTACAGACGTTAATGCTTGCATGGGTGGCAAGTTAAGGTGGCTTAACATGATACATATATACATGACACATTACAGATAACACGTGATGCAGATATTTCTTTTCCATTTTAAAATGTTTTTGCCCTGTTGGTTACTTCTTCAGAGGAAGGCAAAAAACCAGTCTTTATCCTAAAAAAATCTTTGTAAAGAGGTATAAACTGGGAAAAATTCCTTCCTAATTCCATCATTGGCAGTCGGATTGTTTACTTCCCCAAGCAGCTGCCCTAGGGAAGTCACCCAACATCCGCTTGCATCCTGCCAGCTGGGAGCCAGGGAAACGCTTCCTAGTGGACAGTGAAAGCTTCTGGCTGCCACCTTCCTGCCAATGCAAACACTTCCCTGGGCCTCAACTGCAGGAAAGCCCCCTTAATCCCCCCACCCCACCCCGAGCGATTTGCCTTGCTGCTGCTCTGCTCATCTCCTTTATCACTTTGAGCTCCCTTTTAACCCTGGGGGCGCACCCTTTGGTTAGGGACTCAAGTTTAGACTAGAGTATAAACTCCAATTTAAGTTGCACACGGTTGTAAGCTTCCACACTGCCGCTGCCCTTGGTAGGTGTTGGACGAGGATTTTCCTGGGGGCGGTCGGGGGGGGGGGAAGAGGCTAGATCTGGTCACTGTTTGCTGCTGTGACTCGGACAGAAATGGTCTATTTCACTCAGCGACAGAGAAGTGAAATAAAACAAGAACAACAGGCTGCCGCTGGGGAGTGAAACAGACCCTGAGCTGCAGCAGGGAACAGTGACTCCTCCGCCCGCCGGAGCCAACACCTACCAGCGCCCTACGCAAGCTACAGTCTAAAGATTTAGCCCCACCAGACCCTTTCTTCAAGCTGAGCAGCACTTTAAATCGTCCCGGCCACTTTCCTGCCCCAGTACAGGTGAAATTGATAAGACAGCTAGATGTTTAGAGGCCGCCTTCCTGCCGTTCTGCTCTGATCTCCCTCCGAACCTGTTTGAGCACTCCACTCCTCTTCCATCCCCTCCCACGCCTCACCTCCTCTCCCAACCACCCTCGTCCCTTCTTCCTCGCTGCCCCACCCGCCTGGAACTCCTTCCCTGCTCTCGTCCGCCTTGCCCCCACCCTCCATTCCTTCAAGTCCCTCCTCAAAACCCACCTCTTCCGCTCTGCCCTTCCTAACTCCTGCTAATCATCCCCACCCATGATTCCCCACTTGTTATCTGCAAACTCCTATTTACTGTAACCAAGCCAAGAACATGTACCTGAGTTCTCGCATCCTCGTGAATGTTGCATCCCTTGTCTCTCCCTCTGTTCTCCCTTCCCTGTCTCCCCTCCCTCTGTCTTTAGATTGTAAGCTCTCGGGCAGGGACCATGTCTATTTTATTCTCTGTAAAACGCCAGGTACATTTCTGGCGCTATATATAAATGTTTATAATAATAATAAATAATCTTGTGACCCATCTACTGTCAGAACAAACGAGAATTTGCTCGTGGCTCCCTACTCTGATTTGGTTCAGGAAAGTAGAGCCAAATGGTCCCCCCAGACGCAGATTACATCTTCACTCAAACTTTGCGCCTATCTCCTCAAACTTTGAAGGTATTTCTAGCTAGCCATCTGTACAAGCCGGAGACCATTTTGAAGGCATATAAGGATCTTGTGATCAAGCTGCATCCTTTTTTAGTGGCCCATCCAATGTCTAAACAGGAGGCATATAGGGAAACAGATTGGTTTGATAGATCTTGTAGGCTAGCTAAGCGTGAATTGAATCATTTAGTATGTGCTATGAAGGGAAATAGTTATAATCAGCCATTAGTAGACACATTCCTCTCAGCTAGGAAAGCGTACAAAAACCTCCTGAAGGAGAAAAAGTCAGCATCAATTAGCCTTTTGGGCAGACTTGGAGACTGCTGCTTGTGAAGGTAATTCTTTGAGATTTTGGTCGCTAATTAAATCTGCGTGGGCCTTGGGAGTCCGATATGAGGAATCAAACATTCCCGCGGCTAAGTGGGTAGCCTACTATGGGACCATATTTTTAGGGGCAGGTAACCTACATTATATGCGCTGGATTGTTTACCTTGTTGGGAGCCGGTTACATCTGTTGAAGTGGGTTTACTTATGTCACAGCTCAAATCTAAGAAGGTTCCAGGAATTGATTTTATCCCAGCTGAGCTTTTAAAAGCCAATATAGATTGGTGAACCAGGGCTTTGGCCTCACTATTCACCGTTATGAGATGGGTAAAATACCTAGAGCTTGGTCCCAAAGTGTGGTGGTGCTCATCTTTAAAAAAGGGAACCCCAAAGAGCCGGCCAATTACGGACCAATTAGCTTGTTGAGCGTATTCAGTAAGTTATATGCAAAATACTTGTTGGCCAGATTGCAGTCATGGGTCAGCTCAAGGAACCTTATAAGGAGGGAGCAGGCAGGCTTTAAAAAAGGAGTTTCAACTTTAGATCATATTTTTGTTGTAGATCAATTGATTGTTAAGTACGTGCAGTTAAAGGCCAAATCTCGATTTTACATCTGCTTTGTTGACCTAAAGACGGCCTTTGATTCAGTGAATAGAGAGAGATTATTGCAGAAGCTAATGCAGTACCAGATTGATCTTAGGCTGCTGTATGTAATTAAGGCAGTACCTGCGCCTACATCGCTTCAAGTTCGAATGAACAAGCAGAGTAATCTTACACAACCCATTGAGGTTTCAAGAGGGGCTAGACAGGGTTGCATTTTAGCGCTCCTATTATTTAGTTTGTATCTAAATAATATGAAGGATGCCCTCATGAACCCTTCTCTCACCAGCCAGTGGAGTTAGGAAACCAGTTGTTTTCTGCCTTATTATATGCAGATGACATGGCGCTTATAGCTCATACTCAGATATGGCCGAGGAGGCTGATGGCAGCTTTTTGTACTTATTATAGAAAATAATTATTACAAATCAATTATACTAAGACTAAGGTTCTGGTGATAGGCAAAGCCCTGATACATCATAAATGGTTCATGGAGTTCCATTTTATCAAACAAGTTTGATCCTATAAATACCTGGTAATTATTGTTTCTGCTGCTCCTGCCTGGTGTTTGCATTATAAATCTGCTCGGGCGGTGGCAAGGGCCACATGCCAAGGAATGATTGGCTTTTATTGGGCCAAGGGGGGGGGGGCGGGGGAGATTATTTAGGCCAGCCTTGAAATTACTTAAAAGCCAAATTGGTCCACCAATTACTATATAGAGCCCCGGTCTGGAGTATAGCTATGATTGACAGTCTTGAGGTAGAACAGAATAGAATGTTTCGTTCTATCTTACACGCACCCACAAAGGTACACCGACAATTCTTTTCAGAGCAGAGGCAGGAATCAGCCAACTAGTCGTACTAGGTAAATTAGCCATTTTAAAATTTTGGCTACATTTGCATTTGATTCAGACAGATTCTCTATCACAGGTGGCCATGGAGTCAGCTGCCGGCCAGTGGCCAGGTAAGGTTGAAGTGATCCTTCATGCTCTGGGATTCTCTATACCTTATATTCTTTCTTTTCCTTTTCTTAGGGCTTGGGCCGAAATTAGATCCAGGTTAAAAAACCAGGAGGCTGAGTTTTCAAGGGAGCATATTGCCTGTCAAAAGGTCTCAGATATATATTGATTTTTTGACCCCTCCAGAAGGGGCCTATTATTTTCCCAATCATAGAATAGGGCATAGTAGAGTAACATTTACCTTGGCAAGGTTTAATACCTTTCCCTCTGCATTTACTGAAGGCAAATTGAGAGGAATTCCACACAATGAAAGGGTTTGCTAACACTGTAGTCTTAAAGAACATAGGGTGGCACTTGAGATGATTGCACATATATTATTGGATTGTCCAGGTAATTGGAGACTATTATACATTGAACCCCTCACTGCGGCAAGAAGTTCTTACTTCCCCCAGAAGGTGGAGTTCTTTTAAGGGACCAGGATCTTATTATAACAGCTGGTGTTGCCAGGTTTCTCTTGCTGGTCCTAAAATCTAAGATGGCTTTGCTAAATGTTTAGGGCATATGATGTATTTAAGAGCAGCCGCTTTATGGGGTTTTCTACAACTGTTAATATGTTCTTGGTGGGATTTGTTATCCTTTGGTTGGTTTATGTATTGTTTTGTTTGTATGTGTTTTCTTTTACGACAGCATTGGCTATGTAATAAATTAAAGTGATTTGTCAGAACAAACACATGATTGATTGATTTATTATGGCGCTAGTTTTCGCCATGGTCAGAAAAACAAACTAATTACAAATTATAAATAGAAATATAAAAATATATAGTAAGTATACAAATTCATACTTTAACTTCGACAACAAAAATTGTCAAAACCCAAAGGTCTAAATAGTTATAGAATTTGCATATAAATATATATAGAGAGAAGTTCATACTTATGCTTTAAGTAACAGGATCAGTGGCAATAGAAAACAAAAGGAGAATATCTCTCTCAAATTAAAAACAGAAAGAGGGAACTGGAAAACCTCTATCTAGAACCATTAATTTATGTCAGAAATTCCTGGTGTCTCTTGGTAGCTAAGAGTCCATAGGAGCCTACCGAATTCATGATAGATTTATCTCTTGAAGCAAGCAAAAATTCGATCATAAGGGACACCGGGAGATGTTCCTTCCCTTTACTAATACGTTCTAGCCAAAGGCTTCTAATAGATTCATAAAGTGGGCATTGAAAAAGAACATGTTGCAGATCCTCAACCAAGGCCTTTGAGCACGGGCAGGTCCGGGACGAATGGGGAAGACTCAAATAACAGCCCTGCGTAATGGCAGATTTGAACAGTTGAAACCGTAATAGCATATATGTCCTACGTAACCCTTGGTCCTGCAATTTGTCCAAATACTCCTCAAATCAATGAATTCTCTTAAATTTATAGTAGTAAGGAGCAACTCTCCATGCGGCCAAGGTGGCCAGGTCTTCCTGTTTAGCTACATCCGTCACTCGCTGGTTCACCAAGCCCAGCTGGCCCCATGCAAAGGAAAATGACAGACCAAGATCTCTTAAATGCCTTTGCACTTGGGTCAGCCAAGAATAGGAAGTTATATCTTCACTTTCCAGTTCCTCCCTGAGACAAAGAGAGGTCAGGCGGGTACTCTCCCGAGAGCAGATCTTAACTCAATAATGGAGTCAAGCGTGCCTCCCTATACATAACATGGGTAGCATCCCCGTCTCTGCTCTAACTACCGGGGCCAGGACACTTTGGGGGAACTCGCAACAAGCTACGGAGAAATTTATTTTGAACTCTCTCCAGAGCCTCCAGGCCTTCTTGTGGCAGAACCTCAGTTCCAAAGGCCATAACTTGCTGTATTTTGTCCCTATAGACCTGCAAAGTAAGAGAGATACGAACTCCCGGAGAGTTGAACAAACACATAAATGCCCCAAAATCAGTCAGTGGAAAGAAGACGCCCTATTTGAATTTTCAAGCAACTTCACCACAAACATCAACACCAGCAATTATGGCACCTCCAGCAACAACAAAAAAGTCACCACCTCAAAGCACAGCATCTGAAAATTTCAATGCAAAGTAATGGGAGGCTTTGCATTAGAACTCCAACACGCCTTAACTTAATGGAGCACCTACCGGCTACTCCATAACAACAACTTCCATTTAATACTGACAGCAAAAAGATGTGTTTAAAAATAGTTGCCATTCCTTATTTTAACCTGGCACTGGGGCTGGAAAAACAGATGGAGGCACTGTTCAACTGGTAGTATAATAAGCAATATAAAATAGAAACAGATATAAACTGGAATATTAACAGGAAGCCAACTTTTTAAATCAGATTCTTCCTGTTACCTACTATAACTGGGCATTACTGTGGAAGCTGACAATTCTTCCCATATGCCTAAGAACGGTAATGAAGCTTCTCTGCAACCATTACTCCAGCTAGTGTTGCCTCTGTGCCACAGGCAACTCATCAAAGGATAATGAACATGTGTTGGAGAAAATCTATTAAACCAGGGATGGCCAAACTGTGGCTTGAGCCTTGGGAATGACATGTGGTTCTTGGGTAGTTCAAGTACAGTTTTTGGACAAGGCTGGTCCTAGACCCCATGCTGGGCTTAATGGTCCTGGGAGGGTTGCACCATTGTACCTTAATCTCAGCAGCTGAATAGCTGTTCCTCAGAATCTTAGCAGCCTGGACCACAGAGCAACAGCCCTGCCAATGAAACACAAAGCAGAAAAGGTGGGGAGGGGTGAGACTCACCTAGGAGTTGCTTCAAGTGTGTGTGGGGTGTGTGTATGCTTGTGTGTTGCGGTTCTTAGCTTTATAAAGATTTTAGTACATGGCTCTTGGGAGTTAGAAATTCTGCCCACCCTTGCACTAGACTTTAGACTCTCTTCAAATCTGCAGTTCCCATGGAGTTACTGCAAAACCGGGCTCTGTATAACACACTGGAAAACAACAGAGTCCCTGCCCATGATCCATAAAGACTCTTGTTTGGGGAAGAGAGCGCCATACACCATAAAATGAAAGAAAAAAAAAGGGGGGGGGGGCAAGGAACAGAAGAGGTTTTTTGTATCCCAAGAAGAAGGTATAACAAACACCGGTCCTGCTAGTCATCGGCAGTTCACGAAAGAGGCTAAGAAATTGTGTATCTCCCCTCACGAATTGCCCTGGTGGAGCAGCAGCAGCAATGGGGCTTACCCAGAAGAGCAGTTACCCAACTACCAGTCGTCTCCTGCCCTGGAGCACTGCCCCCCAGAGAAGCTTTGCCGCCGCCAGCCTCCAAGTTCCACTCTCTATTTATCAAGGGATGAGATTTCCAGGCTGGGGCGGATTAAGCTCCAGCTGCTGCTTGTACTAGTCTCGGGGAGACAGCCCCCGCCCGGGACTGCCAGTGGCCTCGCTTTGCGCAGCGCAAGCAAAAGGGGGGGCGGCAGCAGGAAAATCAGGGCAAACCGCCATGCACTGGGCCCCAGATCCCTGAGCTCCCAATCCCACCGCTTCCACCCAATGGTGGGAGAATGGTCTGTGCCGACTCCTTCCCGTGCAGCCCCCACCAACCGAGACGCCGCGCAGGCGGCTCCCGAGACCGAGCGCGAGCGCGGGCGCAGGACATTTCCGGCGCTATACGCAAAGAGCCCGATTTGCGCATGCGCAGTGGTCTTTGTGTGCTCCTGGCCAAGGAAGACTCCTCTCCACTGACTAGCCCCGCCCCCCTGCAGCGGAATGCGTGTGCGTAGCCGGCTAAACTAACACACCAAGGGGAAGAGGGGTGATAGGTGTGAACCAACAATCTTCCCTGAGGGGTACGTGAGCAGCAGGGTTACTTGACGGTGGGTGGGGACTTTGCCAGACGGCGCCGGAAGATCTGTGCAGCCCTCCCTGTGGAAGGTTTCGCTACCCTCCCCTCGCTGACTGGACAGTGGTTTGTGCCAGGCTCGCGCTCTCCGGAAGTGTCCAGGCTGCTTGAAGCCGCTCGTGGTTCCTGGTTCTGTGTAGATTTTTTTTTTAATCAGCTGCCGCCAGGTAAGGTCATGTCGCGCGGGGGGGGGGCTGTGACCTTTGCAGGCCTCGCGCCTTTCTCCGGTTCATCTGGGCCCTCGGTGACTTCAAGCCCCGGGCGGGAGGGGCCTACGCTCTCAGCTTCCGCTGTCCCGGCTCCCGCAAGAGACCCCCGGGGAGGGGGCTACTTTCCTCCCCCCCGCCCCCCCACGCGGTGCGGAAGAGTTTCTGCTGCCGGGCCATAGAGTGCGTCAAGCAGGGGTCCAGGGCAAAGATAAAATGTACGGCCTGGTGGCTCCTCTCTGGGGGGGCCCTAGAGTTGGTTTTGTTTGGGGCCCCGCTGGGTGGACGTGGGGGCCCTGCACCGCCATGCCCTAGTGAAAATGGGGGGATCCCCAGAAGTAGAGAAAAGAGCAGGGCCCAGGACGGTTCCTTGGAGGCCGGCCACTGGTGATGTGGAAGTCGGGCGGGCTTCTTGCAGGTCTGAGGCGAGTATCTGTGGGTAGGATAAACCCTTGCAGCAAGACTAAACAGCTGAGATTTTCCTTCCAAAAGCTTGGTTAGTCCAATAAAAGATATCGTCTGAACTACTGTGCCTCTATACCTTCCATTGGGGGACCTACATGGTGACGACACACTCTCTAGTCTTTAACTGGCTGGCTCTGTAAATTTATGGAACTCTGTGAAGATTATTATTATTATTATTAGCGTTTATATAGCACTAGTGATGTACCTGGCACTTTACAGAAAATAAGATAGACACGGTCCCTGCCTGAGAGCTTAAATCAATCATGTGCAAACAGGTAATAAAAGAAAAAAAATAAAGAGTTCTATTTTCTCTAAATGCCTATTTTAGCTTTTCCCCTCACTCCCCCTCCTTTTTTTTTTCTGTAGTATTTTTCATGCTACTGTTTCAGGTCCCTGGAAAAGAATACATTGTCAGTCACTTAATAGTAAAGATTTTTGGTTCTGCTTATGTTTAGAGTGCACTTTGGTTAGCTTAATCTCTTTGGCTTTTGCAAGAAACCCACATAACTGATGATGCACATTGACAAGCGAAATCTTCATTACATGCTTAGTAAACAAAACTTAATTTTATACATCTAACAGCATTACATAACTGCAACCACAAAAAAGGACAAAGCTTATTTAAGCCTCTGAGAGTAGTGAATGATTATGACAAAATTGGCTGAATAGAAGTTTCCAGACTAGGTTTGGACTCCAAAAGCTCTTCAGTGGAGGTGGGGGGAAAGGGTGTCACAATCCTTACTGGTATAGTGGTATTGCTTATACTTTGCATGTCTTTGTTCCTGTCTGGAGTCAAAGGGTTAAGTTTAAGTCTCAAGGTAGCTTTAGCATAGGTGAAAAGCTTGGGAGCCACTTTTTAAGCAGATCATTCCCAGAGTTTTACACTTTAAAACAAGTTTAGACAGCTTTTTGAAAAGGGGAGTCTTTTCACTTTTGTAGAGACAAATTGGTCTGAATTGTTGTTGGTGGAAATAAGCAAACTTTTGGGCCTCAGAGGGCCCTCCCTCAGGCATGTAGTGTAGAAATCTTTCTATAGTTTGAATATAAGTAACTTGCTCCATATATTTCTTCTTCAGGTCTTTCCCTCTTCCCTGATTAGGACAAGTCAAAACATAGTAAATGGTTTCTCCCATTTACTAGGTTGTTAACTTTAACTCTATGTATTAAAGCTGGTGTAAAAATTCTAGTTCTGAACTTAGTCATTGTATTTCCCTGTCCCCCCTCACCTGCAGAATCCAGCAGCCAACATGTCTAGCAAAAGAGCAAAGACAAAGACCACTAAGAAGCGTCCTCAGCGCGCAACCTCCAATGTGTTTGCTATGTTCGATCAGTCACAGATTCAGGAATTCAAAGAAGCCTTCAACATGATAGATCAAAATAGAGATGGTTTCATAGACAAAGAAGATCTGCATGACATGCTGGCTTCACTTGGTAATGGTCTCTACTTAAAGTATTTGTATGTAAATTGTGTATCAGATACAGTAGTATGAATTTATTTACTTTCACGGATTATTTCTCAGTTTTCTTAAGACTGTTGTGGCAGAATGCTTCAATTTTTAAAACTTTATTTGTTTACTTGTAGGAAAAAATCCAACTGATGCATACCTAGATGCTATGATGAATGAAGCTCCTGGGCCTATAAACTTCACTATGTTTCTTACAATGTTTGGTGAGAAGTTAAATGGCACTGATCCAGAAGATGTAATCAAAAATGCTTTTGCTTGTTTTGATGAAGAAGCAACAGGTATGTGGATGCAACACTCTGGCCACAGTTTCCTATCATACTGTTGTTCAATCATTCTTGTATTTGAACTAAAACCACATGGATCACTTTGGATAACGGGTAGCTGATTGTGCTGTCTTTATATAAAAATAATAATTGCTGCAGTAATAGTTATCCTACTGACCTCCATCTCCTCTCTTATATATGACTCCTCAAAATTGATGGTGGTTTGATGGTGGTGATGAAAATTGTCCCTGCCTATTTCTGTATGTCCATTACTTAGTAGTTGTAGTCTCCTATGAAAGAGAGAGAGAAAGCATACATAATGCAAATCAATACTCAAACCCCTTTCAAGAAAGGAGGAATCTGGCAAAGTAGCAGGATAGTGTCAGGGAGGCAAAACATCAATTCAATGTGGTAACTGCCAAGTAACTGAAATAAGAGATCTGTAAAATGTACATTTCTTTGACTCTTCCCCCTAGACTTGTGAATCCAGGTCATTCAGTGTCTTGCTGATTTTACTTAGGAAACACTGAACCCAGTGATATATATCTTCTGTCCTGCCAAGGCTTCTGTTCATCCCCTTGTATGCTTACTAGAGTAAGCATACAACTTCCTAGTCAGCAATCAGCTTCCTAGTCCTGATGTTCATATTGCCCCTGTTAAGTCCATTCAAACACTGATTCATCATACTTCTTTATCACTTTGATTACTTCACCCCCCTATCCATTTTGTGAATTTCATCACGCTTTCGGAAAATGCTAAAACCAGTAGCCTCAGAATAATGAAATCTATAGGGCCTCAACTGAGAGGATTGAAAATAGAGTTGTTTTGAGTTGTCTGCAGACTTTGTGACCGTGCTTGCTTTAAGTATAGTTAATGTGTTTTAAATTTAATATGTAGAACCATATGACAGGAAATTAATCTCTTTTTTTCAATGTAAACTGAGATTCTGGAGTAAAGTTCTGCAACAAATGAATTCCACTGCAGAGTTTGCTATCCTGGAACTGCAGTGCTTATGGGATTCTGATTATAACAGAAAAGGGTATATTAGAATTGATTACACAGGCTATACAGTTCAGTAGCCACACATCTGAAGGTCTTGTTTTTTACATTCCTAATCTAACAAGTTTTTAAACACACGCACATTCCACTCCTGCTCAAGTCAGCATGTCAGAAAATTAAGGATGAAGCTTTCTGCTAGTATGTTTAGAAATTACACCAATTTTGTACCACAGATGTCAGTGTGCCTGTAACTGTCTCTTACAATTGTCTGTTCTTGATATTGCCTTTAGATATTCTCTGTCCTATTTCATACAGCTCTTTTGAAACTCTGAATTTCTTAGTACATTTTGCTTTTTCTCTTCTTTTGGTAACTTCCTCCCTTAGAGAACTGTGAGAGTCAATCAGCAAGGAGTTCTATTTAGCAGATAGCTTTTCTGATACATGGTTCTGACAGTTTTGAATGACACTAACAGGGGGCATATGAATGAGAATATGCAGAAAATCATTATTCAAGTAATATGACCCTTTAGCATATTTTATTCATTTAATACTGCTAATGTCTTCGCACCACCCACAGTATTCAATTTACCTTTATTCAGCCCTTAGCACTGTAGAATATTTTATCTCTATAGCTGTCTCCATCAATTCTTAGTCCAGTTGCTCATTTCTCTCCAGTAGGCAGACACTAACTAGTCCAAATGGTCATATTTTCTGTGACACTAGCTTCCAGGTGTAACACAAATCTACATTTTGTACACACAAGATTTTCCCATGTTGACAAGCTCCATCAAAATTTGCTGTAACTCACGGTGTTTCTTTTGGTCCCTTGTCATTTTGAAT
The DNA here is from genome assembly GCA_003113815.1 of Sphenodon punctatus. Taxonomy (NCBI): domain Eukaryota; kingdom Metazoa; phylum Chordata; class Lepidosauria; order Sphenodontia; family Sphenodontidae; genus Sphenodon; species Sphenodon punctatus. The sequence goes on from QEPC01014287.1 coordinate 1,543,449, forward strand.
GCTTGTTGTTCCTCAACTTATGTGACCTTTGCTCAGTGAGGATATTCAGGTTCCTTTTCAAAATGTCAAGGATTGAGGCTTTGCAGAACTTATTTCTTCACATCTAGCCTGTTTCCTCCTCAGTCATTGTGGTATCCTCTTGCTGTGTCTCCACATCTCTTTATATTGTCTATAAGCATAAATGTGTGTGTTTCTGGCTGATCTACTTCATCATCCAGCCGGTTCATAACTCATAATAAATTTATTTCAGGCACAAGCTTTCGCTTTGGCCCAGTACAAAATACAATAAAATGATAAAATAATTGTACAATACCATATGGTAAAACAATGTAAAACTAAATTGGAATTATAACCCAAAAGGAAGGCTCAGAATGGTCTAAATAACTTAACCAATACAAATACAAACATATTTAAAATGAATAACCAGTCTCGTAGGATTGAGACACTCATTCCAACTATACAGTGCCAAGAGCCTGCCAAGGTCATAAGGCATCACTCAACCTATTCAGTGTGGGGAGCTAGTTCCCGGATACCACTACTTGCGTGACAGGCAAGTCTGCTTGCGTCTGCTTTAATATCAGCCTCTTTTTCCCGGCCAACCAACCAAAGGATGCAATGGAAAAAATTTCATCCCTGGAAGCTAGCCTAAGAAGTTGTTTGAAGTTACCCAGGTCCTCGGTTATCCGAGCTCCTATCAAAGGGGATATCCACACGGATCTAAGACTGATAGTGGAGGCATCTCAGCAGAAAATGCTTCGCAGTCTCAACCTCGTCGAGACCACAGGTACAATGGCGCAGCTCATATGGCATACCAACATAGCTACCTTCCATCACTGTGGTCTGGACAAGTTAAAACCTCAACAAGGTGTAAGATCTGCAAAGCACTCTGTTGATTAGTACGTCAAGATAAGGTTCAAACATAACAGTTCTTTTAAGGCTGCCTAACAGTGGCGCCACCCTCCAGCCAGCAACCATCGCGATATCATCTTGGGTAGCAATGTCCGTCAATCTGGACTGGATTTCAGCTTTAATGGTGCTAAGAGATTTTCCCAGAAAATACATCAAAGAGAACCCCATATGATGGAGAAGAACAGCTAAGTATTTGACCCAAGCATAAACTCTAGGTCCCGTGTGCTCAAGCTCTTCCATTAAGCACTGCACCTGAATAGAGTCCTTGGAGTGAGACATCAACCTTAACCAAAATCTGAGAAAAGCTAATTTCCCACGGGACTCTATGGAAGGTAATCCAGTTTTGGCACGTATGATGGCCCCAGGAACACTGTCGTCTACCGTAAGCAGTCGGCGAGAAAGTTTGATTGTACCCTCTCCAGAGCCTCAACCTGGGGAAACGGAATGATTTCCAACCCAAAGGTTGCTGTGAGGTGGACCTTCAACTGGAAGGTATGTACTAACGATGAAATTGGAACACCCCTGGACAATTGTACCGCTCAACATACAACGGGCGGATCTAGCAGCCTGAGTAGACCTATTTTGGATATGTGCTCCCCATGTACCCCTGTGGGAATATGTAACCCCTAGGTATGTAAAGGTCTTAACTACTGCAAAGAAATTTTGGTTAATGGCCCAGCCATATTTCATAGGTTGGTCCCCCAAGCTCAAAATTTTGGATTTCCCAATATTGATTTCTAAACCATTCCACGCACAATAGCTCATCAATCGTTCCACTAACCCCCTTAAGCCTTTCTCAGTTTGGGATAGTATAACAACATGGTCCGCATATTGTATTGCGTATAGCGGGTGGCCTCTGATTCTAGGCGGGTTCAACAAGTGCCTTTTAATATAATCAACCAAGTCTGCCACATACAAGTTAAATAGGAGTGGGTCCAGGACACATCCCTGACGGACGCCCCTTGAGATGGAAATCGGGGCACTAGATCCCAAGGCCCCTCCTAATCTAACTCGAGCTGTATTATGGGAATGTAGCCGTACTAGCAATGACAGTAAAGTACTGTCAATGCCCATCAGTTTGAGCTTTTCCCACAATTTGACCCGCGGAATCAAGTCAAACGCCTTCGTAAAATCAATGAAAGCCAAGAAGATTTTTCCCTCCCCTTATTTTAGTATACTTAAATACAAGATGCTGCAAAATAAAGCAACAGTCAAGGTCGAGTGGTTGGCTTTAAACCCAAATTGCTCCTTGGGGATCAAATTTTGCTTATCTGCCCAACTCTGGAGTCGTTGGTGCAACAATCTTGCATACAATTTAGCTACAATTGGGAGTAAGCTGATGGGCCTATAGCAGTTGGGATCCATCGTATCTCCTTTTTAAAAATTGGCACAATCCAACTCTGGCCCCAGCCCACAGGGACTTTGCTGGAGTGGTTGATTGAGTTAAATACTTTACAAAGTATCTGAGCCCACCAACTAAAGTCCGCCTGAAACACTTCTGCAGTAACCATATCGGGTCCTGGTGATTTATTGGATTTCAGTGTCTGGATCTGCTCCTCTATTTCATCCACAGTAAATTCAAAACCCGAAGAAATTGGGGTATCTCATCCGACTCTCATGAATATGGCACTCTTGATATAAACAGCCAAAAAAAGTTTCCCAAGTGTGCGAAATAGGAGAGTGAATAAAACTACAGGGAGGTTTAATTATTCCATTCAGGATACTCCAAAAATGGCTCTGATTCTTTGTTCTCAGGGCAACTACCATTTTTTCCCATAAGATGTTATAATAGGCCTCCCTTTCCCCCTTTATTATCTGTCTATAATGACTCCTAACGAGACGATAAGAGTTCGAAGCCATTTGGGACTGCTCCTTCAAGCAGCTTTTTCCCCCATCAACAACTGTTTCTTCTAGTATCTACACTCCTGGTCAAACCAGGAGCGTTTAATCCTGGGATGTACTTGCTCACAACATAGCAGAAGAACTTTAACAAAATACCCCATAATCTCCATAAATACTGAAACTGTAACATCTGTGGGCCCGCCCTCTAACAGTGCTGCTCTCAGCTCTGTTATTGCCTCAGTGGAACACAGCGCAGCAACCTTTGGTATAAGCTGAGCCATGGTCCATCTCTTAAGATAATAAATACTCCCAACCTGAGTTACATATTGGGTACTGTCTGCCTGGAAACCAGGAACCTTAAATCGAACAGTCAAAAGGGCATGGTCACTTTCTGGCCTAGTCTCCTGAGTGAAATCCTCAAAATTCTGCCAAGAAAACCGATCAGTGATGATATAATCGACAGTACTGTTTCCCTGGGGAGCTGCAAAAGTAAATTCCCCAGAAGCTTCACCGGTCCCTCTACCATTCAATACCACCAAATCCAACTTAAGGATTAGAGCGGACAAACATCAACTCGATTGATCTCCTTATTCCCGGAGCATCTTGGTGGGGGATTAGCGCATGCAAAAGAGGACTCGGCGAGCTCGGCCTCATCAGGCTCCCCAGTACGAGCATTCCAATCCCGCGTCAAGATAAAACACGCCTGGGGAAATTGCTCGTCCAGTAGACCAATCTCAGTCTCCAAAAATGGCCATATGTCCTCCCTATAGTAGTGAGAGGCTAGGGGAGGAATATAAATATTTAACAAAATAACATGGTCCCGATTGGTGAAAATAAACACACCAGCCTGGAGCTCGGGTCTACTAACTGGTAAAGGGTGGAACCGCAAGGCCCATCTATCAGAGAGTAGTGCTGTGTCTCTGCATGTGTTTGCCAGCAAGGCTGCGCAGGGGGGCTTTCAGACCGGCAGTACCCCACGCAGATTCTGGCTCCCGCAGTCTCTTGTGGAGCCAAAATATGCACGGGGGAGGTGGTGTGAAAGCAGTCTAGGACACAGGACCAGTAAGGAAGTGCAGAGTCTCCGACTGGCCCTGCTCAAGAACTTAATCTGAGTCGTTTGCCAACTCCTGTACAAGGCTGTGGTGCGTTCTCTGCACTGGCTTGCTGTCATTCTGCTGTATGCTAATATTCAACTTCTCTGAAATTGGCTAGACTTATTTGCTGTTAACCTTTAAAACCTTTTACAGCCTTTCTGTTATCCAAAGCTTAAATTAAGAATTGTTGTTATTATTATTTATTATAAGCATTTATATAGCCCCAGTGATGTACCTGGCGCTTTACAAAAAACAAGATAGACGCAGTCCCTGCCCGAGAGCTTACAATCTGATTTATTCCTTTGTTAATAATTTTCCTATGTTCTTCTGCTAACGTTTTCATCAGTTACCGTTATCTTACCTGCTCTTACTTGGTTCCATATATTTAACTCGCACAACAGTTGTCTGCTTTTTTTCCTGAGATAACTTGTACAGTTCTGTCTGAAGCCCCCCTTAGTGGTTGTTAAATCTTCCTCCTGGTGAGGCACCTGTGACTTGCTCCACAGCCACTACCCCCCCCCCCAGCTCCAGAATTATATGCAGGACCCTGATTCTTCAGTGGAATTTAAAAAAAAAATCCGCAGGAGTCTGGGAGGCTTAGGGCTCAGTTCTGCGGGTCCCAGTCATGCAACCCCACTGCCCTTGGCCACACTGGGTTGGGTGGGTGGGGGTTTGCCTCCCCTTTCCACCCTCCACAGCCTGCTTGGGTCCAGGCGGCAGCTGGATTCCTGAGCGCTGCTGCTACCCCCACCCTCCTTGGCTCAGGCGGTGGCCGTGCTGGGTCTGTGGGCCGTGCTGCATTGGGGGAGGGGGCTGCCGGGGCTTGCCTCCTCTCCCACCCTCCCCAGCCTGGCAAAGCAGCTTCCTGGAGTGGCCAGAAGGAGCCAGCTGGAGAGCTACCAGGACAAGCTGCTGCCACTGCTGCCGGTGAGTTGATTTGTCTGGATGGGGAGGGGGGGAGGGGAGGCAAGCCCCGGCAGCCCCACCCGCCCAGCACAGCCTGGGCTATGGGAAGGAGCTCCTGGCTTCTTTCCATCCCCCTTCCCTAATAGAATCTCCTGCTCTGCTCCTCCCCTGTGCAGGCTGGAAATTCTGCGCAGGGATGAGCAGCGCAGGAGATTCCACGGGAGATGGGGGATTCTGCAGGAAATCCATGAATCACGGTCCCACATTTGACTCGAGCCCTGATTATATGCAAAGAATGCTATAATTTTTTTTTTTGCAAAACTACTATTAGTACTTTGTTTTACGCTCAGTGTCATCCCACCATAATTATTAGCACCATCTAGTGGCCAGCTCTTAAATAGCAAGCAAATTTTAAATAGAAGTGGCTTGCGTCTTTGTGACGTCACCCCTGCCCATAAATAGGTGCCCGACCAAATCTCCCCAGTTGTTTTCTTCCTGCATTCAGTGGGCTTGGAATAGCAAGACGACTGATGTATGGTCTTTGCCAAGGGCTTCAGAAAGTACACCAACTGTGAGGCTAGAATCAGTGACTCAGACTCACTCCTGGTGCCTATTCTGCTTGGGGCTGGAGCATAATACCAGCACCTGCATCATGTATTGCAGCTTTAAACTGCGCATTAGAAAAGAGCGAGCCCAGCGCCTTGCTGAGTCCCTCACAGAAAGAGCTATGGTGGCACAGGACCCAGCCTATCTACAGAAGTGCACTCTGAGCAGCCCCATCCCTACTCTGGCCAGTACACACACACAGGTACCATCGGGTTCAGCTGCATGCACATTTGTGGTGCCGTCAGCACGCAAGTCCTCTCAGGCTTCTGCAAAGCTGAGGTCTGCACCCTAGGGAGGTCTTTCCTGTGCCGAGGATGTTCCCCTACTTGGAACACTCTGCAGACACCGTTCCAGTGAAGCTGACCAGTCCCTGAAGAAGAAAAATAAAAAGAGAAAAGGACCCTCGACCCCATACCTACCATCTTGACACCCTCCTGAGTGCCAGTTATCTGGGACTGCTAAGTTTCCTTCCCCCTAGAGAGATGCTCTTGGATGAGGAACACAGATTAGAATTTTATTTCTATAGCGCTCCCCCTACCCCATGAATACTACATGTAGTTAATAATAATAATTAATAGTAATTTTAATTCTGTAGCACTCCTCTGCCAAATGGCTCTTGGAATGCTTTACAATATACAATAAAATAATATAAAATCAATTTAAAAATAGAAATCCATTTAAAAGGAAGGGAGGAGAAAACACTGCTGGTTCCCCATAATTTGGATCCTAAAAGCACCTGGAAATCAAATAAGTTTTCAGGTGCTTTTTAAAGGTGAGGGAGGGAGGAACTTAGACGGACATCCGGAGGGAGGGAGTACCACACTGAAGGGCCCGCCACAGTAAAGGCCTGATTGCCTGCCATCTTAAACTGATGGCAGGATCCCCAGGTAACAGGTGGCTTCTGAGCACAGGTAACAATCAGTGCATAAGACTCCAGGAGCAGATCATGAATATAGCCAGGGCCCGTACTGTTCAGGGTCCTAAAAACCAGTTGTTACTCCTTATCCTACATGTCCTATAATGCTCTTGGGGTATTACGTGGTAGCTCTGGAGACACTACATGATATCTCTGCCCTTCGGGTCATGTCTGAAGGAGGGCTTAGTTTAAATGCTGATATTAGTACTCTGGACATGTTGTTAAGCAATGAATTGTTGTTGATGTCGATATTTACACCTTGTTGCATTTTGTTTTAAAGATATGCCACAGAGAAAAGTTTCCTCTTCTGATTCCCACTAATATTGTACTTGCAGGTTTCATTCAAGAAGACTACTTGAGAGAGTTGTTGACAACAATGGGAGACAGGTTTACAGATGAAGATGTAGATGAGCTGTTCAGAGAGGCACCAATTGATAAAAAAGGCAATTTCAATTACATTGAATTCACACGCATCCTTAAACATGGAGCGAAAGACAAAGATGATTGAACAGAACTTCAGACATCTACCAATATATTTTGTTTTCAATCATGTTTATTTCTCAGGGTTTTTTCCTGGTGGAGCCTGTTGCATGTATTTAGCTCTACAGCTTTTGCCTTTCTCCATGTATTGATGGAGGCCACTATGGCACACTTTCACCTCTGTTGTCAGACAGGAAGTTGGAGCTTCATTATAGCAAAATATGTTAGGGATAACATATTTCCCTTGAAGGCCCAGGGGAAAAAAACCAAAACTTTATTTCTGGTCCAGCTGGATTTTTACTATTTTGTATTAGCATGTCATTTTAAAATTAGATTGTTATAAAAATACCTCATTAAACTTTGTCTTGCAATGAGTAAAAGGTTTTTCCAACCTTAGCTAGGAAGTTTAACAAAACTTGTCTATCTGCGTAAATTGCTAAGCAGTGGTTTTACATCTCTTAAAATATTTACCTACTGTTCTTCATTTAAGAACAATACGTAATGTAGCATGTAATATCACTGCCTAATTTATGTAATAGAGAGAGGAACTGCCCATCTCTAAAGTTGTTTTAGTCTTTAAAGTTGATTTTTCTCATGTTAAGAAAATATTCTTTGGCGTAGGCGATGTTCATACAAAAGAAAGAGTTCTCGACTTCTTGCTTAATTGTGCAACATTAATGTTTTTAAAACTTCATTTTTATGGATTATCAATTTTACCAAAATAAACAATTAGTGTTAGATCGTACCAGAACCCCAACTCCTTCCTTCCTTGTAAGGTATGTAGGAATGAGCTCTTCATAACATAAATTACAAATTAAGAACTACAATTAGTGAAAGAATTAAGTCTTAATAATATACCCCGTAGATGGATTTACCACCTGATTAGTTTCTAAAGTCTGTGCACAGATGGAGTACTGTCCATGTATCTACAAACCTGACTGCTACTCCTTACACTGGCATTACGCCTTACATGTTGTGATTGGAATGAGGCCTTTAGGTTTCCTTGTAGCTGATGAAACTGCTCGTTTCTCCTTTTCTTTCTTATCCCTTCCTAATTCAAAACTGCTATGACTTGGGAGTGAAGGTAGAGGACAGATGGAAATACTGTCTTCACGCTTTTAAATAATTTCTGCCTCTTTGCTATAACTGGGAGCACATGAATTTTGTTTTCAGAACGTAGTGGTTATTAGTGTTTAAAGATCTTTTGACCAGTCTGTGAAAGATTGTTAGAAATACCATTACAGTATAACTACACGTAAGGCTTACAGAAGGTTTTAAATAAGTTACAAAGCTAAAACTTGAAAAATTTCAATTTCAGGTGTAATTTTTCTTCCCACAAAGGATGCTATTAAAATTCTTCTAAAATGACAAGGATTTTAGTAGTTCTGTTTGACTTTAATATCTTTTTTTAAATTCTGGAGTCAAACTTGTCTGCCTTACTCGAAGCCAGATTCTCTGTCCAAAACAAATCCAATAAAAGACTAATTTGGTTTATCTTGCACCTATGATGTTTGTTTTTGTTCTGAGATATATTGTATTATTCTACCCATTGTTCTGCTCACATTAAAGTGGCCACAACTTGTGCATTAGTTGTTTATGGCTGAGTGGGTTCGCTGTCATTTATTGCTGCAGATTGGCCTTCATATGGAGACAGCATTCTAATGTTACCTAAAAGTCAATAAGCCAAGTAAGTTACTGTAACACAAATTCTTTTGTTCAGAGGTTAGAATATCCAATTACTAAAGCCTGTAAGCAAAACTCTGTACCAAACCTCCCTCTAAATTCATTACCATTGTTTGGACTGGGCTCTAGCCCCTTTCACAAAAGACAGAGGAGCTAGGAGAAACGAAACGAGGAGGGTGGTGGAAAGGAAAGGATAAAAAGATGCAGTTGATCTTCTAAGTTAAATGTGTTTCTCTCATCCTAAATTTAATCAGACTTAAACTGACTGAAGAAACAGCAGTATATATCGAGGTACGTGAAAAGGGGCAGGGGGGGGGGAGAGGAGAGAGCTAAAAACGATGGCATAATCTTGTTTTATACAAAGTTTGCTTTTTTGAATTATAAATCTATTAAATAATTTGACTTCCTAAAAAGTGAAAAAAATATTAAATTTACTGTCTGTTAACGCAGAAGGGACACACCCAAACTACTATTGTACACAAATGGACGAAGGCTGGGGTTATTTTGGAGGTGCATTCAAACAAAACTGAATTATCTCTAGGTGACACTACTCTTCTTAAATTGTAATCTTAATTCTGTGGACTGTAGAGTAAATGGCTATACAACATAAATGTTCGTATTGTTTTCGTTCGTGGACTGGGATGAAATTCAGTTTGTACTTGAATATTACAAATAATTTTCACAATGAGCTGAGACTCATTAGCTGAAACAGCAGGAGGAGAGAAACCTGGGGCTTCATGGGATCATGGGATAACCATGAACAATTAATGTTATATGAGTGTGGAGAAGGCAAATGTTATTCCAGGAACATATTAGGTGGGGCATCTCAAGGAGGAAAAATTAAATATTAGTGCCACAATAGAAGACTCTTGTAAGAACTTGGAATAAATTCTGACAGCCATGTTCAATCCAGAGATAAGTGTGGTTGCCGTGTTGATCCCAAGTGGCAGAGAGAAATAGTGATTGGAATGATATCTTTTATTGGACCAACTGTTTGTGGAAATAAGCAAGCTTTTGGGACACACACGGCCATGTTCAAGAAAGATTAAACTTGAACAGGAGCAATGGGAGCCTATGGGAGTGATTAGAGGCTCCTAGGCTAAAAGAATTATGTCTAACGTGGGGGGGTGAGGAGTATACATGATTGTGTTTTACAAATGTCAGGAGGATCCAGTGAAGAGAGAACTTTAAATTAGAAGAAATGGATGTAAACTGGTCTCATGAATACATTTATTGTGTAAAGTAGAAGCTTTCTAACTATCAAGGCCATGAGAGGAATTGTTTTTCAAAATTCGTCTCCCCATGAGGACGAGTGGCAGAGAAGGGGTCACTTTGGATCTTGTGTCCAGTATCTACCTGATGCCTGCAGAGGCTGGAATAATTTATTTTTCCCTCCTTATGAAGCACCGGGTGTAGCTATGGCTGAAGCTTGGACACTGGAAAAGGCATTATTTTAGCTGTGGCTGGTAGTTTGTTTTTCATTGGCCCTTTCCCAGTTCCTGGATCTGGTCTCTGGATCTAGTTCATACCCCAATCGCTGGAAAACTAAGCTCAAGGTAATGGATCAGAGATGAGTCCATGCACCCTAGACAACCCCTCCCCCTTCTTGAATGCACCCCTTGAGCATCTACACCCCAACTTCTCTGTGGCCCTTCGAGCTTGTATTAATTTTCAAATGCTCCCTAAGAGGGAAAAGGTTCCTCAACCCTGGATTAAGCCCACAGGAAACTATTAACAGGAGCCACAGCTCAGGGTTTCTATGAACGAATGAGCCTTCCTACAGCAGTACAGGATACTCTTTGGACAAAGTCCAGGAGTTGACACTGCAGCACATTGCTGGTGTGGGAATAAACAAAGCCATTAATGAGTTAGAACTTCTTCAGCTCCCTGTCAAAGGGAGGGTTATACAAATAAGCAAATCCGTTTGCCAACCCAAAAAATCCACTCCCAGTGGAGAGGTGGATAGTCCAGAGGCTATGGATGTGTTCATCATTAGCATAGGAGACCTTATCAGTGGAGTCTCATCATTCACCTTAAGGCAAGGATGCTCCAAGTACAGCCCGCAGGCCACATACAGCTCAGCTGGCCAGGAACTTCCTTGTGGCCTGCCTGCCACAGGTGCTGGCAGGGATATTGGGTGTTTTCAAACGTGATGGTGCTTGTGTGCTATGCTGTCATGGACTTACCCCCTCAGGAGAGGAGCCACCACCATTGCTGAGATCCCACTAGGCCCCTGAACTAATGTGATGGGGGCCGGGCCGCCAAGGAGTGTGGGGAGATGCAAAGATATGCATCTGCCAGGCCCAGCCCCGCACCCAGTGGCCTCCCTCCCTCCCTGACAGGCGGCCAGTGACAGCCACCATGGCACCTGGAACTGGCAGGGACTCCAGATCCAGTCTGGTAAAGCAGGCTTTCAAACATGAAACCCTGCTTTAATTCCGGTCGAGCAGTCGGATTGTGGCCATGGTGGAGGCTAGCGTGGCCTGTGACTTGGAGACTTTCCCAAGTCACAGCCCGTACTAGCTGCCACTACAGTCACCCGTGCCAACAGCAGGTGTGTGAAAACTAACTTGATGGGGGCTGGCCCTGGAGAGGAGGGAAGCGGTGGGGAGAGACTCCTGTCTTTTCTCCTTGGCTGGGAGTATGAGTGTCTCCCTGCCCCTGCCTCCCCCAGCTGTCTGTCTTGGTGGGGTGTATGGGAGCTAGCCTATTGCCGGGTGGCTCTGGAGCCTCCTGGCCTAGCAGAGGGGATGGGCAGGATGGCTAGCAGCCAGTGTTCCAGCATAGCTCCTGCCTGCCTGACACAGCTGGTCATTTTCAGCAGAAATGGCAGTGGCAGACAGGGCCTCGTCCTCATGCCTTCCTCTCTGTTCAGGACACAGCCTGTGGCATCCGTAGGCAGGCAGCAAATTGGGACAGGTTGTTTTCCTCCCCATCCCCTGCCCAGGAGGGAGTCAGGTTGCTTGAACCTATTCCATCTCTCCACATCCCTCCCTGGCCACCTCCCTACCCCATCACCCCTCGCCAGGTCTTCCTGGTGTGTGTGTGTGTGTGTGTGAGAGAGAGAGAGAGAGAGAGAATGTATGTCTGTCTGTCTGGGTGTGGGTAGATGTATCTGAGGGGGGTGTAAGTAAATGGGTAGGTGGTCTGGCTCCCTACCCCACCAGCTCAGAATTCCAGCAGCCACCACTGCCCTGGACCATATTACCTGCCTGATCCCAGCCCAGTGGCAGTCAAGGGGAAGGTGCTTCTGGGGCCGGGGAGGTCCAAGTCATGTTCCCACCTGAGTGGGGGTAGTTACACCCCAAAGGAGTGTGTGCTGAGTAGCTGGTGCAGCCTGGACAAGGGACAGCAGCCCCAGGAGGACGTGATCCAGGGTGACATGCCTTTTTATATATATATATATATATATATATATATATGTGTGTGTGTGTGTATGTGTTTTTGATGAAGAGCTAGTTTAGACCCAACTGCATCAAAGAAGAGAGAAATGCTTTTTCTTTCAAAATTCTGAGCACAGTTGAGGCACTATTTTTGCACTGGTATTCAGTGGCACTGTGGTTTTGTGTTGGAAACCATTTGTTGTCTCTATCATGGCATATGGTGGCATTTTGTTACTGAACATTTATTTGTACAGTCTTGAAGTAGTCCTGCTGCCTTTTCCTTTAGTGTAGTCTCTGGTGTAGGGATTCTTTGATGGCATATGGAGTCTTGAAAATGCACCTAATTTACATCTGTTTATATATGTTTATGCAAAGTAACCAGGGTAGGCGGCTGGCCAGGAATTGTGGGCCTGGAAGGAACCGGGCCCACAGTCGAGGCCCAAGGGCCACCCAGGCAAGCCATAGCAGCCCATAGTGGCCAAGCATGTTTGTTCATGTTGCCATCCTGGCCCTGGTGTGGAAAAGGGACTACCCATTATTGGCAGCCATGGCTGCCCATCATGGCAGGAGGCAGGGCCAGCCAGTTATTTATTTATTTATTACAGGTACAGACTTTCGTCATGACCCCATATAAAACAGCAACACAAACAAACATCATAACATTATACGCACATGATAAAACAAGATTGGACACAATAGGCACACGACAGCATGGATGAAGGAACAGAGCTATAAATTAGAATATTTCAGTCCATCGTTTCCAATCAACAAACGTCAAACACGCTTGGTTATACCCCTTCCTTGAACACCAACAATTTGTTGTGAGGTTAGCATGCGCCAGGGCCCGACAATAAAACGGATACTACCATAAAAATATAAAACAATATGGCAAAAATTAGCCTGGAAATCGGGTAACACCCATGGAAACATAACTACAATAAAATATAAGTACGATATACAAAAGCAGGTCTGGGAGTCTGACTAGCAAGGACTGCGAAGTCATAGCGATAGATACCAAATATACACTATTGCCTTATCGGCCAAAACAAATAATGAACTAGGCAACCCAAATAAATTAGCCAGGGAAGGGGAACACGAGAAAATAAACAGCAAGGCTCCTCCTTCCTAGCTGCCCTCCTTTGCAAGCAGGTCCCTGCGCTTTTTGGTTACAAGCCATACGAAGGAAGCCACTGCAAAAGTGGCTTCTGGAGATGGTTGCGAAAGTAAGAACTGGTAAGTTTGGTTGGATTGGGGAAATCCAGAATAAAGGGGAGCAACCATACAACGCTTAGGCTATCAAAGCGAGGGCATCTCAGGAGAAAATGATGATTTGTTTAATTCTCTCGCAATCTGCAGGGGCAATAGCGGAGGCCATACGCCATGCGCGCATATCTACCCTCCGTCACTGCTGATTTTACTAATTGGAATCTCAACAAGGTATATGACCTGCGGAGATTTCTATTAGACAACTCATCAAGATAGGGTTCAAATTTGAAAACAGGTTTGATAATTCCCCCAAAAGGGACCACCTTCCAATTGGCCACCCTAGACATATCCTTCTGGTATTGAATGTCTAGGAGCCACTTCCAGATATCTCTCTTAATTGCAAGGAAGGAACTACCAAAAAAATACTCAAAGGAGAAACCTAAATTATCGAGTATAAATCTGAGGTAGCGCAACCACGGGTAAGCCCTCAAACCATTATAAACAAGTTCCTCCCTCAAAGCTTGGTAAATGAGGGTAGACTCCTGCTGGGAAAGTAGCCTCAGCCAATATCTTACAAAAATTATTTTGGACAAGACCAAAAATGAGGTTACCCCAGTCTCGGCTCTTAAAATTTCAGCTGGGACATCATTCCCAACCTGCAAAAGCTGCCTCAAAAATAAACTTTGCACCTTCTCAAGTATTGAAATCTCTGGATAAGGAATAATGTCACATCCAAACAATGCTGTTGGGGGAACTTTAGAGTTGTAAGCACTTAACACTGTTGATAATAATACCCCTTTTGACATTGGGTGATTTCAGACGTTACGAGATCACGGTGAACCACACTGAACCACGCTCAACCCCCCCGCGGGGCCAAAGGGCCCGGAACGTCTGAACGGCGTGCGCCAGATGTTCATCACGCTCAATACCCACATGGGGTCAGTTTGAACCACGCTTCCCGGGCTAGCCGGGGGAAGGTCTCGGGAAGCGTGGTCAAACCAACCCCCACAGGGAACCAAGCAAAAGTAACGTCTGGACGCCAATCCCCCAGCGGAACCAAAAAAATGGAGCCCCGGCCGGGGACGAGGCACGCAGCGTCGCTGCCAGGCAACCAGCACCAACACAAACACCGGAGGGAGATTTAAAGCGAGAGCAGCAGCAAGCAAGCGTGGCGGGATGGAGCGAGGAGGGAAGCGGAAGAGACCGGAGGCACGAGCAGCGACAGCGGCGGCACAGGAGGCGGAGGACGTGCAGCCAGGCCCAGCGATGCAGGCGGAGGGGGCACAGGTGCAGGAAGGGGGCACACGGGAGCACCCGACCAGGGAGGCGCCCCGGGAACACCAACCACAGCTGCAGCCGGGTCGCGCCGCCCCGGGGACAGCGGCCGGAACAGGCCCACAGGAGGCACCCAGGAAACGGGTAAGGGCACCCACTGGGAGGGGAACAGGGGGCACAGGGGAACCCCCTGTGGAGGGGGCCGGGGGGACCCCGGGCGGAAGGCAGGGGGGCAGGGGGACCCCGGGCGGAGGGCAGGGGGGCAGGGGGCCCCCGAGAGGGCCCACACCCTCACCCAGCAACCAACCACCCCCCTTCCCCCCCCCAGACACGAAAGTCGGCCCGGGCGGACGAGCCCCAGGAGGAGCCCGGCCCCCGGCCCCTGGAGGCGCACCCCCAGGAGGAGGTGGAGGAGGAGCACAGGCAGGTGCAGCAGGAGCTGCACCGGGAGGAGGAACAGCAGGGGCCCAGCCGGAGGAAGGCCTATCACAGAGGGGGACAGTGGGGCCTCCAGGAGACCCGGGACTTCATACGGATCTGGGGGACCCTCGAGTACCAGGTGGAGCTCGCAATAAACCAGCGCAACGAGCATGTCTACCGGGACATCGTGCGCGACATGGAGGCGGCGGGGCACGAGCGCACTGTCAACCAGTGTCGCTCGAAGGCCAAGGAGCTCAAGAGGGGGTACAAGGCCCTCAAGGACAATAACAGCCGCTCCGGCCACGGGGCCCGCACCGCCCCCTACTACGATGCCCTGGACCGCATCCTTCACATGAAGGGCTCCATCGTTGCCCCACGCCTGGTGGGCAGCGCTGTGGTCCAGGGCAGGGAGCGGGCCGAGGTACCCCCTCCCCTCGCCGCCCGCCCGGTAGACACGAGCTCAGGGGACCCCCACCCCCAGGAGGACCACCCGGGACCCGCAGAGGCCC
This sequence comes from Sphenodon punctatus, assembly GCA_003113815.1. Classification (NCBI taxonomy): domain Eukaryota; kingdom Metazoa; phylum Chordata; class Lepidosauria; order Sphenodontia; family Sphenodontidae; genus Sphenodon; species Sphenodon punctatus. The sequence goes on from QEPC01014287.1 coordinate 1,558,678, forward strand.
CAAGGCCCCCCCCCAGCAGCAGCCCGGAGACATCCCAACGCCGGGCCGGCCAGGCGGAGTCGGAGGTCGGCACCTTCACCACCCTCAGCCAGTGGTCCCAGGGGGAGCACTCCCAGGGTGAGGCGCCGGCCTCCGAAGGCTCGGAGACGGACATAGAGGGTAAGCGGGCCCCCAGGGCGGGGGGGGGCATGACCAGGGGGCCGGTGGCAGGGGTGGGGGCCCTGCTGCAGGGGCCACAACCAGCCCCCTTCACCCGCTCCCCCCTCTCCCGCCCGCAGGACATGGGGAGCCCCAGGACCGGGCCAGCGAGACGGTGCAGGCCCCCGCGGAGGGCACAGGAGAGCAGGTGCCGGACCCAGGTAAGGCGGGAGGGCTGGGATTGCGGGAGGGCCCCCCGGGCGCCAGCCCAGGGGGGCCTCTGGCCTCAGTGGGGGAGGGGGGGCAGGGGGCCCCGGGACCCGACCCCGCTAGGGGACAGGGCCCTGCACTGACCCACCCGCCCATTTCCACAGGGCAGCCCCCGCGCGCGGCGCCTCCGCCGGCCGCAGCCCCAGCCCAGCGGATGCGGGAGTACCGGGCGCGGGTCCGCAGGCGCAGGGAGGAGCAAGCGGAGGACATCGTCCGCAGGGCGGAGGAACAGGGGGAGCGCATGATCGCCTCCGTGGACCGCATGGAGGCGGCCATAGAGCGGTCCATGGAGAAGGCCCTGGAGACAGACCGCCGGCTGGAGGCGGAGGTGCGCCTGGAGCGGAGGCGGGAGCGCCGGGAGCACCAGCGGCAGCAGGGGCTGCTCAGGGGCCTCCGGCAGGACATACAGGGCATGGTGCGGGAGCACAGTGCCAAGATGGACAGGTCCCACGACATCGGGACCTCCCTGCTCCTGCATGCGGGCACCATGTGTGCCTACGTGATGGCCGGCGCACCTCCGGGCGCCCTGCCCGCCCAGGTCCCCATGCCGGGCCCCTCGGCGCCCCCGGGCCCAGCCCTGCCGCCCCTGGCGCCCCCCCGGCCCCAGGGCCCTCGCATGCGCCTCCCAGTGCCCCCGGGCCTCCGGAGGGTCCAGCCCCCCCGGGGCGCGACCGGGGCACCGGGCACAGCTGCCCATCCGCCGCCCGGCCCCCTGCCGGGGCCGGGACCGGCCCAGGACACGGCAGGGGACACGGACAGTGGGGGGGAGGGGAGCTCCCAGAGCTCGGTGGGCCCAAGCGGCCGCACGAGGGGTCGGCCCAGGAAACGCGGGGGGATGGTGGGAAGGGGGGGGAGGGGGAGGGCCACATGAGGGCGGGTGGTGGACGGGGTCACGGGGACGGGGGTGGGGAGGGGGCACAGGGTGATTGTGTGCACTGTGTGGGCAATAAAGTGTTGTAAAGAGACAGTTGTCCCCGGCCCGTTTGTGGGGGGGACAGGGCTGTGGGACCGCGTGTACAGGGGCATGGGCACGGAACGGGGGGTGGGGCCCCCAGGGGCGGGAAGGCCCTCACAGCGGGCCCCCCCGGGCGATGTGGGTTGCAAGGGCGTTCCGGATCCTTTTGGCATACCGGTACTCCCGGGGGTTCCCTGCGTTCACGTACAGGGGAACAGGACCGGGGGGCCGGTGGGGCTCGGGGTACTCCAGGGCCGCCCCCTCGGTCTCGCACACATTGTGCAGAACGCAGCAGGCACCGATCACCAGGGCGGAGGTGGGGACGGTGAAGTCCAGGCGGCCAGCTATACTCCTCCAGCGCTGCTTCAGGGCCCCGAAGGCACGCTCCACCACGGTCCGGCTCGCACACAGGCGGGTATTGTATACCTGCTCCGCAGGGGTGCTCGGGACAGGGTAGACCTTCATCAGCCAGCGGGTCAGGGGGTAGGCGGGGTCCCCCAGGATGCAGGGGGGCATGGGAACACCCTCGATCCACCTCATGCCCATGTCCGCGAAGTCCCCCCGGTACATGCGGGCATAGAAGGGGGAGATGGTCATGATCCTGGCGTCGTGACTCCGGCCGGAGTTGCCCGTGTAGATGTCTATGAAGCGGGCCCGGTGGTCCACCACCCCCTGCAGGTGCAGGGAGTAGTATCCGTGCCGGTTCACATACTCCAGGGCCTCCCCCGCGGCCGGGCGCAGGATCTCGATGTGTGTGCCGTCCACGGCTCCGATGCAGTTCGGGAAGCCCCCGGCCGCGAAGCCAGCCATCACAGCGCCCTGGTCCAGGAGCTGGATGGTCCTGTCGAGGAGCACGCCCTCCACAGCCTCGCACACATCCCGCACGATGCAGGCGACCGTGCTGAGCCCCACCCCGAAGTGCTGGGACACGGAGCGGCAGGAGTCGGGCGTTGCGAGGGCCCAGACCCCTATGGCCACCCGCTGGACCATGGGGATGGGCTCCCGCATGGAGGTGTGCTGCCGCTCCAGCCAGGGCGCGAGGAGCTCCGCTAGGCGCAGCAGGGTGGCCTTGCCCATCCGGAAGTGGGACCCCCACTCGGCCTCCCCCCAGTGGGCCTGGGCCCGCTCCCACCAGGCCTGGGGCCGCTCCGTGACCCATAGGCTCCGCGCTATGGGCATAGCCAGCAGCGCTGCCCGGCGGAGGGTCTGCGTTGCCCAGCGGAACCGCCTCGCGGCCCCTCGGAGCGCAGCGGGCCGGGTGAGGCTCCGGCAGGCGGCCAGCCACGCCCCCCAGGCCCGGCGCCGAGCCCTGAGCCGGCCACGGACTCTCCTGCGGGCCTGCTGGCCCCGGAGGCGCACGCCAGCCCGCAGGGCCAGGACATAGCGCAGGCGGACGGCCAGGTGCACCCTCTCGGTCAGGAGGCACAGCTGCTCAGTGTGGTCACGGTGCCACTCAGCCGCGAGCGCGAGGAACATCCAGTTCCCACCTGCCCTATCGCGCTCCATGGTGCTGGGGCCCCGGTGGGGGCTGGGAGCGCTTATGGCGGCCCGGTGCTGGTGGCTCCGCCCGGGGGTCGGCCTCGCGGGCCTGCGCGCGCCCTGTGCCGGTGCGTTCCGGCTGCTCCCGCCCCCAGCACCCCGGGCCCCCTCCCCTCGCTGTTTGTAGCGGGATGGCCTTGAAGGTGCGATTAGGCAGACAGAGAGCTCGCTGTTGTTCTCTGCAGCTGTGCCGGGCCCGCACCCCACGCCTCGCTCTGTTGTGCTACAATGTTGCGGTGCGGGCCCGTGTTCCCTGTCCCGGGGGCCGGGCCGAGCCTCTCCCGGCCCTGGGCAGTCTGTGTGCCCTCCGGGCTCCGTGTCCCATTCCCTGTTGTGCTGGACCATGGCTGGCTGCCCATCCATGGGGCTCCCGCTGTCCGGCCCCCAAGGGGCCCCCCATATCTGGGCCTTCCGCGAGACCATGTCTCTGTGCGACCTGTGGCACACCCCTGCCGTGCAGCTGCTCCTGGCCGGGCCGGGGAGCCGTGCAGGTGCCTACGAGAGCCTGAGCTCCGGGCTCCGTTACTTTGGCCATGTGGTGAGCGCCCGTGATTGCCGGCTGCATGCGGAGGCCCTGGGGCTGGCTCGTTTCCCCGAGGGGCGCATCCCGGAGGTGCTGTGCGCCCATGTGCCCTGGAGCGCCTCGGAGACCGTGTCAGCGCTGGTGGTGTGTGGTCTGGGCGCCTACTCGGAGTGCCTGGCCGAGGGTGGCCCTGCCTTGGCCGTGACCTACTTCTCCTGTGTTCACGGGGCCCGTGGGTACCAGCGCACCCGTGGGGCGGCGTTCCAGCGGCTTCTGGAGCTGGGGCATCTTCCGTGGCCCCCTTCTGCTGCCTGCTGTGTGCCGGAGCCCTCCGCGGTGGAGATGTCATCCCTGTTGGCGGTGTGGGCGCGTGTGGATGTGCAGCTGGCCCTCACCATGCCCGATCCCTTCGAGGCCTACTACCTGATCGCCCACTACATGTCCTTGCAGGGGTACCGCCGGGGCATGCTGCACTGGCCCCACCTGGTCCACCGGGCGGGCCACCCGGGCCCTGGGGCCAGCGGGGCCCCCGGCAGCGGCCCGTGAGCCCCGCGTCGCTGGCCTGCCCCCCCCGGCGTGGTGCCCCCGTGTGGGCTCCCGCCCCGGCCCGGGGGGGGGCCTGGTCCCCGCTGGCCGCTCCCGACCTGCGGACCCCACCTCGGTGAGCTCCCGCCCGCCTCGCTGCTTGCTGCTGCCCCTGGCCGTGGTCCTGGGCCCCCTCCATCCCCGTGACTCCGTGGGTGCTGCCTGAGCGTCGCTGGTGCTGCGGAGGAGCACCGCTGGACCCGGCTGCCCTGCCTGTGCCAGCCTTTGACTGTGGGGCCCCCTTCCTCCTCCTCCTGGCGCCCCTCCGCCGGCCTCGCTGTGCTTTGGGGGCCCCCAACGTGCCTTGCTCCGGGGGTCCCCCCCCCCCTCCGAGACTGCCTCTGTTCCTGTGGGGGCACCTCCTTGGACTGGACTGGACTGGGGTGGCGTGGGGGTGGGGGTTGCTGCTGTCTGTGCCTTGCCCCGTGGTGGTGCCCCCCCCTCCCTGCCGGTGTTCCGGGTGGGGTGTTCCGGGCGCCCCTTCCCCCCTTCCCGGCCTTTCCCTGGTGTGTGTGTGTGTGTGTGTGTGTGTGTGTGCCCGGGCGTGTGGCCGTGCATTGTGCCCCGCTGCGGGACCGCTGTGTGAGCCGGCTGTCAGCCTGTTCTCGCTCTTCCCCCCTCCCTTCCCGTTTCCCTTGTGTGGGCGTTCCCTTGTGTGCCTTGTGGCTTCGTTTGCCCTCAGTCGGCCATGTCTGTGTCCCGCCCCTGCCCGGTGCCTTGTGGGGGTTTAGCGCCCGGCGGGGGTTCGGCTGCACGTCTGTTGTGCTGCCACGGGCCGCGATGGTGCGGCCCGGTTCCGGCCCGTGGTCCCGTTCCCGGCACGTCTGTTTGGGTCGTTTTCCAACCCCCGGGCGTGGTTGCGCTGTTCGCCCCCCCTCGTGGTTCGCTGTGGTGAACCGGCCGCCCATAACGTCTGAAAGTACCCATTCTAGCGGCTTTGGCCAGGGCCCGAGCTGCCCTCATAGCCTTGTCCCCTCGAGACCTCAGGTGCTTGATCCATGTACCCTGGCTTGAAAATGTGATGCCCAAATAAGTAAAGGACATAACAATCTCCAGTGGGGCTTTCTTAATTTCCCATCTCATCTTGGACTTCCGTCTGCAAATTAACATAACGTTAGACTTTTGAGGGTTTGGCTCCAATCCCTTCTGGCTGCAATAACTATCGAACTTCCTTATCAGCCTTTGAGCTGGACTCAATCATGGATTGTGCCGATATTTAAAAAGGGGTCAGCTATTAATCCATCATGTTATAGGCCTATTAGCCTCCTCTCTGTTGTAGGCAAATTATTTGCTAAGTGTCTTCTCCCCCATCTTGAGAAGTGGGCATGAGACAAGGCAATTGTTCCCCAAGAACAATCTGGGTTCTGTAGGAATAGATCTATTGTTGATTGTTGTTACCTGCTTGAGCACATTATACATAAGTATCATAAGATCAAAGGAGTTAAATTACGGTTAGCCTTTATGGATTTATCTAAGGCTTTTGATTCAGTCCCAAGGGCTAGCCTTTGGAGCACTTTGCGCAAGCTTGGGATTGACAAGGTTCTGTTAGCGCTTATTGTGCAGCTTCACACCAATAATCAAGCAGGTATTAAAATTGGTCCAGGTAATCCCCGGAGTGATAGCATTTCCATCGGCAAAGGGGTTCACCAGGGTTGTATCCTGGCACCACTCCTCTTTAACATCTCTCTCTCAGATTTGGTGACCTGTTTAAAATCAGATGACGTACATGCTCCTAGGGTGGGGGATTATCCAATTCCTGTTATCCAGTTTGTGGATGATCTCGTGCTCCTCTCCCAGAGAGAAAGTGGCCGGCCAGTTGGCCGGCCTCACATCTCTTCCGCCCCTCCCCAACCAGCCTGGTCCATTGGGAATGTTTGTTCAGTTCCCTGACCTGACCTGACCCAGCCATGGGTGGTTCCCACTCCACAGGATGTGTAGTCAGCGTGTCGGCTGCACGTTTAACACCCATTGAGACCAATGACAGATGTTTGGCCTAAGTAAGGACTGTGAAGATGGGCAGTTGTTCAGGTTGCTGGGGGGAGAAGAAATACGATAAATCAACTATTAGTGAAGTATTCATTTTTGGAGTGCCAGGACTAGGACACACTGTTTCTTTCTTTTGCCATTTCAGGCTGTCTGTTCCTTACTTAAAATGTTGACCTGGCTGCTTCAGTGTTTGGTCAATAATGATTTTTTTCCTGCAGTTTTGTCCACCTATCTTTGACACAACTGAGATTTTTATTGGGTGATTCTTTTAAATTTGTACATATAATTTGTATATAAGGCCTTAGAAATATGCTTATAATTCACAAACTTTTTTTTTTTTCTGTCAAGTTTTCCTTCCTGGAAAAATAGATAAATATTCAGCTTATCTGAAGTAAAAGTAAAGTAAAACTGATGTGTTCTGAACATAATTGCACTATTGCTTTATCCTAATGAGTGATGGTTGCTCATTTGACTGAAGACATTAAATTGGTCTTTTCCCTAAGTAATTAACTTTCAACATTGAAAAATTAAATTGCTTAAGATTATTTCAAAACCCTCTGAACAATACGTCTACTGTTTTGCTGCTGTTATTGCTTTTCTGCCCCTGGCATTTTGTATGTAATGACCTAGTAACCAAGAGACACGTATTAGGTATTTGAAGGCCCTTTACTATTGTACTTTATGTGGTGTATTTTAATTTGTAATAGCATTATAACATGATAGGGTCAATTTTTTAAAAATGAGAGCAATTTAGATAACAGACTATAATGATTTTTTTGTTTTGTTAAGAATGTACACACGTACAAGGTAATTTACCAGAGCAGTTACTCGATTATAGTTTGCACATAGCTCTTCTCATTACCTTGAATGAATGCATTAATAGCAAACACAGCAGAAACAGCAGCAACAACAATTTACAGATAACTCCATTCTACTACTACTAATCATTTCTATAGCGCTACTAGGCATACGCAGTGCTTTACAATCACAGATTTTTAAAGGCAGTTCCCTGCCCAGTGGGCTTACAATCTAACATGGACAAGGATGAGGGAAACATAGGGACAAGCAGACACACACTTATTCCCATTTTACAGATGGGGAACTGAGAGATTGTGACTTGCCCAAGGCCACACAGTGAGTTCATGGCTAGGGTGGGATTTGGACACTGGCTTCCCAGGGCCAAGTCCAGCACCTTATCCACTACACCACACAACCAATTCAGCATAGGGGCTTTGGTCTTACCTGTGTTAAGGGAAATAGTTTTCAATTAACTTAGTATAGAGAACGCAAGATCCCTCTCAATTTAGAATCCTACTGTAAACTAGGCAACCTGAACTTGGTTTAACTATCAAGGTCAACCCTAGTAGGAGCAGATCTTGTCTGCACTAGGATTTTAAATAATTGGCAACTGAAATTAGCTATCTCATATCTGAACAATCATCTTTTTGCTTAGTTTGGACAAGACTTGTTGTTCATTTGTGTTTATACAGCGGACGTTTTTAGATGGGAGAGCTTTCTCTTGAGGCTTTAAAATGTAGCTCAGGGAAACCCCCATGGGGTGGGGGTGGGGGGGAAATCAGATGCTCCTCTCTGGACCAGTCGTTGTCCGGGCGCTGTTGGAAACAGCGGCACTGGGTGAGTCCCAGAGGTTTTGAGATGCAGACTAGATAAGACCTGAATTATCGAGGACTTACCCAGTCCTCATCTCAAAGCTTCTGGGAGTCTAATAGGAACCTCAGAGATCTGGTGGAATGGGACACAGTATTACCGGTGTAAAAAATATATCGAAATGACAGAGTAGCTCGAGCTGGTGGTGGGGTGGCGCTATCTGATAGAGACAGCATTGAGTCAAGCAGAATTAAAATTTTAAAGGAAGAAAACTGTACTCTGGAATCTCTATGGATAGAAAGTCCATGAGTGGGCCTATACTATTGACCCCCTGACCAGGACCGTGAGACTGATAACTTTGAAATGCTAAGGGAGATTAGGCAGACTACTAAAGCTGGAAACACAATAATAATGGGCGATTTCAATTATCCTAATATTGATTGGATGAATGTCTCCTTGGGGAGGAATGCTGAGATAAAATTTCTAGATGCCATAAATGACTGCTTCCTGAAGCAGCTGGTCCTGGAACCAGCGAGAGAAGGAGCTACTTTGGATTTAGTTGTAAATGGAGCGCAGGACCTGGTGCAAGGGGTAACAGTGCTGGAGCCACTTGGTGATCATAATACAATCACAATACAATCAAATTTGATATACTTACAGGAGGGAGAATGCAAAATAAAAGCATGGCTGTAACATTTAACTTTTAAATGTTCCCCTTAACTTTAAAAAAGGGAACTAGGCAAAAATTAGGAAACTAATTAGAGGGAAATGAAAAGGAGCTGGTGCAAAAACTAAATGTCTGCGAGAGGTGTGGAGACTATTTAAAGACACCATCCTGGAAGCCCAGATTAAATGTATTCCATAAATTTAAAAAGATAGCAAGAGGCCCAGTTATCTGCCTGTGTGGCTAAATGGTGAGGGGAAAGAGGCTATTAGAGCCGAAACGGCATCCTTTAAAAAATGGAAAGCTAGTCCCAATGAGGTAAATAGGGAGGAGCGAAAGTTAATTAGGCAGGCCAAGAAGGAATTTCAGGAGTGACTTGCTAAAGATGCCAAAACTAATAATAAAAACTTTTTCAAGTACATCAGAAACAAGAAGCCTGCTAGAGAGTCACTTGGGCCATTAGATGACATGGGGATAAAAGGGGCACTCAGGGATGATACGGATATTGCGGAGAAGCTGAATTAATTCTTTGCTTTGGTCTTCACTGCAGAGAGACCCACACCAGACCTAGTCTTTGTAGGTGATGAATCAGAAGAACTGTCACAAATTAACATGACTCTGGAAGAGGTTCTAGAGCAAATTGACAAACTAAATAGTAAGAAATCTCCATGACCTGATGGTATTCACTCGAGAGTTCTGAAGGAACTCAAATATGAAATTGTGGACCTACTAATAGTAATTTGTAATCTATCACTGAAATCTGCCATGGTACCTGAGGATTGGAGGGTAGCGAATGTAATGCTGATATTTAAAAAGTGCTCCACAGGTGATTCTGGTAAATACAGACTTATGTTAGTGTCAGGCAAACTGGTGGAGATGATTGTCAAGAACAGAATTACTGGGCATATTGCTAAACATGGCACAATGGGGGAAAAAGTCAACATGGATTTAGCAAGGGAAGTCATGCCTCACTAATCTACTGGGGTTTTTTGAGGGAGTAAATAAGCATGTGGATAAGGGTGAGCCAGCTGAAATAATGTATCTGGATTTTCAGAAGGCATTTGATAAGGTCCCTCATGAGAGACACCTGAGGAAACTAAGTAGTCATGGGATAAGAGGCTATGTCCTATCATGGATTGGTAACTGGTTAGGAAACTGGCTAGGAAACAAAGGGTAGGACTAAATGGTCAGTTTTCACAATGGAGAGAAGTGAATAGTGGAGTACCATGGGGTTCTGTACTGGGACAGGTGTTGTTTAATATCTTCATCAATGATCTAGAAAAAGGAGTTAAGAGTGAGGTGATCAAATTTGCAGATGACACAAAATTATTCAAGGTAGTTAAAACATGAGCAGACTGTGAAGAATTGCAAGAGGATCTTCTGAGACTATGTGATTGGGCATCTTAATGGCAGATGAAATTTAATGTGGTCAAGTGCAAAGTGATGTACATAGGAAATTATTTATTTATTTATTTTAAACATTTATACCCCGCCACCTCCTGCCACAGACAGCTCGGAGCGGCTAACAGCAGTTTTTAAGTTATAACATCTTGAAAATTCAATGATAGCCTATGGAGATCATCCTGAGTGTGGAGTGCTTGCAAACTTTCTGTGTGTAATGCAGATAATGTTTAAAAGCAAACAGTCTTGAATACTGGGTACTACAACTCCCAGAAGACACTGCTTGCCAGAGTCTATCAGTGCTGGGGAAAGAGAGGGAACTGCACCTTCCAGGGGGCAGTGTGAATGACTGGTCAGCCATGTTTAGAGCTTATCTGCTGTAGAGAGGCAAGGCCTGTGGAAGGGAGAGAGCTGAAGGTCATTCTGATATGATCCCACACAGCAGGCACCTCGGCTTGGGACCCAGGGACACCGAGATAGTTAAACAACAGAGCTAGCTAATCCGCAGTGATGTTTGGGGTGGCTAATCTTGCCCCCTAAATCCACCCAGAACCACAGAGCACATGGATTTCAGTGGCAGCCCTTCCCCCTCCAAAAACATGGGATGTCTGGGCTGCAGTTCCAATGGGGCACCCCATTGGAGCAGCATGTCTAGGGCTGGAGCACTGAAGGTTGCCTGGTATGTTCCCAGATGCAGGAAGAGGGCACAGGTTTATCCCGGGGACGGGAGGCTACAGGCAGGATGGAATCGATCTTTTTTTAGCACTTTTCCCTCAAAATTTCCCAACCCCACTAAGGTATGAGGGGCAAGCGGGTGCTCTGGGCTCATACAGTGGGCATTCTGCAGGAGTGGGGAAGGGAGATGGTGGAGTCCTGTGCAGAGTGGCAAGTGTAGTCCTCTTGGGAGGACTCTAAGAGTGAGTCTCAGCCCAGGAAGGGAAATACTATAGGGGAGCAGGGAGGGAGGGAGCATACACAAAGGCCGGGGGGGGGGCAATTAAACGGAGAGAGTAGGGGCTTCCACAGTGGAAGTCATGCACAGAGGGAGCACTTTACAGGAAGCAGCTTTATTAGGGATACAGAATATGGAACCCAGTACAGGGAGAGGTCTGCAGAGTGGGCAGGTTTATGCCAGGTGAAGAGTCCTATACATGGGCACAGCAGAGTCAGGGAGCCCTGTGCAAGGAGTGAACTAGTCAGGGGGTCCTGTACAGGGTGAGGTCCTAGAAAGCAGAATGGCCAGTGTTGAACAAGGAAAAGAGCTCTGACAGTGGGGAGTAGAGTGGAAGATTCTGTACAAGCCATGAGCTAGAGAGATCATAAAGAGCAGGTTTTGGAAGTTTGCAATGCTAAACCAAACCAAAGTTGTTGTATTGTTAGTAAGGCAGTGAGCTACCAGTAAAAATCCAGCTTTGCCTTGCTTGCTATTTGAAGGAAGTAACAACCTTCTAAACTGAAGGGAGCAACTCTTCAACCTTGGTCTTCCCTATGCTCTGCTCCCATAGTGGTTGTGCTGTTCAGCATTCTACTGCTCCAGCAGGACAAATTTTCTCCATTGCATTGTATTTCACAAAAAACTTGGATATTCCATAATCAAAAAACCTTCGGTTTACAAGACGAGTTAAGGCTCTTGCAAATTCAATCATGCACTAAAAAGCATGGAAACTGCAAGTTAAGGCTCCAGCCTTAACTTCCATGTTGTGTTAGCAGTAAAGACATTGTACAGTCTCACATATTGTGCTCACTTACAACTTAGGCTCCATACACCCACACTTTGCCTTCATCTTTCAGCCCCAGTCCTCTTCCTCTTTGCAGGTTGGAGGCAACACTGAAGCTGGGGACAGGAGGGCATGAACTGGCCCTTTCCCTCTATTCTTTCATTTCAGTTGGGGAGAATGGGACAGCTGACTAATGCTCACAACCATCCCTCTTACCCACTAGTCTCTACTGTCCTTCCAGAGCACAGTGAAGCTGGGTAGAGTCATATACAAATGTTTAATTAAAACTAAATTGGGTATGCATTGAAATTAATAAAATGGAATGGCCATTGGAAGGAATGGAGGCAACAGCAGTGCCAATTTCTAAATAAATACTATTCTCATTCCAACATCCAATTAAGTGAATGTGAAATTATACAACACAGTTGCATGTTTGGGAGTACATAGGGAAGGCAAGAGGGTGTGAAATGAGGAGGAAGACACCAGATGCAGTAAGTGGACTGGTTGTAATGACAGGGAAAAATACAAAGAATGTGCACGATTAAGTGGGTGGAATGACATGAGGAATTAGAAATAGTTACAATAATAAGGTTCTGAGTGAAATAACTGATTTGGAAGACTGATGGGATATCTGAGGAAGTAGTCCTATTGTTTTATCCACTTACCATAGCTGACTCCCTAGCCTTTGACTCCCAATAGTCTCCTTCCCTGTTATTCCATTTCCTCTCCTGTATTTTTTTGTTTTTTTGTCATTCCACACACACACTTCTGTTCCATATGACACATACAGACAAACATTGTATTTCCCAGGACTTTTGAGTTCTCTGTGAGGGGAGTGGAGCTACAGGGTTAGAGGGGTGACTTGGACCCAGGACTCCTGGGTTGTCTGTTACAAGGTTGAGACCAGGGGAGAGGAGAACAGGCTTGGAACAAGGACTATTGAGTTGCCTGTGAAGGGAGTGCAGCCTACTGGATTAGAGTGGGGTGGAGAGGCTGGAAGCCAGGAGTTCTGAGTTCTCTGTTACAAGGCTGGGACCAAGTAAATTAGAATGGGAGAAGGGGTGGGAGCCAGAACTCCTAAGTTCTCTCTTTTCAAACGAGGAAACGGAAGAGGTGAAGGGCAACATCATGCCCTCCTGTCCCCAGCTTCAGTGCTGCCCCCAACCTGCAAAGAGGAAGAGAAATGGGGCTGAAAGCCGAAGGCAAAGTGTGGGTGTATGGAGCCTAAGTTGTGAGCCTACGTTGTGTGTAAGTGAGCACAATATGTGAGACTGTACAATGTCTTTACTGCTAACATGGCACGGAAGTTAAGGTGGGAACCTTAACTTGCAATTTCCATGCTTTTTAGTGCATGATTGAATTTGCAAGAGCCTTGACTCTTCTTGTAAACCGGAGGTTTTTTTATTATGGAATCCTTACCTGGTCATTGTAAAAGCAGCTATTTGGTTTGTCAAGTCACCAAGCCAGCCATCAAGGGTGTGTATAACTATATTACTTATAATTGTGCTATAATATCACACAATTATTTTCTCACAACATTCCTGAAAGTTAATTGGTAGACCAATGTTATTTTTTAAAAAACCCGAAAACAGACGAGGAGTAAGGTTGATGGTGACTTGCACATGGCCAGTGAGACCATGGCTAAGCTGAGACTTGAACCTGTCTCTCCCAGCTTCACGTTTACTAGACCACACTGGCTCAAATCACTTTGTGTTTAGAATGACAATAGGCTAGACTCTTCCACACTTCATTTTTGCAAATCGCTCACTACTCATGTGAGTTTGGCAAACAAGCCTTAGGCAGGAAGGCAGTTTCAGATGGAAGAAGCTGTACATGAGAAAGATCTTGCACAATGCGGCAAAACTGTGGGATGGGGGCAGGGCATGTAAGCTAAACAAGTGTAAGGATGATTCAGAGATGAGGTCTGATGGATAAACAGGATACTAATTGGATATTCAAATTAACATGAAAAGTAAACCATAAAAGTGAAACTGACTTAACACAAGATTATATTCCCCCCCCCCCCAAACTGGTTCACTCCATATCCCCAAAGATTTTATATGCTGGAGGAACTTGAGGTGTGGGAAAGACTGCAGGTCAAGAACAGAGCAAGTTAGTTAATGCCATTAAACAAGAGAGTTTGGAGTATTCAAGAGGCTGCGGAAGAAGGGATAGTGAACGGTGAGCATTCAGGTTGGAATGTCCAGTAGAACCAAAGAAGACTCTGAGATGGTAATTATCTGAGGGGTGAGTCAAAGGAAAGAGTGCTCAAAGAGAACCAAGCAGTGTCTGGAGTAGGTGAGATCATGAGCCATAGTGAGAGAAGCACTGATCAACATAAGTGATTCAATTGAGCACAACACAGAGAGAGTAAAACAAGGAAGCCAGGCATAAAGACAAAAGGATGAGATCAAACTGGTTTTAATGATGGACTATTGGCTTCATTTAAAAGTTTGTTACGTAAATCTGGGGAAAGGAAGAGATTTTATTTTACTGTTTGATGACCAGTTTCAACTGCCTAGTGTAAAAACATTAAACCAAACAATTACTGCCCTTTGTTACAGCAGATGTCACTGCCTCGATCCTATGGCAGAGATACTGTTCGGGGAAACAAGTGACTCAGGGTACAGGAAATGTGAACCGACTGCAGGAGAGCTTGTTGCCCTATACGAGGTTTGGATGCTTGGAGAAGTGCAGAGCGTCCTCGTAAACAGGGATGTTTTCTGACCAAGTATATGGTAATGTAAAAGATGATAGAGAGGAGGTACGAGAGTGCATGTTTGACTGGGTTTTTTATGTGAACAGAGGGATTTCCAACACCATGGCAGGCAAGACCCCGATAAAACTGTGCACTGCTACATTGCTATGAGCCGTGGATATGAAAAACCGGGTAGTGACTGATTGCTTTCAATATCAATTTTTACTTGTGTTGGTATATGCAACATCCATAAGTTAATGCCTGCTGAATTAAGAACAGTAATTGACTGTAGAGCCATCAGATGGCGCTGCTAAGTTTATGTGTACATGGAAGGGAGATGAGGTTTTGCAGTTCAATTCCTTTGTGTAACCACTCCTTCTTCCCTTCTCTCTCATTGTCTCAGTCTCCATTTTGTCTTCTTACTAGCTAGATGCAACTAAGGATCTGTGCCTGAGAAAGCTTAAGTAAAGTTCTATTTTAAAACCTTCAGCTGCATTTGTCCTTACTGATTCAAATCAGTTATTACTCTGCAACAACTTGCACTTTCAATTTTCACTATATGTGTTCAATAAAGTATGTAACTTGCTCTATATACTCAGCATTATGTGCATAGCAAAAGGTTATTTCCAGCTGCCAAGTGCTGGCAGGTATAAACCCAGGTATGAACCGCCATTGGTGGGCAGGATAGCAGACGTTGGATTGCCTCCCGTGTGATAATAGCCTAGAAGAAAACACAGCTGGTGTGGCTTCATCTTCCCATGGTTCAATGTGGCCGTGAATCATGACGGGATGGGATACTGAGAAGGGGGAGGGATTGGTGGGCAGAGCATGGTGGGGGGGAAATGCCTGTCCATGTATTAGGCTTGTCATGCTAAACCTGTGAGTGGGGGCTGCCCATACGCACAAGAAATACACACAGCAGGCTGCTCATATCACAGGCACTACACACTAAAGATGTGAGTGGGGGATGCACTCCAGGAGGCTATTGTCTTGTTTGTTAACACCCAGAGTTTGTTAAACACATACTTCATTCAGATTTGATTTTCAAAGCACTGTGCTTCTGCAAGACCCATTCGAATGATGAATGGTTTTGAGGATCAAAGTTTAAATCCATGACCTCAGAGTTGTATTTATGCAAACATTTGCATGTAATATACAGATCAGGTACTGGTTTAAAGCTCTTGTCTAAGTTCCATTTTTAAAATTGACAACCAGTTGCTGTAATGTTGAGTCATACTGAAGCCGGGCTGCCTTGTGGCAGGAGGGGTGGGGTATAATTTTTTAAAATAAATAACTAAAATACTATGCAACTCAAGTATGCAAAATATAAATTAATTCAGCCTTGGAGCACACCATTAGATATGTTCTAAAAAGCAACAACACAGAATCTTCTGAGTTAGGTGCAGTGGAACCTGGGCTAGCAGCCAAACATTGGCATTTGAACAAACTTTCTAAGAGTTGACAAATCTCATGGTTATAAAAGTTTCTTTGTACCTAAGGTTGTGGTTCTAAATGCACTCATGCTGATGAAATCACAAAAACTCCCTCACGGAGTGAGGGAGAGGCGGGGCCTCTACCTCTCCCTCACTCCCGCTGGCCCCCTCTGCTGGTGCATGCTGCCTGTCACTGTCAGTGATAGCTGGACTCGGCCAGGGGGCCCCCGTGCTTGAGGGGCCCCCAGAAGCGGGGCCTGGGGCAGCTGCCCTGAGAGCCGTGCAGTAAGGCTGGTCCTGTTGTTTGTGGCTGATCATGATGAAACATAGAGGAGAAGATGGTTTTTCATAGGAATGGAACTTTTGGTATTGCTGAGAACGGAAAGTACCCAATAATGGCTCTATTGGATTAATTCAATATCTCGGTTCTTTTCTCGGTATCGGAAGTATCGGATCTTTTGCGCTTTTTTAAATCGGATTTTTAAAATTGCTGTTTTCCCATTAAAGTAAATGGGGAAAACCACAATGTTAAAAATCCGATACCAAGAGAACCGAGAACTGATAGGAGAACCGGTGGACAGAGATCCGATACCGAGAGAAACCGAGAACCAAGATTTTGCCAAACGTTCCATTTCTAGTTTTTCAGATAAATAACTCTTCCATTCCCTGATCTCTGCAATGGAAACACAAAGCAGGAGGTACAATTGGTTTTGGGGATGGTGAAGGAGGATGTGGAGGCAATGATCTCCCACCCTCCTCGGCATAGAAACCTCCTTCCACTTTAAACCTTCATGTTTGGAGCAGTAAGCACCCCTCTTTTCCTCACTTTAACCCTGTACATGTGGAAATTCAGGGAAGGTTAAAGTAAGTTTAGAGGTACTTTCCTCACAAAAAGGGTTTGTGAAAACATGCCCTGATTTATATCTAATTTTAAAAGGTACGGAATGTACATAGAGTAGACGCATATATTTGCCTGGGCTTCATGTGAGTGTCTAGCAGTTCCAGCTATATAATTTCACCTACCCTTTGTTTGTGCAGTCATTCTTAAGGATATTGCAAATCTAAATAATAATAAATAAATAATAACAATCATCTTTATTATTATATAGTGTCCCCCTGCAATGGCACTCAGAGTGCTTTACATACAACAATTTAACACAACTTTTAATTCTCACATCAACCCTGTGAGGTAGGTTAGGCTGAGAGAATTATTGTGACTGGCCCAAGGTCGCCCAGTGAGTTTCTGGCTAAGGCAAGACTAGAACTTGGGTGTCCCCCACCACCACCTTCCTGGTCCAAGTACTGCACACTTAAGATTATGGGCAGAAGAAATAGAGTGTATGTGGCTTCAAAAGTGATTTGTAAATTACTGTGATTGGTTTCTAGAGTGGATGAAAAGGTGGGGAATCCTGAACAAACTAGGAGCACAATGGCAGCTTATCCATCATGGTATGTAGAGATAGTAGCAGAGTGTTACAATAACTAAACTTCAAAAGGGTTTCAGCCCATCACCAATCAGTGTAGCTGCACTCAACAGACTAAAAGTAGCCTTCCAGAGTAAGAGGAAGAAAACACGTACTTTCAGCAGTGAAATGAGACATCGTGTAAGCCTGATTCTCCTCACAGGCACCACTGCAATTTCAGAATAACCACTGAAGTTAGTGGGTTAGTGGACTTACACCAGTGTGAAACTAGAACCACACTCAGTATATCCAGTTTCTAAAATACAATAATAGCAACAAAATATCAGACACATATGCCTTCCTTTTATCCATAACAGGACATTCCGAGATGCCTGCTGCTAGCCTACTCTCTCCAATACAGGTGACTCCTCATGAGCCATATGACTGTAAGCTGCCCCAAGTCACTTTTGCGAGAGGGGGAGGGTAGAAGTGCAATAAATATAATAAATAATAATAATAATAAATAATATAAATAATATACCTTGGCACATGCATGGTTTCTTACCATTCTTCTTAAGCATGGCTCATACCATGAGTTTTTCCTACTTATGATTCCCCCATGCAGCCTCTTTTTTTCTGAGATACTCCCCTTCCTGACAAATACATAGGACCATGGCAAGTAGCTAGTGTCCTTAATAATAAAATTTGAAATTCGAATTTTGGCAAATACATTTACACCATTGTAAAGTGAGGGTAAATTGCCCATTCTGATTTAATGGCATCTTTCACCTACATTGTACTGATATAGGGTACTTTCAGACGTTACGGGCGGCCGGTTCACCACAGCGAACCACCAGGGGGGGCGAACAGCGCAACCACGCCCGGGGGTTGGAAAACGACCCAAACAGACGTGCCGGGAACGGGACCACGGGCCGGAACCGGGCCGCACCATCGCGGCCCGTGGCAGCACAACAGACGTGCAGCCGAACCCCCGGCGGGCGCTAAACCCCCACAAGGCACCGGGCAGGGGCGGGACACAGACATGGCCGACTGAGGGCAAACGAAGCCACAAGGCACACAAGGGAACGCCCACACAAGGGAAACGGGAAGGGAGGGGGGAAGAGCGAGAACAGGCTGACAGCCGGCTCACACAGCGGTCCCGCAGCGGGGCACAATGCACGGCCACACGCCCGGGCACACACACACACACACACACACACACACACACACCAGGGAAAGGCCGGGAAGGGGGGAAGGGGCGCCCGGAACACCCCACCCGGAACACCGGCAGGGAGGGGGGGGCACCACCACGGGGCAAGGCACAGACAGCAGCAACCCCCACCCCCACACCACCCCAGTCCAGTCCAGTCCAAGGAGGTGCCCCCACAGGAACAGAGGCAGTCTCGGGGGGGGGGGGCGGACCCCCGGAGCAAGGCACGTTGGGGGCCCCCAAAGCACAGCGAGGCCGGCGGAGGGGCGCCAGGAGGAGGAGGAAGGGGGCCCCACAGTCAAAGGCTGGCACAGGCAGGGCAGCCGGGTCCAGCGGTGCTCCTCCGCAGCACCAGCGACGCTCAGGCAGCACCCACGGAGTCACGGGGATGGAGGGGGCCCAGGACCACGGCCAGGGGCAGCAGCAAGCAGCGAGGCGGGCGGGAGCTCACCGAGGTGGGGTCCGCAGGTCGGGAGCGGCCAGCGGGGACCAGGGCCCCCCCCCGGGCCGGGGCGGGAGCCCACACGGGGGCACCACGCCGGGGGGGGCAGGCCAGCGACGCGGGGCTCACGGGCCGCTGCCGGGGGCCCCGCTGGCCCGAGGGCCCGGGTGGCCCGCCCGGTGGACCAGGTGGGGCCAGTGCAGCATGCCCCGGCGGTACCCCTGCAAGGACATGTAGTGGGCGATCAGGTAGTAGGCCTCGAAGGGATCGGGCATGGTGAGGGCCAGCTGCACATCCACACGCGCCCACACCGCCAACAGGGATGACATCTCCACCGCGGAGGGCTCCGGCACACAGCAGGCAGCAGAAGGGGGCCACGGAAGATGCCCCAGCTCCAGAAGCCGCTGGAACGCCGCCCCACGGGTGCGCTGGTACCCACGGGCCCCGTGAACACAGGAGAAGTAGCTCACGGCCAAGGCAGGGCCACCCTCGGCCAGGCACTCCGAGTAGGCGCCCAGACCACACACCACCAGCGCTGACACGGTCTCCGAGGCGCTCCAGGGCACATGGGCGCACAGCACCTCCGGGATGCGCCCCTCGGGGAAACGAGCCAGCCCCAGGGCCTCCGCATGCAGCCGGCAATCACGGGCGCTCACCACATGGCCAAAGTAACGGAGCCCGGAGCTCAGGCTCTCGTAGGCACCTGCACGGCTCCCCGGCCCGGCCAGGAGCAGCTGCACGGCAGGGGTGTGCCACAGGTCGCACAGAGACATGGTCTCGCGGAAGGCCCAGATATGGGGGGCCCCTTGGGGGCCGGACAGCGGGAGCCCCATGGATGGGCAGCCAGCCATGGTCCAGCACAACAGGGAATGGGACACGGAGCCCGGAGGGCACACAGACTGCCCAGGGCCGGGAGAGGCTCGGCCCGGCCCCCGGGACAGGGAACACGGGCCCGCACCGCAACATTGTAGCACAACAGAGCGAGGCGTGGGGTGCGGGCCCGGCACAGCTGCAGAGAACAACAGCGAGCTCTCTGTCTGCCTAATCGCACCTTCAAGGCCATCCCGCTACAAACAGCGAGGGGAGGGGGCCCGGGGTGCTGGGGGCGGGAGCAGCCGGAACGCACCGGCACAGGGCGCGCGCAGGCCCGCGAGGCCGACCCCCGGGCGGAGCCACCAGCACCGGGCCGCCATAAGCGCTCCCAGCCCCCACCGGGGCCCCAGCACCATGGAGCGCGATAGGGCAGGTGGGAACTGGATGTTCCTCGCGCTCGCGGCTGAGTGGCACCGTGACCACACTGAGCAGCTGTGCCTCCTGACCGAGAGGGTGCACCTGGCCGTCCGCCTGCGCTATGTCCTGGCCCTGCGGGCTGGCGTGCGCCTCCGGGGCCAGCAGGCCCGCAGGAGAGTCCGTGCCCGGCTCAGGGCTCGGCGCCGGGCCTGGGGGGCGTGGCTGGCCGCCTGCCGGAGCCTCACCCGGCCCGCTGCGCTCCGAGGGGCCGCGAGGCGGTTCCGCTGGGCAACGCAGACCCTCCGCCGGGCAGCGCTGCTGGCTATGCCCATAGCGCGGAGCCTATGGGTCACGGAGCGGCCCCAGGCCTGGTGGGAGCGGGCCCAGGCCCACTGGGGGGAGGCCGAGTGGGGGTCCCACTTCCGGATGGGCAAGGCCACCCTGCTGCGCCTAGCGGAGCTCCTCACGCCCTGGCTGGAGCGGCAGCACACCTCCATGCGGGAGCCCATCCCCATGGTCCAGCGGGTGGCCATAGGGGTCTGGGCCCTCGCAACGCCCGACTCCTGCCGCTCCGTGTCCCAGCACTTCGGGGTGGGGCTCAGCACGGTCGCCTGCATCGTGCGGGATGTGTGCGAGGCTGTGGAGGGCGTGCTCCTCGACAGGACCATCCAGCTCCTGGACCAGGGCGCTGTGATGGCTGGCTTCGCGGCCGGGGGCTTCCCGAACTGCATCGGAGCCGTGGACGGCACACACATCGAGATCCTGCGCCCGGCCGCGGGGGAGGCCCTGGAGTATGTGAACCGGCACGGATACTACTCCCTGCACCTGCAGGGGGTGGTGGACCACCGGGCCCGCTTCATAGACATCTACACGGGCAACTCCGGCCGGAGTCACGACGCCAGGATCATGACCATCTCCCCCTTCTATGCCCGCATGTACCGGGGGGACTTCGCGGACATGGGCATGAGGTGGATCGAGGGTGTTCCCATGCCCCCCTGCATCCTGGGGGACCCCGCCTACCCCCTGACCCGCTGGCTGATGAAGGTCTACCCTGTCCCGAGCACCCCTGCGGAGCAGGTATACAATACCCGCCTGTGTGCGAGCCGGACCGTGGTGGAGCGTGCCTTCGGGGCCCTGAAGCAGCGCTGGAGGAGTATAGCTGGCCGCCTGGACTTCACCGTCCCCACCTCCGCCCTGGTGATCGGTGCCTGCTGCGTTCTGCACAATGTGTGCGAGACCGAGGGGGCGGCCCTGGAGTACCCCGAGCCCCACCGGCCCCCCGGTCCTGTTCCCCTGTACGTGAACGCAGGGAACCCCCGGGAGTACCGGTATGCCAAAAGGATCCGGAACGCCCTTGCAACCCACATCGCCCGGGGGGGCCCGCTGTGAGGGCCTTCCCGCCCCTGGGGGCCCCACCCCCCGTTCCGTGCCCATGCCCCTGTACACGCGGTCCCACAGCCCTGTCCCCCCCACAAACGGGCCGGGGACAACTGTCTATTTACAACACTTTATTGCCCACACAGTTCACACAATCACCCTGTGCCCCCTCCCCACCCCCGTGCCCGTGACCCCGTCCACCACCCGCCCTCATGTGGCCCTCCCCCTCCCCCCCCTTCCCACCATCCCCCCGCGTTTCCTGGGCCGACCCCTCGTGCGGCCGCTTGGGCCCACCGAGCTCTGGGAGCTCCCCTCCCCCCCACTGTCCGTGTCCCCTGCCGTGTCCTGGGCCGGTCCCGGCCCCGGCAGGGGGCCGGGCGGCGGATGGGCAGCTGTGCCCGGTGCCCCGGTCGCGCCCCGGGGGGGCTGGACCCTCCGGAGGCCCGGGGGCACTGGGAGGCGCATGCGAGGGCCCTGGGGCCGGGGGGGCGCCAGGGGCGGCAGGGCTGGGCCCGGGGGCGCCGAGGGGCCCGGCATGGGGACCTGGGCGGGCAGGGCGCCCGGAGGTGCGCCGGCCATCACGTAGGCACACATGGTGCCCGCATGCAGGAGCAGGGAGGTCCCAATGTCGTGGGACCTGTCCATCTTTGCACTGTGCTCCCGCACCATGCCCTGTATGTCCTGCCGGAGGCCCCTGAGCAGCCCCTGCTGCCGCTGGTGCTCCCGGCGCTCCCGCCTCCGCTCCAGGCGCACCTCCGCCTCCAGCCGGCGGTCTGTCTCCAGGGCCTTCTCCATGGACCGCTCTATGGCCGCCTCCATGCGGTCCACGGAGGCGATCATGCGCTCCCCCTGTTCCTCCGCCCTGCGGACGATGTCCTCCGCTTGCTCCTCCCTGCGCCTGCGGACCCGCGCCCGGTACTCCCGCATCCGCTGGGCTGGGGCCGCGGCCGGCGGAGGCGCCGCGCGCGGGGGCTGCCCTGTGGAAATGGGCGGGTGGGTCAGTGCAGGGCCCTGTCCCCTAGCGGGGTCGGGTCCCGGGGCCCCCTGCCCCCCCTCCCCCACTGAGGCCGGAGGCCCCCCTGGGCTGGCGCCCGGGGGGCCCTCCCGCCATCCCAGCCCTCCCGCCTTACCTGGGTCCGGCACCTGCTCTCCTGTGCCCTCCGCGGGGGCCTGCACCGTCTCGCTGGCCCGGTCCTGGGGCTCCCCATGTCCTGCGGGCGGGAGAGGGGGGAGCGGGTGAAGGGGGCTGGTTGTGGCCCCTGCAGCAGGGCCCCCACCCCCGCCCCTGCCACCGGCCCCCTGGTCGTGCCCCCCCCTGCCCTGGGGGCCCGCTTACCCTCTATGTCCGTCTCCGAGCCTTCGGAGCCCGGCGCCTCACCCTGGGAGTGCTCCCCCTGGGACCACTGGCTGAGGGTGGTGAAGGTGCCGACCTCCGACTCCGCCTGGCCGGCCCGGCGTTGGGATGTCTCCGGGCTGCTGCTGGGGGGGGGCCTTGGGGCTTCTGCGGGTCCCGGGTGGTCCTCCTGGGGGTGGGGGTCCCCTGAGCTCGTGTCTACCGGGCGGGCGGCGAGGGGAGGGGGTACCTCGGCCCGCTCCCTGCCCTGGACCACAGCGCTGCCCACCAGGCGTGGGGCAACGATGGAGCCCTTCATGTGAAGGATGCGGTCCAGGGCATCGTAGTAGGGGGCGGTGCGGGCCCCGTGGCCGGAGCGGCTGTTATTGTCCTTGAGGGCCTTGTACCCCCTCTTGAGCTCCTTGGCCTTCGAGCGACACTGGTTGACAGTGCGCTCGTGCCCCGCCGCCTCCATGTCGCGCACGATGTCCCGGTAGACATGCTCGTTGCGCTGGTTTATTGCGAGCTCCACCTGGTACTCGAGGGTCCCCCAGATCCGTATGAAGTCCCGGGTCTCCTGGAGGCCCCACTGTCCCCCTCTGTGATAGGCCTTCCTCCGGCTGGGCCCCTGCTGTTCCTCCTCCCGGTGCAGCTCATGCTGCACCTGCCTCTGCTCCTCCTCCACCTCCTCCTGGGGGTGCGCCTCCGGGGGCCGGGGGCCGGGCTCCTCCTGGGGCTCGTCCGCCCGGGCCGACTTTCGTGTCTGGGGGGGGGAAGGGGGGTGGTTGGTTGCTGGGTGAGGGTGTGGGCCCTCTCGGGGGCCCCCTGCCCCCCTGCCCTCCGCCCGGGGTCCCCCTGCCCCCCTGCCTTCCGCCCGGGGTCCCCCCGGCCCCCTCCACAGGGGGTTCCCCTGTGCCCCCTGTTCCCCTCCCAGTGGGTGCCCTTACCCGTTTCCTGGGTGCCTCCTGTGGGCCTGTTCCGGCCGCTGTCCCCGGGGCGGCGCGACCCGGCTGCAGCTGTGGTTGGTGTTCCCGGGGCGCCTCCCTGGTCGGGTGCTCCCGTGTGCCCCCTTCCTGCACCTGTGCCCCCTCCGCCTGCATCGCTGGGCCTGGCTGCACGTCCTCCGCCTCCTGTCCCGCCGCTGTCGCTGTTCGTGCCTCCGCTCTCTTCCGCTTCCCTCCTCGCTCCATCCCGCCACGCTTGCTTGCTGCTGCTCTCGCTTTAAATCTCCCTCCGGTGTTTGTGTTGGTGCTGGTTGCCTGGCAGCGACGCTGCGTGCCTCGTCCCCGGCCGGGGCTCCATTTTTTTGGTTCCGCTGGGGGATTGGCGTCCAGACGTTACTTTTGCTTGGTTCCCTGTGGTGGTTGGTTTGACCACGCTTCCCGAGACCTTCCCCCGGCTAGCCCGGGAAGCGTGGTTCAAACTGACCCCATGTGGGTATTGAGCGTGATGAACATCTGGCGCACGCCGTTCAGACGTTCCGGGTCCTTTGGCCCCGCGGGGGGGTTGAGCGTGGTTCAGTGTGGTTCACCGTGATCTCGTAACGTCTGAAAACACCCATAGGTGAACCTGCCCAGGAATCCTTTTCTGGCAAGCAGGAAACTCAGTGAGTTCAGGTTTTACATGGGACAAAAGCCCTTTTTAAATAGGTCGCTGTGGACGGCGGGGGTGGGTGGGTGAGGGGTGGGAGCCGCTGCAGGGAGGTGTGCACATGGGCATACACCCATCTCCTCCCCCGCACCGAGCAACCTGTGTTTTCGCCAGTTGCTCCATGCAGGGGCCATGGGTGGAAATAGGTGGAGGTGCATGTTTTGCAGGAGCACGCACACCCACCCACCACCGATTTCAAACGGGATGCATCCACTCATGTCCACTGCGTGGGCATGAGTAGGTGTGTCTCATTTAAAAAGGGCCAGACACAAGTTAAAAATTGCTAATAAATTATTCTCCAAGTAGTCATAGGGCTATTCCAAGCCATGCTAAATCCGGCAGGGATCAAAGTTTATGTGACCTTGCTAATGTCTGATCGAATCTGCACAGGCCAGAATTCCCCCCACCACGCTAACTCAGGGCTGGGGGTGGGTGGGCTGCTGGAGAGGAGGGGGACATGGGGATCACAAGGCTGTCTCTCTTATCTGGGAACAGAACTGCTCGCTGGGGACAGTGTTGGAGGCTACTTCTAGGAGAATGGGGTTGGGGAAAGTAAGTCCTCCCCTTTTACAACAGTCCACTTTGCCATCATTTCCCGTAGGTGTGTGCGAGATGGGATTGCCATGCAGTGAAGAAGTTGGAAGCACCAGACAGAGTGGGCCAGCTGGGCTCTCTGAGGGCATGCACTTGTGGGGCATGGGCATCTCTATAGAGCCCCTGCTCTCCCCCTCACATGCAGGGGCTCCCAGTGGCTGCTGCAGGGAACTGAGATGAAAGGTGGTATCTCTGGCTTGGGCTCTGTAGCTTACCAAACCACAAGCAGTGATACCATCACTTACCATCCCCATTGTGGGTAATAGAGCTGGGAAGACCACCCTCCACTCCTTCCTTTACCAAGAACCACTACTGCGTATTACCGGCAGCTATGTATAATGACTTTTATTTTTTATTTTTATAAAAGATTTCTATCCCACCCCTCCTGCCTGCAGGGCAGCCCGGGGTGACGAACAACAAGATAAAAACAGTAAAACAATTTTAAAAGTTAAAAATTCCTGTATGTAGGGAAAAACAACCCCCCCAACAGCACCTACCCTACTCCCCCCCCCTCGCCAAAAGCCTGGCGGAATAGCCAGGTCTTACATAATTGTCAAAATAGCAGGAGAGTGGGGGAAAACCGAGCCTCCTTCAGGAGCGAGTTCCACAGCACAGGGGCAGCCACTGAAAAAGATCTAAAATTGGTGGCCACCCACCTCGCCTGGGGAACCTCCAAAAAGGCTCCCACGGACAATCTCAGGGGTCGCACGGGCACATGGGGAATGAGGCAGTCCCGCAGATAAGCAGGTCCCAGGCCATGAAGGACTTTAAAGGTCAAAAACAGCACCTTGAACCTGGCCCGGTGCTTTATAGGCAGCCAGTGCAGAACCCGGAGCACAGGTGTCATGTGCTCCCTGTGGCCTGTCCCCGTAAGGAGACGGGCCGCAGCATTCTGCACCTGCTGCAGCCTCCGGACCAACTTCTCAGGCAGCCCCACATAGAGCGTGTTGCAGTAATCCAGCCTCGAGGTGATGAAGGCATGGATGACAGTGGCGAGGTCAGAGTCTGAGAGATACGGCCGAAGCCGCCGGACAAGATGTAACTGCCAAAA